>CM076580.1:1107678915-1108259674 GCA_034641835.2 Pinus albicaulis | reverse complement strand
GAAAAAGTAGACATTCTCCCTGTCGCAAGATGGTTTGGAGAAGAATTGTTTACCTATGAAGACCCAGTTGAGACAGAGGTTAAAGGGATGTTATCTATCAATTGTAATATTAGTGAATTGTCAACGTGAAATTAGACAACCATAGGATTACCCATAATGTATTGCATAGTTTTGGAAGGTTGAATTTCCTAATTAATAGGGATCAAATGTTCTTAGAACGGTGCAAGCAAGGAACGTTGAGAAGAGGCAGGAAATTGGCTAAGTGTAGGTCGATTTTTCCCGGACCAATGTGAGACAGTTGGTAGAGTGCAGCAAACTCTTGTGATAAGAGTGCATTGTAATTGTTTCATGATTCCTTGGTTTTATACAATACAGGTAGAGGGGTTTTGAGCATATTTGTTTCCCCATAAAATTTCATGTGTTGTGGATTTAATTGTTTCTCTTACTTGGTGTGATTGTGTGATCGTGTTTAATTTCCACAAATTAATTATAGAAGGATTCAGTATCTTGCTCTAGAATATTGCATGATCGAATTGTATCCATTGGTATACATATTGTTTGTATAATTTCTACACACATCAGGCCAAGTTCATCACCCTGTGGGATCCCTATTGTGCTGGTACAGAAGAAGGACAGGACCTGGAGACTCTGTATTGACTATCGGGCATTGAACAAGATCATTGTCCATAATAGGTATCCAATACCATGGATTGATGACATTTTGGACCAGCTCAAAGGGGAAACACATTTCAACAAGAGTGAGTTGAATTTCAGGTATCACCACATACCAATCGAACCCTCCAATGTGTGGAATACTGCCTTCAAATCCAAGGAGGTACTTTTTGAATGGATGGTCATGCCTTTCAGGTTTAAGAATGTCCCCACAACCTTCATGAGGTTGATAGATGATATTTTGCAACCCTTAAACAACTCATTCGTGGTGGTGTATTTGGATGACATCCTAATCTTCAACCAGAGTTGGGAAGAGGACCTCGACCATATTTGAAAAGTCCTCTAAACTCTACGAAAACACAAGTTGTGTGCCAATTTGGAGAAATGCATTTTTGTTATGAATCAGGTTCAATAGCTGGGGTACATCATTGATGAGCGATGTGTGCCTGTGGACCTAGCCAAGGTACAATTCATTTTGGATTGGCCAACCCTAATCACTCTAATAAAGCTCTACATCTTTCTGGGTCTTGCCAATTTCTACCATATGTTCATGTTGGGATTCTCTCATATCACTTGGCCTTTAATTCAATTCAACAAAGGTGGAGTGAAATAATAAAAAAATATTGGTCTGAATCCCAACACAATGCATTTTATGAGTTAAAGCATCACCTCTGCTCTGCACCAATGCTCACATTACTGGACCTGCAGTAATAATTTGAGATCGAGACAAATGATTCTGACTCTTCTATTGGTGAAGTTCTTAGTCAGAAGGGGCATCCAGTGGCATATCATAGTGAGACACTTCCAGACATAGTCTAAAAGTATCCCACTTATGACAAAGAGATGTATTCCATTGTGTTGGCTTGCCAAAAATGGAAGCATTACATTATGGGGAGGGAAACGACCATCCACACAAACCAATGACCCCTGCAGTTCATACTGACACAAAGAAAATTGTAGAACAATCACTATAATAAATGGTCCACGTACCTGCAACAGTTCCACTTGAACATTAAGCATAAGAAGGGAAACACCAATAATGTTATATACTATCTCAGCCGACCATCGGTCATGGCACTGACCATTGTGCTCGAATCTTGTGGGCACAAGACTTTAGAGTGGCCGCATCTGTAAAAGAGAAATCCAAAATCCATAAACACATACCAAACACTCCTAGTAGGTACTCAAGATCCAAATTTTCACCTCCAGGATACACTGTTATGTCACCTAGGACACCTGTGTGTTCCTTCAAGCAAGCATGCTAAGATGATTTGGGAGGCGCACTAAAGTTGGGTCATTGGACACTTTGGAGTAGAGAAAACAGTGGAAATCACTACTAAAGTATTTTTATTGGCCAATCCTTTGACAGGATGTTGGGAATTACATCAAATCCTACACTTTTTTTGCCATTGCGAAACCAACCATAAATAAGAAAGACCTATATACTCCTCTGCCTACTCCTATTAAACCTTGGGAATCCTTACCTATGGATTATATGTCAGGCCTCCCTTCAACTGAGCATGACAATGATTGTGTTTTAGTTGTCTTCGACAATTACTCTAAGATGGTCATTTTGGTGGCCTGCAAGAAGAGTATCGCAATAGAGTCCATTACTAATCTTTTCTTTGAATGAGTGTGCGTACACTTTGGTATCCCACACTCCATTATCACAAATCGGCACAGTAGGTTCCCAAGTAAATTTTCTCCAAGTCTCTGGTTGATGCTGGATACCAAGCTCACTAATTCCATGACTTTCTACCCCCAAAATGATGGCCAAATTGAGGTCATCAATAGGATGATCACACATATTATGTGCATGTACAACTTGAAGCATCCTCAAACATTTGACAAAAACATCTCCTATTTCTAGCACAACTACAATAGATCTCTCCATAACTCAATTAACCACATCCCATTTCAGGTGGGATTGGGATTCCAACCACTATGTCTCATTGATGTGCCCATACCATTTACAGCTACTCCAGCAGCTTCGATCCATTCTAATATGAAACTAACAAGGCTAGTAAATTCATTTAGTGAATCCAGAACATTTTCCAGTAGGTCCATGGAATATTGGACAAATCCAATGCTAAGTACAAGTAGCGACATGATCAACATCAGATGGCACAAAAGTTCCAAGTGGGTGACAAATTTTGGCTACATTTGCAGAAGGAGAGCATCACTAGACCCCACTGTAAGCTTCAACTACACTAATATGGACCATACACAATCACCAAGGTTGTAGGGGATAATTATTTTGATCTCATAATTCCACAGTTCCTTGGCCTGCACCCAATGTTCAATGTAGACTGCCTTTGGCCATACTTTCCACCATTACTCGACACATCTGACATTGTAGAACAAATCACAACAACACAATTAAACCTCAACTACATGGAACATACCACAATTGATCAGATCATGGACACACAGATCAATAAAACTTGCTAGAACAAAATACAACAATATCAGGTTGTCAAAGTTTGCCAACTCCTACATTAACTCAAGTGGCTCACTATCGACCAAGTTTAGAATAATTTTTCCCATCTCATGGAGGCACTCAACACAATGGGGACCATTCTTCCTAAGGGGAAAGGAATGATCTAGGTGGATATTGGTAGCCACCCACATATTACACTTGGACCCCCACCATTGTTTCTTTCATTTCTTCAGTTTCCTTAACTGCAGCACAATTTACTATTTTTGGCACTTTTTCGTGTCTTGAATTTCCGGAGCTGTTTTGAGGCCGTAAATGATGGTTGTTTGGAAAGTGGTCAAATGTGTGCCTTTGAATCAATTTTGCAATAAAAATTTATATTCATTGGATATATATTTCTAATGAGGTATTTTTCATGTTAAACAAAGATCGTATGCCAAAGTTATGACCCCAGGAAGTTGATGTACCAATTTACCCCAACGAGGCCCACAATTTGGCGATTCATATCCTAGGGTTAGGTTTTCATATGTTTAGGTTTTTCCAATGTTTCTCAGTCAAAAATAGGCCTTTGAGCCTCATTGTAACACATTTCAAAGGTAGGTAGCCACCACATCTCTTCTTAGAGATAAGCTACCATCGTCCGTGCTAGTTTATTTCCATTCTATCTGTAAGCATATTTTAGTTATTTGATATTAATGAAATGAAGTGTTATTTATACAACATATTTGTATTTATGGTTATATATGTATTATATTGTGTTCCTGTCTAAGTTCGGATCATCTTCATTGAGTTCATTTATGATGTAGGTGTTCCATGCTCTGAACTTCTTTACGATGGCTTTGACTCGGATTGGTAAGTCCCCTTTGAAGTTCACCTTCACCTCCAATGCCTATATCAGTATGTTATTCGAGCTTTATTGAACATTATTCCATAGCTATGAAATTTTCATGTGCACTTTGATTGGTGCAAAGTCATACTGTTGAATAATTTCCTTGGTTTCCTCCAAGCCTTCTTGTTCCATTACTTGCTTGATTTGTTTGATGTAATCCGTGATCTCTTGAAAGATAACTTCCCTATCTTTGATTTCTTCACGAGTTATGATCATGGGAATCTCGTGCTTATGTGTAAGAGAATCAAACCCATTATGCAATCAGTTGTAGGAATACATGGTGTTAATCGATTTTTCTCCAAGATGCGAATAATTATGTAGGTGGTGTCTCAACTACACTATGTCAATCTCTATGAAAATGGTATCCTTCTTTTCCAGGTGTTGTGGATCATCAGGATATTTGATATTCCACTCCTGCATCTCGTTAACTTTTTTTTTTTTTATCTTCAGGAGTTTCGCCACTTCCTGTGAATCCTTATGAATGTCAGTGAGAGGAGCCATGACCTATTTTATAAGTATCATCTCATCATATAATTGTGACATGGTATCCTCCATTGGTCCCAACTCTTCAAGCATCATTCACTTCCATTATGCGTTATTGGTGTTTTATGATGATAGTCGTTGGTTCTCCATTGAGATATGTTCTACTTGTTTCTTTTTCACAAATATTTCTCTTCTAAACCTTACATTCTCATTTAACAAATACTTTGATTTGTCTTATGTCATTGTAGCGAACTTGATCATTTGCTACCATAGTTGCCCTCAAATTTCTTCTAGTGTTGGAGGTGATAACCTTTTATGTCACTACTAAGACTAGATTCTAAATATCATGTTGGAAGTATCTATGCCATTTTTTAACAATCATCTTCTTCAGCTAATCAAACGTTACGTTGCATACATCCATGACTGTGTCTCCTGGCGAAGGTGTAATCCCCATTTCTTTGAATGGAAGATGTCCTTGTGTGAGTGGTTGTTCACCTAAAGTACTTGCATCATCATCCATGGGTTGTATGGTATCTTCTGTAATGTTCCTAAATTAGCTCCAGCTAATAGGAACATTAATTTTTCTTGTTTATTTTTGCATTTCATAATTGATGAATAAATTGTAAAGGAGGACATGTAAAACTCCTGAAAACCAAGAATAAATCAATGCCTATGTGAACAATGACATATCTGGGCTATGTAAATTATAACTTGCAAGTGTGAATGGGTTAAATCACAAGAATGGGTCATATTTGACCATGTCAAACGGCGCAGTCTAGATGCATTGAACCTCTTTGAGGGACAGTGCAGTTCTAGAAGGATGGTTTAATGTGAAAAGGGTTAAGTGACTCAAGGTGGTTTAGGGTTTGGCAAGACTCCTATATTATAAAAGGAAGAGGAGGGCAGCAAGGAAAAGGTTTTTGAAGACATTATTTCTGAAGGTCTATCTGCTTAGACATCCCTTGTTGGGCATTCCTGTTCAGGAATCCCACCTCCTTCCTTGAGCAGCTCTTGGAGGAGAATAGTGATAAAATTCTCCACTATCATGCTTGGGCCAGGTTTCACCTTACATTAAAGTGTGCTCATGTTGAGGGTTGATTTGTCTTATGATTTTCAGAAAATGGAGATCCAGATCTGCTCAGATCTAGATGATAGCAATGGCTCTTCTGAGTGAGTGTGTCATTTAACCTCCTGGAAGAGTTAATTTGCTGAGTATACTTCAAATATACATATTGGCATTAGGCCATATCATCTTCAGAAGATACAGTGCTATTTCTCTCCCTAAGACAACGTTATTTTCATATCTACAGTTGCAGGGTGTTCTGCTTGCATTTTGGAGAAGAGATCTCCGGTGTTGGGATTCTTCCTTCCCTGTGGGGATCCATAGATTGGCCAACCAATATATGTTCTGTTTCAGATCTGATCTGCTATGTACTTGTATTATTCAGAATTTCTGAATCATTCTGCAGATCCGAAGTTTTAGATCTCAGATATACTTCTGATGCTTCATGTTTTGAGCAAAAACCCAAGGGGAATGTATAGATCAGCTCTTCTTGTACATGGATCTTTATTGGATATATATTTTTATGTAAATATGTGATATAGATCTGAAGAATCAATAAACTGCTTCTTCAGCCCTAAAAATAATGTTTTCATTGTTATGCAGTCTTTTTACATGGTTGTAGCACCTCTTTCTTGAGGATTTCTTCTGTATTATTTCATTATTCTTATGTAAAGTGTATGAGTTATGCCCCTGATATTATTTTTCAATATTCAGACCTTATTTCATTCATACCCTTTAGAAAATCACGCTCACATGCTTCAGTAAATTTCTGCATAATTCTAGTCTTGGGAAATCAGGGTTTTCTAGCCTAGTTAGGAAAGGAGGAACTGTTTAACTTAGAAAAACTTATTTTTTTTTATTAAAATTCTACATGGGAGTCCCTCATAACCATATATATCATATCCAACCACTTTAAAATCTTATTTTTATGCATATCTCTGAATACACACGTTTTTAGGGCCTAAATCCTCACTTTCCCCCACCTTTTTCCTTGTAAAACACTGTATAACTTTTCTACTGTATATTTTACTGAATTTTATTTGTTTTTACACCTTTATGAGGTAAATATCTGTAGCTCAACATTAGTAATAACTCATATTATTCCCAATCTGTAGTTGTTCCTGAAAAAGGGATATTACAGTGGTATCGAAGCAAGATCTTTGGCTCAGCCTATGGCTTCAAGACAAAGTGATATACAGAAAGGAGAAAGGTTATAATTATGAATAATATGGGTTTACTCTCATCATATTTCAGATCTAATAATAACCTCTCCAAGGAGGTTGAACAAGAAGAAGAAAGAAGAAGCAGTGAAACTCCTAGAAAGTTTCAAGAGCAGAAAGATATTCTGATCAGATCTAAAAGATCTATACATGAGGAAAATTCTGAATCCTCATCTCATGGATATGTGCACTCAGCCATATCACCAAATCTTCAGCATTATGTTCATGATTTCTTCATGAAGAGGAAGAAAGGAGGTGTGCCTAAGAAGGAGACTCTTAGAGAGTATTTGGAGGAGTATGAAGCTCAGTCCAATGAGTTCAAAGATAACTTGAACTTCCAAGGATTCTGCAAGATCAATGAGGGCAAAGTCACAAAGTAGGAGCAGCATGGTAATGATAGATTCTATCTATCTATCTTTTATGGATCACCTAAATGTCCAGTCAGGGTTTGGGTGGAGGAGCTGGATAACTTTCTGCAAAAACATCAAGTTTTAGAGATTGAAGCCATCAAAGCAGCAGCGCTGCATTTTGAAGGTAAAGCATATGCTTGGTGGTTGTTTGAGTCTTTTTCCTTGAAGAATTCCAATACACCTACTTATGCAAGGTTTATTGAAATATTGTTAGAAAGGTTTGATGAAGCTCCATGTGTATCATCTTCTGTTAACATTGTCAAACCACATCAGATGAATCTTTTGCATGAGTTGGAAGGGTCCATGAATCCAACTCCATTTCTGAAGACTATGGAAGAAGGTGTAAGTTTGTTTGATGCCTTGCCAAGGGCAAGATCTCCATTGAGTGAAGGGTCCTGTTCTCAAGAGGAAAGCATGAAGGTTTCTCCTTCAATAGATGACCAAGATCTAATGTCTCTCATTGATGATGGGACAATTTCAGTTATTGATGAGGAGGAGAAGGCAGGAGATGATAATGCAGTCAAAACAAAGGCACCTCAAGCACCTCATGAAGAAGAAGTTGGAGCACCTGTGCCAAGGGAAGAAACTCTTGCACCCTTGCAAGGATTTACACAAGATCTCACACATAGAGCTCTTGGCATAGCACATGATCATCATGCACCATCATTTTCAAATGATGAGATCTTGAAGATAGAAGGAGGATAAGAGGAGGAAGGAAATCACATTATGAAGAGCATGAACACTTCTATGTTTCCAATCTTGGAGGCACAAAGGAGCCAAGAGGACCTAAGCATTAAGGGTGGGGGAAAATCTATCTATATGCATCCACCTTCTACTCTATGCCTTGACACCTCTTTGCAAGAAGGTACTTTACCAGGAGCACCTCTTGATAGGAGGAAATCTAAAGTGTTCTCTCAACTATGGGTAGCATATACATACTTGGCTAAGGAGGGAGCCTTGGGAGAAGCTAGCACAACACAGAGAATCTCTCATGAATTCAGGAGAGAGATGATCAATTTCCTAAAAGAGGAATTGCTAACTCCCACTCAGAAATCTGCACTGAGAAAGGAGAAATCAGAGATCTATGATGGCAAGAGCATGAGGGCACATGGAAACTCCATATCTTTGGGGTAGCCCATGATCTCTTCATTCACAAAGGATATTTCTTAATATAGCAAGGGGATCCTAACCCTCTTGTATACATGGGCCAAAAGGAGGAGGTTTTGGAAAACAAGGACTTTCCGAGGGGAAGTTGATTTCCAAATGCTCCAATATTGTCTTGTGCAAGAACAGCTGCAAATGGGGCAGCAAAGGGAAGATTATGATGCTCCAACATGTGATTTTGATATCAAGGATGTCAAAGATGGGGGCCATGAGAAGACAGGGGCTGCATTTCATACCTCTACAACATTGTCATTCCTGGAGAGCTTGGATCCTTGTTGGGATTCCCAACTCATGATGGAATACTCCAAGGACCTTTTCACATGGGGGGTTCTTTAAGGGGAAGTAAAGGATGAAAGGTTCAAGGTGGTTGATGGAATCGTCTATTTCTATAATCTTATTATTTTGGTTAGTGACCCCAAGCTCAAGGAGGAACTACTTGATGCCATCTACGAAATCCTTCTTTCCAAACACATTTTTTTTGTCAAATCATATCATACTCTCTTGGGTGGTTTCATATGGGAAGGTTTAAAAGAAGAGGTGCACTCTCATATGAATATATGCATGGACTACTTGGTAGAGGAGGAGTAACATAGCTCTTGGGAAGAGCCACCATTCATACCTCCTTATTCTTTGAGTGTAAGAGGGAACTCATCCATGAGTTACCCCACTGATGTAAAACGAGTATATAGAGAGGCTTGTACTTCTGAGAATTATAATGTATCTCCTATATGCTTATATTTTTCTAACACTCATTTGCAGGATATTGTGCCAAGATGGGGCACTAAATATGATGGGTTTCATGGGTCACCCAAGGCCATGAACTATGTTGATGCAGGACATTCCTTAGAGAACCTTGGAAAGCTATTCTATTCTTCATGGTTTGATTCTTTTACACCAACCATGATGCATTTCCTCCAAGCATTCCCAAGGCATGAAGAAGCAAACAAGTGTTGGGGAAGGAACTTGTCATATTTTATTCTATGGATCAGCAAGAAGGTTTCCCCAACAACCTTCCAATTCTTCGTGATGAGAGCCCTTGGGTTTATTCACCAAAGGCCAACTTGCATATTGAGGGAGGACCATTGGAAGACAGAGCTATTTCAGGAGATTCAGAGCAATGGTGGAGACTAACAGATGAGAAGGCCACAAGAGAAGAAGGGTAAGTTTTGCAGCACCCTTGCAGTTTCTTGAGGACAAGCAACATTTGGGAGGGGGAGATTGCAATGTTCCTAAATTAGCTCTAGCTAATAGGAACATTAATTTTTCCTTGTTTATTTTTTCATTTCATAATTGATGAATAAATTGTAAAGGAGGACATGTAAAACTCCTCAAAACCAAGAATAAATCAATGCCTATGTGAACAAAGACATATCTGGGCTATGTAAATTATATCTTGCAAGTGTGAATGGGTTAAATCACAAGAATGGGTCATCTTTGACCAAGTCAAACAGCGCAGTCTAGATGCATTGAACCTCTTTGAGGGACAGTGCAGTTCTAGAAGGAGGGTTTAATGTGAAAATGGTTAAGTGACTCAAGGTGGTTTAGGGTTTGGCAAGACTTCTATCTTATAAAAGGAAGAGGAGGAAAGCAAGGAAAAGGTTGTTGAAGACATTATTTCTGAAGGTCTATCTGCTTAGACATCCCTTGTTGAGCATTCCTGTTCAGGAATCCCACCTCCTTCCTTGAGCAGCTCTTGGAGGAGAATAGTGCTGAACTTCTCCACTATCAGGCTTGGGCCAAGTTTCACCTTACATTACAGTTATGCTCATGTTGAGGGCTGAGTTGTATTGTGAGTTGCAGCAAGTGGAGATCTAGATCTACTCAGATCTAGATGATAGCAGTGGCTCTTCTCAATGAGTGTGTCATTTAACCTCCTGGAAGAGTTCATTTGCTGAGTATACTTCAGATCTACATCTTGGAATCAGTCCACATCATCTTTAGGAGCTAAAACATTTTTTCTCTCCCTAAGACAGCGTTATTTGCAGATCTACAGCTGCAGAGTGTTCTTCTTGCATTTTGGAGAAGAGATCTCCGGTGTTGGGATTCTTCCTTCACTGTGGGGATCCATAGATTGGCCAACCAATATATGTTCTATTTTAGATATAATCTGATATGTACTTTTATTATTCATAATTTCTGAATCATTCTGTAGATCTGAAGTTTTAGATCTCAGATCTACTTCTGATGCTTCATGTTTTGAGAAAAACCCCAAGAGGAATGTATAGATCAGCTCTTCTTGTACATGGATTTGCATTGGATCTATATTTTTATGTACAGATATTATCTATATCTGAAGAATCAATAAACTATTGCTTCAGCCCTAAAAATAACGTTGTCGCTGTTATGCAGTCCTTTTACATGGTTGTAGCACCTCTTTCTTGAGGATTTCTTCTGTATTATTTCATTATTCTTATGTAAAGTGTATGAGTTATGCCCCTGATATTATTTTTCAATATTCAGACCTTATTTCAGTCATACCCTTTTGAAAATCACGCTCACATTCTTCAGTAAATTTCTGCATAATTCTAGTCTTGGGAAATCAGGGTTTTCTAGCCTAGTTAGGAAAGGAGGAACTGTTTAACTTAGAAAAACTTATTTTTTTTTATTAAAATTCTACATGGGAGTCCCTCATAACCATATATATCATATCCAACCACTTTCCCATCTTATTTTTACGCATATCTCTGAATACACACGTTTTTAGGGCCTCAATCCTCACTTTCCCCCACCTTTTTCCTTGTAAAACACTGTATAACTTTTCTGCTGTATATTTTACTGAATTTTATTTGTTTTTACACCTTTATGAGGTAAATATCTGTAGCTCAACATTATTAATAACTCATATTATTCCCAATCTGTAGTTGTTCCTGAAAAAGGGATATTACAGTGGTATCGAAGCAAGATCTTTGGCTCAGCCTATGGCTTCAAGACAAAGTGATATACAGCAAGGAGAAAGGTTAGAATGATGAATAATATGGGTTTACTCTCATCATATTTCAGATCTAATAATAACCTCTCCAAGGAGGTTGAACAAGAAGAAGAAAGAAGAAGCAGTGAAACTCCTAGAAAGTTTCAAGAGCAGAAAGATATTCCCTTGAAACTAGTGGATCTATGGCACATAGAAAATTCTTGAATCCTCATCTCATGGATATGTGCACCAGCCATATCACCAAGATTCAGAAAGGCTTCATATTCATGATTTCTTCATGAAGAGGAAGAAAGGAGGTGTGCCTAAGAAGGAGACTCTTAGAGAGTATTTGGAGGAGTATGAAGCTCAGTCCAATGAGTTCAAAGATAACTTGAACTTCCAAGGATTCTGCAAGATCAATGAGGGAAAAGTCACAAAGTAGGAGCAGCATGGTAATGGTAGATTCTATCTATCTATCTTTTATGGATCACCTAAATGTCCAGTCAGGGTTTGGGTGGAGGAGCTGGATAACTTTCTGCAACAACATCAAGTTTTAGAGATTGAAGCCATCAAAGCAGCAGCGCTGCATTTTGAAGGTAAAGCATATGCTTGGTGGTTGTTTGAGTCTTTTTCCTTGAAGAATGCCAATACACCTACTTATGCAAGGTTTATTGAAATATTGTTAGAAAGGTTTGATGAAGCTCCATGTGTATCATCTTCTGTTAACATTGTCAAACCACATCAGATGAATCTTTTGCATGAGTTGGAAGGGTCCATGAATCCAACTCCATTTCTGAAGACTATGGAAGAAGGTGTAAGTTTGTTTGATGCCTTGCCAAGGGCAAGATCTCCATTGAGTGAAGGGTCCTGTTCTCAAGAGGAAAGCATGAAGGTTTCTCCTTCAATAGATGACCAAGATCTAATGTCTCTCATTGATGATGGGACAATTTCAGTTATTGATGAGGAGGAGAGGGCAAGAGATGATAATGCAGTCAAAACAAAGGCACCTCAAGCACCTCATGAAGAAGAAGTTGGAGCACCTGCGCCAAGGGAAGAAACTCTTGCACCCTTGCAAGGATTTATGCAAGATCTCACACATAGAGCTCTTGGCATAGCACATGATCATCATGCACCATCATTTTCAAATGATGAGATCTTGAAGATAGAAGGAGGAGAAGAGGAGGAAGGAAATCACATTATGAAGAGCATGAACACTTCTATGTTTCCAATCTTGGAGGCACAAAGGAGGCAAGAGGACCTAAGCATTAAGGGTGGGGGAAAATCTATCTATATGCATCCACCTTCTACTCTATGCCTTGACACCTCTTTGCAAGAAGGTACTTTACCAGAAGCACCTCTTGATAGGAGGAAATCTAAAGTGTTCTCTCAACTATGGGTAGCATATACATACTTGGCTAAGGAGGGAGCCTTGGGAGAAGCTAGCACAACACAGAGAATCTCTCATGAATTCAGGAGAGAGATGATCAATTTCCTGAAAGGGGAATTGCTAACTCCCACTCAGAAATCTGCACTGAGAAAGGAGAAATCAGAGATCTATGATGGCAAGAGCATGAGGGCACATGGAAACTCCATATCTTTGGGGTAGCCCATGATCTCTTCATTCACAAAGGATATTTCTGAATATAGCAAGGGGATCCTAACCCTCTTGTATACATGGGCCAAAAGGACGAGGTTTTGGAAAACAAGGACTTTCCGAGGGGAAGTTGATTTCCAAATGCTCCAATATTGTCTTGTGCAAGAACAGCTGCAAATGGGGCAGCAAAGGGAAGATTATGATGCTCCAACATGTGATTTTGATATCAAGGATGTCAAAGATGGGGGCCATGAGAAGACAGGGGCTGCATTTCAGACCTCTACAACATTGTCATTCCTGGAGAGCTTGGATCCTTGTTGGGATTCCCAACTCATGATGGAATACTCCAAGGACCTTTTCACATGGGGGGTTCTTTAAGGGGAAGTAAAGGATGAAAGGTTCAAGGTGGTTGATGGAATCGTCTATTTCTATAATCTTATTATTTTGGTTAGTGACCCCAAGCTCAAGGAGGAACTACTTGATGCCATCTATGAAATCCTTCTTTCCAAACACATTGGTTTTGTCAAATCATATCATACTCTCTTGGGTGGTTTCATATGGGAAGGTTTAAAAGAAGAGGTGCACTCTCATATGAATATATGCATGGACTACTTGGTAGAGGAGGAGGAACATAGCTCTTGGGAAGAGCCACCATTCATACCTCCTTATTCTTTGAGTGTAAGAGGTAACTCATCCATGAGTTACCCCACTGATGTAAAACGAGTATATAGAGAGGCTTGTACTTCTGAGAATTATAATGTATCTCCTATATGCTTATATTTTTCTAACACTCATTTGCAGGATATTGTGCCAAGATGGGGCACTAAATATGATGGGTTTCATGGGCCACTCAAGGCCATGAACTATGTTGATGCAGGACATTCCTTAGAGAACCTTGGAAAGCTATTCTATTCTTCATGGTGTGATTCTTTTACACCAACCATGATGCATTTCCTCCAAGCATTCCCAAGGCATGAAGAAGCAAACAAGTGTTGGGGAAGGAACTTGTCATATTTTATTCTATGGATCAGCAAGAAGGTTTCCCCAACAACCTTCCAATTCTTCGTGATGAGATCCCTTGGGTTTATTCACCAAAGGCCAACTTGCATATTGAGGGAGGACCATTGGAAGACAGAGCTATTTCAGGAGATTCAGAGCAATGGTGGAGACTAACAGATGAGAAGGCCACAAGAGAAGAAGGGTAAGTTTTGCAGCACCCTTGCAGTTGCTTGAGGACAAGCAACATTTGGGAGGGGGAGATTGCAATGTTCCTAAATTAGCTCTAGCTAATAGGAACATTAATTTTTCCTTGTTTATTTTTCATTCATAATTGATGAATAAATTGTAAAGGAGGACATGTAAAACTCCTGAAAACCAAGAATAAATCAATGCCTATGTGAGCAAAGACATATCTAGGCTATACAAATAAAATCTTGTAGGTCTGAATGGGTTAAATCAGAAGAATGGGTCATCTTTGACCAAGTCAAACACCGCAGTCTAGATGCATTGAACCTCTTTGAGGGATAGCGCAGTTCTAGAATGAGGTTGTAATGTGAAAAGAGTTAAGTGATTCAAGGTGGTTTAGGGTTTGGCAATACTCCTATCTTATAAAAGGAAGAGGAGGGAAATAAGGAAAAAGGTTGTTGAAGACATTATTTCTTAAGGCCTGTCTGCTTAGACATCCCTTGTTGAGCATTCCTGTTCAGGAATCCCACCTCCTTCCTTGAGCAGCTCTTGGAGGAGAATAGTGCTGAACTTCTCCACTATCAGGCTTGGGCCAAGTTTCACCTTACATTACAGTTATGCTCATGTTGAGGGCTGAGTTGTATTGTGAGTTGCAGCAAGTGGAGATCTAGATCTACTCAGATCTAGATGATAGCAGTGGCTCTTCTCAATGAGTGTGTCATTTAACCTCCTGGAAGAGTTCATTTGCTGAGTATACTTCAGATCTACATCCTGGAATCATTCCACATCATCTTTAGGAGCTAAAACATTTTTTCTCTCCCTAAGACAGCGTTATTTGCAGATCTACAGCTGCAGAGTGTTCTTCTTGCATTTTGGAGAAGAGATCTCCGGTGTTGGGATTCTTCCTTCACTGTGGGGATCCATAGATTGGCCAACCAATATATGTTCTATTTTAGATATAATCTGATATGTACTTTTATTATTCATAATTTCTGAATCATTCTGTAGATCTGAAGTTTTAGATCTCAGATCTACTTCCGATGCTTCATGTTTTGAGAAAAACCCCAAGAGGAATGTATAGATCAGCTCTTCTTGTACATGGATTTGCATTGGATCTATATTTTTATGTACAGATATGATCTATATCTGAAGAATCAATAAACTATTGCTTCAGCCCTAAAAATAACGTTGTCGCTGTTATGCAGTCTTTTTACATGGTTGTAGCACCTCTTTCTTGAGGATTTCTTCTGTATTCTTTCATTCTTCTTCTGTAAAGTGTATGAATTATTCCCATGATATTATTTTTCAATATTAAGACCTTATTTCATTCATACCATTCAGAAAATCACGCTCACATGCTTCAGTAAATTTTTGCATAATTCTAGTCTTGGGAAATCAGGGTTTTCTAGCCTAGTTAGGAAAGGAGGAACTGTTTAACTTAGAAAAACTTATTTTTTTCTTCTGAAATTCGACATGGGAGCTCCTAATAACCCTAGATATCATATCCAACCACTTTCCCATCTTATTGTTACGCATATCTCTGAATACACACGTTTTTAGGGCCTCAATCCTCACTTTCCCCCACCTTTTTCCTTGTAAAACACTGTATAAATTTTCTGCTGTATATTTTACTGAATTATATTTGTTTTTACACCTTTATGAGGTAAATATCTGTAGCTAAACATTATTAATAACTCATGTGTTCTAGACATGATTTGTTCACAGAAAAGGGATATTACGATCAGTATCGAAACGAGATCTTTGTCAAACCTATGGCTTCAAGACAAAAGTGATATACATGGGGAGAAAATTTGAATAGTGAAATAATGTGGAACACTCTCCTTATCCTCAGATCTAATAATAACCTCTCGAGGAGGGTTGAGCAAAGAAGAAGAAGAAGAAACGAACAAACTCCTGAAAGTTTCAAAAGCGGAAAGATATTAAGTTAGATCTAAAAGATCTATACATGAGAAAATTGAATATCATCTCATGAATGTGTGTCTCCAACCCTTATCCAAATCTTCAGCATTTAATTTCATGATTTCTTCATGAAAGGAAAAAGAGATGCGTACTAAGAGAACTCTTGAAGGTATTTGGAGGAGTATGAAGCTCAATCCAAGGATTTCAAAGATAAATTGAACTTGCATGGGTTCTGCAAGATCAAGGAAAGTAGAGGCACAAAGGAGGAGCATCATGGTAAGGGTAGATTTTATCTATCTATCTTTGATGGGTCGCCTAAATGTCTAGTTAGGGTTTGGGTGGAGGAGCTAGATAACTTTGTGCAACAACATCCAGTTTCCGAGATAGAAGCCATCAAAGCAACAATGCTGCATTTTGAAGGTAAAGCATAATAACGGTAGTTGTTTGATCTTTCAAAATGCCAATACCTACTTATGCGATTCATATTGAGCTCTTGTGAGTTTGATGAAACTCATATGTATGTGTGTGTCAAAGCCATAGGATGAAGATCACACTTGATTGGAAAGGTCCATGAATCCAACTCCATTTCTGAAGACTATGGAAGAAGGTGTAAGTTTGTTTGATGCCTTGCCAAGGGCAAGATCTCCATTGAGTGAAGGGTCCTGTTCTCAAGAGGAAAGCATGAAGGTTTCTCCTTCAATAGATGACCAAGATCTAATGTCTCTCATTGATGATGGGACAATTTCAGTTATTGATGAGGAGGAGAGGGCAGGAGATGATAATGCAGTCAAAACAAAGGCACCTCAAGCACCTCATGAAGAAGAAGTTGGAGCACCTGCGCCAAGGGAAGAAACTCTTGCACCCTTGCAAGGATTTATGCAAGATCTCACACATAGAGCTCTTGGCATAGCACATGATCATCATGCACCATCATTTTCAAATGATGAGATCTTGAAGATAGAAGGAGGAGAAGAGGAGGAAGGAAATCACATTATGAACAGCATGAACACTTCTATGTTTCCAATCTTGGAGGCACAAAGGAGGCAAGAGGACCTAAGCATTAAGGGTGGGGGAAAATCTGTATCTGTCTCACCTCCCATGCTTGACACCTCTTTGCAAGGGGGTACTTTACCAGGAGCACCTCTTGATAGGAGGAAATATAAAGTGCTCTCTCAACTATGGGAAGCATATACATACTTGGCAAAGGAGGGAGCCTTGGGAGAAGCTAGCACAGCCCAAAGAATCTCTCATGAATTCAGGAGAGAGATGAGCAGTTTCCTGAAAGGGGCATTTCTAACTCCCACTCAGAAATCTGCGTTGTGAAAAGAGAAATCAAAGATCTATGATGGCATGAGCATGAGGGCACATGGAAACTCCATATCTTTGGGGCAGCCCATGATCTCTTCATTCACAAAGAATATTTCTGAAGATACTTCCCAAGAGATTAACCTCTTTTGTATACATGAGCCAAAAGGAGGAGGTTTTGAAGCAAGAGACTTTGGGGGAAGTTGATTTCCAAATGCTCCAATATTGTCTTGTGCAAGAACAGCTGCAAATGGGGCAGCAAAGGGAAGATTATGATGCTCCAACATGTGATTTTGATATCAAGGATGTCAAAGATGGGGGCCATGAGAAGACAGGGGCTGCATTTCAGACCTCTACAACATTGTCATTCCTGGAGAGCTTGGATCCTTGTTGGGATTCCCAACTCATGATGGAATACTCCAAGGACCTTTTCACATGGGGGGTTCTTTAAGGGGAAGTAAAGGATGAAAGGTTCAAGGTGGTTGATGGAATCGTCTATTTCTATAATCTTATTATTTTGGTTAGTGACCCCAAGCTCAAGGAGGAACTACTTGATGCCATCTACGAAATCCTTCTTTCCAAACACATTTTTTTTGTCAAATCATATCATACTCTCTTGGGTGGATTCATATGGGAAGGATACAAAGAAGATGTTTACTCCCATATGAAGAAGTGCATGGACTATTTGGTAGAGGAGGAGGAACATAGCTCTTGGGAGGAGCCACCATTCACACCTCCTTATCCTTTGAGTGTGAGAGGGAACTCATCCATGAGTTACCCCAATGATGTGAAACAAGTATATAGAGAGACTCATCCTCTTGAGAATTATTTTGCATCTCCTATATGCTTATACTTTTTTGACACTCATCTGCAGGGCATGGTGCCAAGATGGGGCACCAAGTATGATGGGTTTCATGGGCCATCTAAGGCCATGAAATATATTGATGCAAGTCATTCCTTGGAGAACCTTAGGGAGCTTTTATATTCCTCATGGTGTGATTATTTTACACCAACCATGATGTACATTTTCCAAGCATTCCAAAGACATGAGGCAGTAAGCAAGTGTTGGGGGTGGCACTTGTTATATTTTGTGTATGGATCGGCAGAAGGTTTCCCAACAACCTTCCCAGTGCTTCGTGATGAAGGCGCAGGTTTATTCACCAAAGGCCAACTTGCATATTGAGGGAGGACCATTGGAAGACGAGCTATTTCGGGAGATTGAGCAATGGTGGAGACTAGCATATTGAAGGTACAAGAGAAGGGTAAGTTTTGAGCACCCTATTGATTGGCAGAGGACAAGAAACATTTGGGAGGGGGGGGACTGTAATGTTCCTAAACTAGCTTCAGCTAATTGGAACATTAATTTTGCCTTGCTTATCTTTGCATTTCATAATTTATGAATAAATTGTAAAGGAGGACATGTAAAACTTCTGAAAACCAAGAATAAATCAATGCCTATGTGAACAAAGACATATCTGGGCTATGTAAATTATATCTTGCAAGTGTGAATGGGTTAAATCACAAGAATGGGTCATCTTTGACCAAGTCAAACAGCGCAGTCTAGATGCATTGAACCTCTTTGAGGGACAGCGCAGTTCTAGAAGGAGGGTTTAATGTGAAAATGGTTAAGTGACTCAAGGTGGTTTAGGGTTTGGCAAGACTTCTATCTTATAAAAGGAAGTGGAGGAAAGCAAGGAAAAGTTTGTTGAAGACATTATTTCTGAAGTTCTATCTGCTTAGACATCCCTTGTTGAGCATTCCTATTCAGGAATCCCACCTCCTTCCTTGAGCAGCTCTTGGAGGAGAATAGTGCTGAAATTCTCCACTATCAGGCTTGGGCCAAGTTTCACCTTACATTACAGTTATGCTCATGTTGAGGGCTGAGTTGTATTGTGAGTTGCAGCAAGTGGAGATCTAGATCTACTCAGATCTAGATGATAGCAGTGGCTCTTCTCAATGAGTGTGTCATTTAACCTCCTGGAAGAGTTCATTTGCTGAGTATACTTCAGATATACATCTTGGAATCAGTCCACATCATCTTTAGGAGCTAAAACATTTTTTCTCTCCCTAAGACAGCGTTATTTGTAGATCTACAGCTGCAGAGTGTTCGTCTTGCATTTTGGAGAAGAGATCTCCGGTGTTGGGATTCTTCCTTCACTGTGGGGATCCATAGATTGGCCAACCAATATATGTTCTATTTTAGATATAATCTGATATGTACTTTTATTATTCATCGTTAGGAATCATTACGTAGATACGAAGTCTTAGATCTCAGATCTACTTCCGATGCTTCATGTTTTGAGCAAAACCCCAAGGGGAATGTATAGATCAGCCTTTCTTGTACATGGATATGTATTGGATCTAAATTTTTCTGTACAGATATGATCTATATCTGAAGAATTAATAAACTACTACTTCAGCCCTAAAAATAACGTTGTCATGGTTATGTAGTCTTTTATCATGTTTGTAGCACCTCTTTGTGAGGATTTCTTGTATTCTTTCTGTTCTTTATTAGCAAGTGTATGAATTATTCCCATGATATTATTTTTTTCAATATTAAGACCTTATTTCATACATACCATTCAGAAAATCACACTCACATGCTTCAGTAAATTTCTGCATAATTCTAGTCTTGGGAAATTAGGGTTTTCTAGCCTAGTTAGGAAAGGAGGAACTGTTCAACTTAGAAAATCCTTTTTTTTTTTGCTAAATTCTACATGGGAGTCGACCATAACCCTAGATATCATATCCAACCACTTTCCCATATTATTTTTACGTAAATATCTTAATACACTCGTTTTAGGGCTTTGAATCCTCACTTTCCCCCACATTTTCCTTGTGAAGCTTTCTTGTAACTTTTATATATAACATATTTTACTGAATTTTATTTGTTTTTACACCTTTATGAGGTAAATATCTGTAGCTCAACATTAGTAATAACTCATATTATTCCCAATCTGTAGTTGTTCCTGAAAAAGGGATATTACATCTTCTTCCTCTATCTGCTCCTCCTCCATATCTTAAGTTAGTTGTTCTTCTTCCAGCCTATGCACTGCTTCATTCTCCAATATTACCTATGATGTTCTTCCTCTATTTTTCTCATGCCTTTTCTTCTACTTGTTTCTTCTTAATAAACTCATCCTACGTCCTTCTCTCCTCCTCTTCTACTTCTTCTTCTTCCTCCCCTTCTCTCCTCTTTCGATATGTTTGTGTAGATATTATGTTTAAAGGATAAACCTTCTATTTCTTGCTGCTCTCTCCTTATGAATACCTAATCCTTTTCTTGTGAGATAGTTTCTTTACTTAAGGTGTTGTTTCCTTCTCCTCCTGCTCTTACTCTTGCATGTATTGAGTTGGTGGGTTTTGGGGTGAATTAGCCTACATGGTTGGATTTTTCTTCATTCTAGCATTATACCAGTTGTTTATATTCTCTTTTCTAACCTATATAATGATGAATACCTTGTGTTAGGACCGACCCTTTGACAATGTATTCTAACAATTCACCTAGGATCATATGCATGGAAGTATTTGGTAGAAAATTGTAGGTGCTTCAGCTCTTCTATATTAGATTCTAATTCCTTGTGACTCTTTAATTCATATAATCCAATCCTCAATGGAAATATAGGCCAAGTTAATTTCTTTCGTCTCTGAAGGATTCCCGATAGCCCTCTGTCCAACTGATTTTCCACTTCTTGCATGACAACTTTGTTTGTGACATATCATGATATAATATGAGGGGTTGTTTAACACCATAATCATATGATATATGTGCCCTCACAAGCTGCAAACTAGTCTATAATATATTCAAGTGACTCTTTCACTTTATTAGTCATGCATGACGGATCAATGTTGAATATTAGGTGAAAAATAGTTGCGAAGAAGTGTTCAGCCAATCTATCGTATAAGCATCTTAAGCTTCCTTCTGATAACACCCTGCAATGGAAATAAACTAGCAACTTCTTTTTAGGATTCCAGTTCCAGTATAATTTTGGGAACACATATTGTGCATATATTCCATCCAAGAGATATGCAGACATGTAGAATTCTGAATCTTTATTTTCCTGTAAATATGCTTTGTTCTGCCCCACCTATCACTGCAATTCATATGATAACATATCCACCCAATTAAAATATTTACCATGTGTCACCACTAGATTGAACATATATATCCAATTCTCTTGGAACACATCATCGCTCTTAATCCAAAACTTTTGAAAATGCATAGACATCAAATACTGATATACCTCTCTTAAGATCTTTGTTGGATAAAATTCTGATGGGCGTTGGAAAAACTTGGTGGATTCACGACACCATTGTTTAATAACATAAGTCGTGTCAAGGGTATCCCATCTTGTGTAGAAACTGTCATTTTCATACCCATTGGGCTTGAGCATCTTCTAGTATGTCTACATATCCTCACCATAATAGGTGGCGAGGTGACTTACACTCTCACTGTGTAACGCAAGGTGTGAGTCATCCATATGTGTGATTCTCCACTCCATATATTCATCACATGGCATGACAAGTAATATCCATGTGATCCTTTGTATCCTGGACTTCTTAATTTTGATATATTCATGAACATATTCTAAGTCCTCGGGAACATTCTCCTTCATGAATGTGTTGTAGATTTTTCTTGAGGTAACCTTTTTTGTCTTGTCAATAAAACACTATTTCTCAACATATATAGGAATATTGGAATTTAAAACTTCAAATGACTCCCCATCGTTTGCTTCCAAAATCTATTTAGAGGCTACTTTGCATGGCAACATGTCTCCAAAAAATGATGACAAATCGTTAACACTTGTAGCATGAACACCTATTTGTGGAATCACACTCATGATGACAAGATCGGCTTAAAACAACTAACTATGTAGCAAAACTTGTAAATAACATTCAAAGAGTCATTACGAGTGATAGATAATGAAAAACTATGAATGATAGGAAAAAACAAAAAATTGGATGCATGAAAAATGCACATGCAAAATAGGAGGGATCACTTTAAAATCACGAAGGGGGCATGCATGATCATTAAGGGTTGTATTGAGCTCATGCACTCAAGAAAGAGGCAAAAATTAGCTAGGGTGCACTGTAGAACCTTGAAGGGTCAAAGGAATGGGAACAAAATGCCTTCAGGTATTCTCTATGTGCCCATGTGCCCAAGGAGACAAGGAGGGCGAATTCTTGCACTCAAAGGGATAAAGGATGAGGGAAACAAATATTCAGGTCTTCAAAGTGTGCCTATGTGCTCAAGGAAAAGGAGGGTGTACTACTGCATGCCAAAGGGCTACATGGATGGATCTTTGTGCCTTCGTGATGTGCCTATGCATTCTAAGACAAAATGGGTACATTGTAGCACTCCAAAGGGTCAAATGGAAAATATTTGTTCCTTCGTGATATGCCCATGTGCCTATGAATAAAACTGGGATGAATAGGGCATATTTTTCAAGGCTGAATAGGCTTTGAGCTCATGAAGTGCGGTATGCTTCAAAAAATCCCAGAAACAAATTCAAATAGTGGAATTTGATGTTAAGATGATGATAAGAATGATCTGCAAGGTTTTATATATGTTGCCGCATACATGGTAGAATATGAAGGGCTTCAAGAATGTGAAAGGTCTCTTACATGCGATAGTGGATGCACACTTACAAGATGAATATTCAGCTAAAATGCCAGCAAAAAAACTGAAAAACAAGTGATTGACATCAAACAAAGCAAGATTTGACAGTGGAATCATGAAAAATAAGAAAATATTGAGCTTGAAACTTGTTTCACTGGTTGATGAAGGTATTCCTCATTCTCCAGTTGTGTGCTCAACTTAGGTGAAATGATGATTGAAAGAATTGATTAAATATTGAATTTATTTAAATAAATTAAAATGAAAAATCGGTTCATGCACTAGTGCCACTTGTCGTCACATGAAGAATAAGTTAAGAAGGAGCTAATGTGGTTCTTATGTTCTAGGAGTACACCCTCATGCAATAAGTTGGGTCATGCATGCAACTAGACAGGATGCATGTCTTCAACACGAAGGAGTGCACTTAAGTACGGAGCACTTGCATAGCTTGAATGGATGTGCCCAAGTAGGGCACACTTCTTCAGCCTGAGGGTGTGTCTTCACCTCAATGTGCAAGGCCTCATCAACTCAAATTGCATTTTCTCTTTTGTGAAATATTTTCTTGCTTTTCACTTGCTTTTATCCAGTTTTGTGTGCTTTTTGAGTGTGTGCATGTCTAAAAGAAAAGTTCCTAAGTCAAGAAAGACTATCAGTTCACCTAACCTAAAACTTAATAACTCGAATGCTTCTAATCACTAGTATAAATGGGGCGAAAATCCGACATCACTTCGTCGGTTATACGACTCAACTTCGTCTATTATCCAATGAACCCGAGACATCTATATCGTCGGTGGGATTTTGTTAAATATTCGACCACTAGGAAATCGTCGAACGTGTACGTTAGATATTCGTTGTCCTTGACACCAAATAAACCATTGGCTAACCAGGCATTTAAATGAAATATATTCATCAAATAGTCGATGTTTTTCTTTACGTATAGTCATCGAATAGGCGACATTTTGTTTGATGTATAGTTGTTGAATAGGAATTTTTTTTTTCGACGTATAGTCGTCGAATAGGCAACATTTTATTTTTTAACCAAGGTCGAATACCCGAAATCCATATGTCAGATGTGTTTATCGAGTATCAAACCATCATACATTGGTTTGCGAACGTCATGACTTTTCATTCGACGAAGATGTTATGGATCTAACGATATTCTACGTCGGACAAGGGACAGATATCTGACACTAGTTCATTGATGAGGGTCGACGAATATCTGACACTTGTTAAATGTATGTTCAATATCTGACGAGTTATTATTGAAAAATAATCAAAGAGGCTCCAAGGAATGGTCCTTAACTTTAACAAGGTATTTTCCTTTTGAAGTTCTGGAAAAATTGATTTCAAACTAACTCAGTCTACATGCAATTGCAATCTACATAGAATTGCAATACAATCCTCTTTTGGAACAACATTGCTGAACCTCGCATCCCATGTACATTATATCATTTGAGTGAATTCTTGAATTGAAACACATGATAATTACATATTCTCCAATTTTTTTTGCCCGAACCATAATCTGAGTAATTGGGCTACATCTACATTAAAGGTCTAGACTGAGTTAGTTTAAAATCAAATTTTGCAAAACTTCAAAAGGAAAATATCGTTTTAAAGTTAACGACCATTCCTTGGAGCCTCCTCCATTTTCCCAAACTTCAGCTTGAAAACTAGGCAATAATGAATAGATAGAAAAGATAAGTATCTATAATTCTAAGAAATAGGATACACATGACAATCTATAAAAGGGCTAAAACACATGTTTCTCAAATAATAAGAACCACCAAAAAAGTTCCTAATGACAATAACGAAAATTTGAATGCTAAATGTAATGTTACCTTTTTGAGATATTTTCTTCTGATATGTGTTCCTCTTCAACATCCAAATTGATACAAATTTTCTTACACATATTCATGATACCAATGAGGAAAATATAAGCAAAGGTTTGCTGCTTTTTTGGAAATCCATATATCTAGTTATCATCCTCAATATATCCTCCAATCTTCCTTCTAGCTAAGAAATCCATGAGAGTTGTCTTCCCCGCACCACTAACCCCCATAAATGTCATAAGAACACCAAGTGTGAGTGCATCTCTAAAAAATCAATTGAAGTATATCTTTAGTCACTTCTTGTTCACTCTTTTCCTACAGATGAATCCAAAATTAGTTAGCCAAATCCATCAAGTACGAGAATCCACAAAAATTGGCAATAGTTGGATCACATAATATATCAGTCTCAAGGCTCCAATTCCATAAAAGGGGCATGTCAACAAATTATTTTAGATTTTAAAAGTCATGGCTAGTGATTGAAATGGAAAAATCATTCCTCGCTTTGGAAAAATTCATGTTGCATCCTCCAAAGCCAACTCATTATTGCCTGCTAGATTATTTGATTGGATGCTCATTTTTCTGATTTTCATTTCAGCTGCATAACCATCGAGAAAAAATTTTAGAATCATCTAAAATTTAGTTCTGTTACAATTCAATATGTTCAACAAAATTTGAGAAATATATTGTTAACAATTTTCTTACAAGTATTATTGGCATTTGTAGAAGAAAGAAAACATGAGAAAGATCTTCTTCTTAACCTTGATGGTCTTGTATTGATCCCTAAATCTGCACCATTCAGTTGGGATCACATTTCTTCATAAGCTTCTTCAGAAATTACAACTTGAGGTTTCCCAAGAGCTACGCAGAAACAAATCCCATATCGATGGATTGTAGATTTTTGTGCAGATTTTTAGAATCAAAGCTCAGAATCTCCACAGTTCTCATTTTTAAGTCTACGTTTCGGGTCTAAAACAAGACCCATCATCAGGACATTCTTGCAAAAAAGAGAGACAATTTGAGTTGAATAAATAGTGGAAAATGACAAGAAAGAGAGCCGACCAGCTAACAACTTAATGCTTTAATTTCTAAAAAAAAAATTATTTAATTTTAATATATTTATAAATTATGTTGAGTTTTAGTTTATTTTGTTTTATAAATGTATCATAATCATTATAATGATGCTAATAATGTTTAATATTTATTATTATTAATTTTATCCCTTTTTATAAAGTCTTATTATTAAATTAGCATAAGACTTTATAAAAAGGGATAAAATTAATAATAAGAAATATTAAACATTATTAGCATCATTATAATGATTATGATACATTTATAAACCAAAATAAACAAAAACTCAACATAATTTATAAATATATTAAAATTAAATAAAAAATTTTAGAAATTAAAGCATTAAGTTGTTAGCTGGTTGGCTCTCTTTCTTGTCATTTTCCACTATTTATTCAGCTCAAATTGTCTCTCTTTTTTGCAAGAATGTCCTAATGATGGGTCTTGTTTTAGACCCAAAATGTAGACTTAAAAATTAGAACTATGGAGATTCCGAGCTTTGATTCTAAAAATCCCATATCATTTCATTTTGGAAATGATTTTATTAAATAGAAAAAAAAATGGCAGGTATGTGTTTAGTTAAGCAACTCGTGATTTTGATAAGTAAGAGAAAATTTAAACAACACAAAACATTGAAGAGTAATTAAAATCCCAACAAATCACCCACTCTTGTCCAATAACAATATCCTTGTGTAAATATGTTACGAAACTTCAACATAGTAAAGCCCAGATTCGTGGTGTTTATTGCAAAATTAAGGCAACATGGTTCCATGAAACTAGTCAATGTGATGCATGGTTGCATAAAAAATATTCATAATTAAAAATATATTGGTTATATATAATTTAATAGAGTCCTTAGTGGATTAAAAAGGTTTAAGTCTTAAAATATTCCATCTAGGAGAAAGCATCTCATTCACAGAGATCACATTCTTTGCATTTATCAAAGGTTAACACATGTAGCCCCACATCCACCAGTTTGGGACGCTATCTGCATTTGAAATCCATCAAGCCTGAGAACTCTTCATCATCCAAGGGAAGAACAAGCATATATAAGGTGTATGGTTGGCTTGATGAAGGTTCTTCCATAGATTCATTTCACTATGAGGATCCATTCAGGCATGTTTTACATGTCATTGGAGGAATGGTTACATGTATTACATTATCTTTTGTCATGTCATTGATGGATATCCTTTTTCTTAGGTTAATACTAGGGCCTAACACCATGTGGATGAAGGATGTGAGAAAAAATGGAGCTTTATAAGATGAACACTCAACTTGAGATCATGCTATGTAGCATTAAGTTACACATGGGTTTGGTCAAAGGCCCACTTGAGTCTTGAGGTTGGACACCCTCTTCAAGGAGGTGGTTGGGGGATGTTATAGGTAAGAAGGGGTGAGAATAACCTGAATTGAATGTGCTCAATCTAATTACCACTAAAAACACATTTCTGACCAATCATTTGAGAATTGACAATTAGGAAACCGTGTGAGCAAACATAATGGCAGAAAATAATTGTTTTACAATGAAGAGTGAAATTTTAAACAAGGTGAGTGTGGGATGATTTATTACGACAACATTATGGTTAGAGGATATACCAACAATAAATGACAATGGGTAATAAAAAGAAACATGTAGTTTTATCATTGGAAAGAAAAATGACATGTGAGTGATGACGAGATGGCGAGAGTAAGTCAAATAGTTAAAGGGTGGTTTTGAAGCCTACCCAGAGGGTGGGGGGGGAGGTGTGGTCTGAATGAAATGATAACACGTAGGCAGCGGTGGTTTGGGTGAAACGGATTTACCCGAACAACCACCCACCACACACCACAGTGGTAGTCGAAACACTGAAAGTGCAGGTTTAGATGTGGGTCGTGTTAGGGTCCTATAATTTATAAGATCACAAGGTGATTGAATATTTTTTTCTCGGTTATATGAAATTGTAAATACTATTGCATGTTGCAAATGATTTCCAAAAAAAATATAAAAGAAAAATGAAAATAGTGTATTTGAATAAAAAATAGAATGAAAGAAAGAAAAGAAAAAAGGAAAAGAAAGAATAAAAATAAAGATCAAAACCCCATGAAAAATAAAACAAAAATGGAAATGAAAGTGTTGCAAGTATAAATGCCACTACTTGATAGATAGTTTGATTTCGTTGAATAAATTGGATGTTGTGTGCAGCTTGTTCAAAATGCCACAACCCTGAGTCATCAGTTTGAACCATATAGTTTAATCATGGTAAAACAAGTTTAATTTTTTGTCAATTAGATTAGAGAATAAAGTTAGCCAAACTGTCTAATATTCTCTAATGTCAATTAGGTAGATGAATAAGGTTGATTCAAATGTTTAAGCTGAATCAATGAAGCAGTGAGTAGATAGGATAGAGTAGGTGTTTTATCCTCAAAGAAAATAAAATAACGATCCGTTAGTTCAAATGTACCATTTTTTTGGATCGGAAAATAGTTTTAGGTTAGGAAAAATTTGAAGTTAAAAGTGTCAAAAGGATAAAGTGAGGTAAATTTTACATCATATGTCTTTATCCTACATTAGAAAGATTTTGAATATATGCATTATAGGCTGAAATATTATGTTCATATGTTTTATCCAAAGTTTGGAAGGCATATGCTTTAAATCAAAGTTCACCGCACATGTATTAAGGTTCGTAAACAACAAAAGTGGCTTGTCGCATGTGATTACACCTCTATCTTCTCCCAGCCGTCAGATTATTCCTCCGCTAAATCAACGCTCCACAGAATTTTTCAGCCCCCGCTAGCCATCCTCCCTTTACCAGCAGGGGGGTCTTAAAAATGGTATTCCTCCTCGTTGAACCCAGCTAACGTGTAAACACGACAGTATTTCACACACCCCCATCATAAACCATTAACTACCTCGATCCCCCTCTGAAAATCACTTCTCTGTCATCCTTTCTTGCCAAATTTCCCCCGCACCTCCCTTCATTCATCACCTGACACCTGGCATAGACCATTACCCAATTAAATGCATTCCTGGGATAATCGTTCGAAATTTCAAAGGACTCGTGCCCCCAACAGAAACTACTCTGTAACCATAAAAACCCATTTCACCACCATTTTAATTCCTTTTTTTTTTGCAGATCACTCACCCTTCCTTCCTTGCCAAAGCTTTGTCATTAGAATCAACCATCATACCTGACAGAGGACTAATCAAGCACAAGAAAAGACACCATTGCCACTGATTTTAAACTCACAGATAAAATCCCCTGTAATTCACTATTACCTTCCTGTTACTATGATTAAAATTATCAAGACTCCTCCTAAATATAAGAATAATGAAGACTCAATCAATGTGATGCTTCCTCCCCCTATTGATCTTGATCATATCCCTCTTGCAAACAGGGATAACAAAATTGTAGAGACTAAGTGTGAGTTCGACCGTTTCGAACTCTATTGTTGGCTCGAAGATAAATTCATTGACCAATCTAATGAAATTGGACTCTGGGAGTCCAATTTACCTCATTATGTCTTCCCTCAGACCCATCATTTCCCAGAATTCATTAGAAAATGCCAGGCTTGTTACTTACCAAACCAAAGAGCCATTGTAGCCCCAAATGGAGATATTATTCACCATCACTTCCAAAACCATTGACCAAATGATGCAGGTCCCTCCTATTGAAGCTAGTGCACCATTTTTTGTAGAAGCCTTGAATAAACTATATCATAAATTATATTTCTCCAAGAGAACCCAAATTTTTGACATTTTCCTACCTGAGAATGCCTAATTTCCCAAGAAGAATCCACCTTATGCTTTTTCAATGTTCCCTAATCAGGCCAAACACATCATTTATGTGCTTTCACAGCTTCTAGGTTATTATTCTAATGAGTGGATTGATGAACCCATTCTCGGTTTCATGTCAATTTTCACTACCAATCAAAAGCATTCAGTTGTTTTTAATTTTAGTCAATTTTTGGATGACAACATACATGAAAAACTCCTAAAGTTACCAACTAAAGGAGTATTCAAATATGCTTCCATTCTTGTATATATGTTCATTTATTATCAAGCAGACATATTCTCATTTTAATTGCAGAAATTGGATGATGAAGGGAACCCACAGTCATTGATTTTATGTACCTCATTGGTGAGGAAAGATTCAAATGAATACACCTTCAAAGAGTACATAGAACAGTTCATTCATCCAGTTATGAGCCTGCTGACCAGCAATGCAGGGCCAAGAATCAATGAATAAATTAAGAAGATATTGCACCTGACAGAGCAGGCCAAAATAGGAGATCAGTAACTCTACCAAAACTACACAAAGATTAGGTTGTATGGATGTGAGTTACCACCATACAAGCTGCCCAAATACCTCCCAATGAGAGTATTCTCCCTAGAGTATATAATACAAATGATAAATTTGGATGAAATTCATTTTGTCTCAGCAAAGAAGAAGTCTCATTTCATAATGAAAATAGAGATTGGCCCTTTCATTTGCAACAGTAGAGCAACAAGTGAAGAAGCAGACAAGATCCTGAAACAAATGAACTTTAATCTGAGCTTTACATGGTCTTATGACCCTTTGGGCCTGATCTCCAAGTTAAGGGTGGAACAAAAATCCACTCCTTATGTGCACACATAGAGGCCAGATATTGAGAGGTATATGAATAATTTGAAATGGACAAAGAACACCTTGCAGAAAGTAGAGGAGCAGCTCATGTCAACCTTTATTTCACAAACCCCTACTCCTCAACAGAAGACAGGGAAGATACAAAGAGAGGAAGGATCCCCTTCAGCTTCAGGGAGCTCACCAAAGGATTTCAAAATCATCTACAGGAGGAGGGTTAAGAGAAGCCCTAAAAAAAATCAGTAAAAGAAACAGGGGAACAACAAGCTCCCATAGTCATCAAAGACCCATTTCCTTCAGCACCATCGGGCACCAAATTTACAGAATCTCTAGTAGCATCATCAGTGTCACAAGTTCAGCTAGACACATCCCAAACATCTGAAATCATTCAGGCAGAAAAAGAGAAAATTATTTTTGATAGATATATTGAGATTAAGACTAAAAATGAAAGACTTAAAAGTAGTACATACACACAATTCTGGTAAAAAATAAAATAAATAAATAAATAAAATAAAATAAAATAAAAAAATATATTTCTCAAAGCAAGCTTCTATCGGCCTTTGATACAGAGAAGGGAAGAATGCAAATGGAATCCTTATAGGCTTATATTGCACAACCAAAGTCAGCTACAGACTACAAGAAGACCTCCTTTGAATTTGATGCAAAGGATATTCAGCCTATTGATCATATGGACATGCATAAGAAGATTAGAGAAATGATATTTTCCACCTTGACTAACAATTCAATGAATGTTTCAAAATTGTGGGTATCTCTTACAAATATTCAATCACGGCTCAAAATTGAAAATATCTCATCTCTAGAAAAAGACACCAGAATAAAATTATTAGAAGATCTTGTCATAAATATGGGATATAATCTAGAGAATGTTAAGGCAGTTGAAGAATTGATAAGGAAGAAAAGTGCAGATATTGCATCCCTTAGAAAGAAATTGAAGATGTCAGTAACAGAGGACCCACAGACCAAGGATATAGAATATTTAGAGGCCCAAAAAGAAGATGTGATTAAGCTTATCAGGGAATAGAATTCTCAAATAAAAAATATGGAGGCAGAAATGGATAAGCTAATCAAGGAGAAGGAAGAAAATGCACATTTTCCCATGATTACTTTGAATGTAGTGCCTCTCACAGCAATATCAACTACAGGTACTTCTAGATCAACAAAACCAATAGTACAACCTACAGATGTTTCAAGAAAACTTAAAAAAGAAATGGAGGATATTTCAATACAAAATGAAGAAATCAAAAGACTACAAGGACAGGTAAAATCCTTACAAGAGCGTAAGGACATAAGTGAAACTTCACAATTAGTAGAGGCACAAAGGTCCCAAAGATTGTTGGAAAGGATACTGTGAATGGAAAAGAGTTGGCCATTAGCTAGACCTTGGCCCAAGCCAAGGAGAACGTATGGAAATATATCCTCAACTCCATGAATGAGATTTAGCCTTTTATACAAATAATTTTTGAACAAAATGAATTGATACAAAAAGCTACAATAGCAGTTGTCGGCATCAAAAAACGGTTGGGTGATAAACCCACTGAAGCCACTGACATTATTAGATTCCTGAATTCTAAGAACAAATATGAGTTGGAGGAAGTGGGAATTGAAGATAGAATTGAAACTATACTTGAAGTGAAGAAAGTTTTGACGAAAAAGAACCTCATTCTACAGTTGGAATAAAAATGCTAGGGATTAGATGTTGTTGTCAACATATTTTTTAGCAGAGTTGAAACACTGAACAAGAAGGAATTGCCCAGTTTATTTGTAATAAATCATAAACTAATCACACAGGAAGACTACATTAGGAAATTGAAATAAGTGGCCAAAGACAGCTCTAAGTTTGTTGGAATAAAAGGGCAGCTTAACAGGAAAATCATTTCTTGAGGCATTAGGGAATGATTTTTACATAAAGCATGATTTAAATAATATTTTTGTAGTTAAGCCTAATTTTTCCAAGTTTGCTGAAGCAGATGAGGTTTACAAGAGGGTGACTAAATTTCAATTCCAGATGAAGAAAGATGGGAGAAATTGTGTGAGTTACTAGACTGTGTGAGTAACTTTATCTTCAGTCAAAGAAACAATAGCACAACAAGGACCAAAGTGACAGATCAACAACAACCTCCTTTAGATTAGGGCCGTGTTTCGAACAATTACGACTAGCCCTATTAATTTGTAATATGAGATATATTTTTTTTTAAATTTGCCTAAAATATATCCTAATAATTTATGATAGGATTTTTTGTAATTATTTGTATAAATGCTTCAATTTTCGAAGTATTGAGGGTTTATTTTTTCACTCCATGAGCTATTTTACTTTTCCATATGATGGGTTTATCAGTAATAAAAGGGACTTCTTCACAGGATTCATGTGTTGGATTATTTGGTGATGTGTTTCTCTCATTATCTATTTGTTTATTTCTTTGTTTTCGTGCTTATGTGTTCTTAAATATGGATTACTTCAGAGAAATTGTGATGAACAGAATTTGTTGAAACATGCACTCTGATTCTAGCTATAGGTAATTTCATGTTTTCCTATGATATCAAGTTAAATAATTCTTAACTGCTCTAAAATATCTAGTTATTTCACCTACCTTGCCCTGTGAAACTCCTTTGAAAATATGAAATAGATCCATGTTAGTTTATAAAATCCATATACAAATGGAAGTTTAAGCACTTAATCAACTAAAATAATTATAACAAATCATAAAAAATCAATCAAACAATTGAGTATTCATACCTAGCCTAAAATTCCCAATAAACAATGTTAAATCTGACAGAGAGGTCCCTCTCTGAGTTTAGGAGGGCTATATCCTAAACTCCAAAGTGGTTTGTGGTTACCTTTTTTATTTCTTTTTCAACCTTTGAAAATTACAAAGTGCTAACATGTCATTGATGTGATCGCGCTCGATCTTAGCCCTTTAAACCTACGAGAAATTTATTTCACGTGCCAACTTTATTACATAATGGCACTTTATAAGTGATATGATAATTAACCATACAACCTATGATTAATAATCATAAACAAACTTTATTCTAAAATTACATTACCCCTATCACATGCAAAATGACTTTCAAGACCCCCTCATATGTGCATTTCTTTTGAAAATATGAATTCCAAAGACCTTCTTTAAACCTAATTGACTCAGCCTAATTAACTTATGACACAAAACAAACCTAATGGTTATCTTGGATAACATGAGGTATCTTGGGTTAAGTACATTACAAAAATTCAACCCTAGGTGACTATTATCCATATGATCCTACTTAAATAGATAAATTGCTAAATTTAATATAATGTAGAAATTACTTCCAGATCATAGCATCAATCACACAATAACTGAAAAATTTAAGCAGTGGAAGAATAAAAGAGTTTTGTAGATACATAATTAATTTCTTCTCAACATTAGCTTTTCATATCTCAAGGAAACCTCTACAAGATACTAAAATAACAACTGTATGGTCATCATAAACATCTCAAAATCAGGTATATGATCTACACAAAAAAGAAAGGCAGAAGTTGTATAACTGTTGTATTGCTCCATATTGACATACATATCCATATGATTGTATTGATTCTATGTAAAATTTCCTTTCAACCTATTAAAAACTTGTAAGTTCATCCTTATTGTGCATTACTTTCTCTTAGTTGTTCAATTTGGGAAATACGTCTATATCATGTCTTATTTATAATTTTTTGAAACATGTACAAGTTCTTGCTTGCACTACATTTTCAATGTACATATTGTTTATTTGGGACCTATCGCGTATATTCTAAATGTAATGTTACCTTTTTGAGATATTTTCTTTCGATAGTTGTTCCTCTTCAACATCCAAATCGACACAGATTGTCCTACACATATTCATGAGACCAATGAGGAAAAATTAGATTAAATTTGACCAATTATTAAATTTAATTGCACCAATAAATAATAATTAAAAAAAATGAGTGCATGAATACCTGAATGAGCTCCTCTTGGTTTCAAGAATAGATTATTGGTGTAGTTTAATCTTGGAGCAAACCTCCCTCCACTCGACGAAGCAACAACGAATTCAACATCGACCTTGTTGTTTCTTTGTTGGATCTTGGAGTTTTACTCCAATATTGTCAAAATATTAATTTATTCTCTACTGAACAGGGCCAACCACGTGAAGGTGGAAGCTCTCATGGCCCCTCCCCCCCCTCAAATCACTCTCAATTCCCCAGTACCCAATCTATCTACTAGGAAATATTTGAAAGAATGTTATTAAGATACGTCATAAATAAAGAAATATATAGTAAACATTTATTCATTCATTCATTCATTCGTAGAGTTTAAAAAATATTTGATCTTAGTATGATTTATAATCAACTGTATGCAATACATAATCTGAAATAAGGCAGTTCTAATTAAATTACAAGTACAATCAATTATTCTTCGGTTTCTTAAAATTTTTCATGTATGAAGCAAGGACGTCATCCCCTTCAGCTGTAAGATGTCTTGCTCCCAACCTGTTCAAACGTCTATGTCGTTGTAAGGGCGTCAGAGCATCAACTAAAATAAGAATAAAATGTTAAATTCTTATTTATATTAATTATTAATACAAGTGTTTTATTAATAAAAAGGTAGTAGAGTTTTTTTTACCTGCTTCGGTAGTAGAGGGAAGAAAGATACTTTCAGATGTGGCCATAGGTTTCTCCTCTTGTCTCGCCTCATCCTGTACATGCTCTAGAGTAGAACCAAAAAAATTTATAATTAATACACTGTTTGCATTTAAATATTTCTAATTCTAATCCATACTAAAAAAAATTATAATTCACATTAAATACCTCTAGAATCGAGCTGAACAACAGTTTCAATTTTCACTCCACTATCACTAGGCTCATGTCTTCCATCATTGCTTGGGACATCAGCATTTACACTGTCCGCCTGCTTTTTACAATCAAGCACATTAATTTATGGCCAGAAATAAAAACCAATAGATTGTATACAAGTATTAATTTATAAATTCTCTTCATTTCTTTTATTTACCTCAGTCTTAGGTGAGGGATCGAAACTAGTACGTGAAGACCTTGTGTTTGTCCTATCTTCAACAACGGCTTGATATACGTGCTTGTAAGAAATATTGAGGTCTTCCTTCGTGGGAGTTTCATTGAATTGTTCACCCTTCAATTTTGCAAGACAAAATGAATTTTTATTCTTTTGCAATATTAAATTAAAATTATTAAGAATCTAAAATTTGGATGCAATTTTTTTATATATACTTACAATTTTTGCGGCCAGTTTTGAGTAACCCCCAGGGCCAATATGATGTTGGCCATGTTTTTTAATTCTCTCCTTCATGGATTTAGATGTATCTGGGAGCCTATATTTATGGTATTGATAAGCTTAATTACATGTCGCAATATTGTTGAGAAAGCATCATAGTTACATTAATAAAAGTGCCTCATACCTTCCTGGTCTAGGTGGTGTCTTCCCTTCTTTTCGAATTTTTTTATCCTTTGAATCTTCTACGAGGGATTTCCATTCACTTTTTGAAATCATTGTAGGGCACTCATACTTAGGGTTCTTTTGTAAATGAACCCTATATTGGTCTCGCAGATATTTAAAATATAGGCATGCCCGATAACTCCATTTTTGTTGAAGGTACCATCTTCAAACATGCCAACCAACCTATTGATAAGCTCTTCCTTCAAACTTGAAATTTTTTAATTCCATATTGTGCGAATGGTGGGCCCAAAGGGTTACAAGGCTGCCTCATTCAAGCGCATATAGAAGGTATTGTATCCTGCAAAACGATATTATCATTACTTGAAAATAATGAGAGGATATACGTAAATTTCAACTAGATCGTACTTAATATGTAAAACACTTCTTAAATACCTGGAAGCTTTTGTAATTTCATGAGAACATGGTCAACATATACCAAGAATGTAATTGGTAGTGTTCCCGTGCTAGTAACATGAGTAGACCCAAGAAATCTTGCTTGACTAGATGTGTTAGAATCACGGTCTACATCATGTGCACATCCTTTTGTGCGTTGTTCAGTGGGTGCAGATAATGGTGTGTCACCCTATTCAGGAGTTTCATTAATGATTGGTGTGTTAATTGTGTCACTCACAAGAAAATAAAAGGTGATGCTACCAACTTCGACCCCCATAGTCTCACCATGAGGATCAAACTCCCTCCAAATAACCTGTAAAATAAAGTGTTCTTTTATGAAAGATGAGAAAAATAAAATCATAAATAAATAAATGGGAAAATTAAATGAGTTTCTTACCCCGTGTTGACGGATTAGGGTCATAAAAATCCTGATTTGGTCTCTTATATATTTTGTTTGTGGCTCAATCGTAATTAAAAAACAGAGTCTCTTGTTTAGTTTTACAAGAATCGTCTTCATTGTTTGGATTAGATCGATAGACATATAAATGTGTTCTCCAGTAAGCACTTGTTGGAAATATTGTAATTGATGGAAAAGGAGAATAAAGGAGCAACACCGGAATTATCATTAAGGACAAAGGAGTAGATTAGGATCAGCCGGAGCATAAAGGATTTATAAGGCAAAGAAGGCAAAAGTTCAGTGGAGGAGAAGAAAACAGGAAGAGGAGCAGAAAATTTCCAAAGGAGCAATAAAGAGGCATGGATCAACACTAGAATCATTATCTACTGAAAAGGAGCATAGACGAATAGCATTATGCAGAAAAGATGTAAGGAGAAACAATGTGCAGCAAAGAGGCAGAACAGTGCAGTTCAGTTCGATGTGATTCCAGTCTGGAGCAAGTGGATGTGTGTGTAGGTTCAATAAGAAATAAATTCGTATTCTAGATTTAGAGATATAATATAGAATGGTGTTCTGTATTCGGCATTGAAATAGTATGTAAAGTGGCAGTAGCATATAATCATAGATCCAAGCAAATAAGAGAAGAGAAGACCCAGGAAGGAGTAGCGTGGAAAGAGACGGAGTTGTAGAGAAGTGACAGTTAAAAAAACAGGCGAAATGATTAAGGCATAAAAACCCGAAGAAAATTTCCAAAGGAGAGAATGGACGGTTCTGATTAAATCAAAAATATTAGCTTGAAGATTGACAGTTTAGATATTATTGCAGATTAAATTGTGAAAGTGCTGCAGTGGACATGTATCGGGCGAAGGTCCTTGCGCATATCACATAGCGCATGCGATATGGTATAATAGTTAACAGCTGAGATGTAAATTTGCAAAGTGCCGATGAGGTTAATCAGTGAAGAGACGAAGTGTGATGGGCAAGGTTTTGCAATATGCGATAAGGTATTCGTTGCGATTTGCGAAATCAAAAAATAAATATTTTTGCGATATGGTTAAACTTGTGAAGTTGTGATAATGTGCAAAGGTTGCGATGCAATAAGAAGTGGGGCTTGCGATGCGATGTGATCACATATCGCTATCGGTGATTTATATGTTTATTAAGTTATCACAAGTACATGTTGTAAGTAGTGATATCAGATATGCGAAGTTATGATTTTCTTTGGTGCTGAATATAGTGATCTTCCGTGTGTAGTGGGTAATTGTGTGGGCCATAAGAAATGGGTAATTTTAATGTGTGTATAGTTCAGCGGGTCGAGTCAGGTAATTTCTAGAAGAAATGCATGTAGAATAGTGTTCGGCGGCTTAATCGCATATCGTAATCGCAAGCGGAAGGATGATCGCAAAAGCAACAGAGACACAAAAATTGTGAAATGTGAAGTGTAGGAGATGGTGTGGCAAGATGACGTGGCAGTGACGTGGCAGATGACGTGGACCCGACCCCACAAATAGAAATTAAATTATGATGATGTGGAAAATGATGTGGCATGTGACGTGGAAGATGACGTAGTTGGTGACGTGGCAGATGACATGGCAATGATGTGGGACCTAAACCCTTATACCAAAAATCGCAAATTTCATTTTACAAGACGTGATAACCTTGGATCAGAGAAAAGAAGCGATAGGAAAATGCGATGGGAAACTGTGGTGGAAAATTACAATAAGACAGGTGGGACACCTTCACATATCGTAGATTAGAAGTTAGAAGGAATAAAGCACAATGGATAGCAATGAAAATTGTCGAACAGTGATGAGACACTAGACGCAATACCTTCCAAAGGTAAATGATAATACATTAAAAGTTTGGGTGTATGTGCATTGAGTTATGAAATCGCATCGAGAGAAAGGAAGGCGTATATGACATATAATATAGAGGAACACCAAATTGTAATAAGAAATCAGATGCAAATACAGGTCATATTTTAATTTTAATATATTTCAGATCCGGGGTAGATGCATTTTTATAATAAATTCCTTAAGAAATGTGGGGGATATGTATATAGAAATAACACAAGAAACTTTGATATGCGATATGAGGTTGGATGCGATTCATTTTAGAGTTCATTTTTAATATATTTCATGACCAAGGTTCTATGTGGTTAAATTGGTTTATAAAGAAAAGGTTGCACGCATGAGTAGACTTGGGTGAAAAAGACCCAACACTCGTGCAGAGGTGTTATATGGTTGCGACTATTTATCAAACAAAAGTTTGAACGCTGAGGTAGACTTGGGTAAGTGACCCAACACAGAGTGAAGAGAAAAGAAAGATGAACATTGCGGCTATGAGGAGATAGGCACCATGGGTTGAGTCAGGCTTAGCAAAACTACGAGCAGAGAATATTGAGTGTTGCAGTTAATAGATATAATAAGCGAGTCGGGAAAAAAGGTGGTTATGTAGCACAGTTAGAATATAATAGTAGAAACAAAAAAGACAGTGACAACAGTAGAAAGGACAAATGCACAGCGAGCCAAGAGCTGAAAGGGCTGAGTGAAATCTACTTGTTGTAACTGTAAATGTAAATTCATTGATTATTTTATATTGTTTGTGATGCAAAGGCAAGTCTCCGTAGGCATAGGAAAAACTTGAATGAGTGTTGTAATGATTATTTCTGATGTAATAACCTGAACTAAAGTATATGGAATCAAATGGGTGGAAGGCAGAGAGACATGCCTGTTCACTTCATATTCCCTATTGAATGAAAATAGTCAGGAGTTATCAATATAAGAGATGTAATATTAGTGTGCAGAAAGACGTTAGAAAGCTGTAGAATGGAAGAGAGAGGAATAATGTAAGAGAGTTGCTGAAGTTTAGAGAATGGAAGAATAAGAGAGGGATGATAGAGATGTTGTGCATATCAGGAGTTGATATGAAGTAGATATGAAGGATGAAGAGGCAGCAGTGGAGAAGGATTATCAAAGAGTTTATATCCAGGTAAATCAACATTATAGTTTCATGTTGAGTGAGGGGATTGCAGTCTCATTTCAAGTTGTAGCTTGATAAATTTCCAATTGGATTCGGGTGAGGTAGGAGCCTCCTGTGGGTTGTAGCCTGCAAAAAATAAATGGGGATTGGAGCTTTCTTTCAAGTTGTAGCTTGCATAATTTGAGGTACGAGCCTCCTGTGGGTTGTAGCCTGCAGAAAATACATGGGAGTTGGTGCTTCCATTTCAAGTTGTATCTTGATAGATGTCCAGTTGGAGTTGGTTGAGGTAGGAGCCTCATGTGGGATGTAGCCTACAGAAAATAGATGGGGGTTGGAGCTTCCTTGCAAGTTGTAGCTTGCAAAATTTGAGGTGGTAGCCTCCTGTAGTTTGGAGCCTACATAAAATCAGTGGTGAGAGTGAGTTGGAGCTTTCCTTTGCATCACAACAATAACAAGATGTGTTTTTCTCCCTTATGGGTTTCCACTTATATCTGGTGTCTATGTGCTTGATGATTATGTTTTGATTTGATGTTTTAATCTGCTTAATTACTTGTTTTCCACACATTCAGTTTGTTGATTCATTATGTATTAAGCTAATTATAAAATGAAGTAGTTAATGGGTGTAAAGAAAAGAGCTTTAAATGACCATGAATGTACTAAATTGGTTCAGCCCACCCCCCTTCTTAGTTTAGAAAAAGTTTATCAACACTTTCTCATGAGAATCTGTGGATTGGTTTGAGGCTAGTGCCTTCCCCTTGTCACCTTGTTGATCAAATACGTTGTAGGGATAGAAATTATAAATTTCGATCTTGTTTTTTTCCACATTCAAAGAGGAAGAGTTGTTAACTCTCTTTTTTTCCAGAAGAAAAATATTTTGTTTTATTAAATATTGAAAAATAATTTACATGAGTTCTGCATATGCCATCATATTCAACATTTCCTGTGCCATAAAATTTGTTTCAGATTGGTGTAATCACTGACCACCCCTCTCACAATAGAGAGAGATAAAAAAATAAAGCAAATGGAAGGGAAAGTAATAGAAACATACAATCATCATATAGTGCATAAGTAGCACATGTGATAAGGGTCCAAAAAATAATAATTTTCATGAGTCTTACATCTGAGATAATTCATTGCCCAACATCTAGCATATAACAGAAAAGATACTAGATATGAAACATAAAAAAAAAAGTATAATGATAGTCATGGTAATTGTATGTGTCCTCGATCCACCTCTCGATCATCAATGGTGTGAAAAAAGTGTAAGGTACCCACTATCATCTTCAATCCCCTTTTTGACAAGTTGTTAGCCTTCAAATTATGTTGGCATTTTGTTGTGTAAAGGGAGATTCAGAAATTTTGAAAGAAATAGAAAATTTCTCGTTGTGGTATATCGCTATGGAAAACGAGTTGTGAGTGAAATATCTTTGAATATGCATATCATTTTATGGAACGCAAGCCTAAAATATAATCTTGATGGTTCTTGTCCTCATACGCTAATTAGGTATATGATGGAATTCTAAAAATAAATTTACAGCCAACGCTTCCCCATGCCGAATATCAAGCATATCGACATTAACATTAGGCCAAAACACAGGTAGAGCATGAAATTAAAAATGAACTTCATAAGTTTTAATAATCTTTGATAATCCTTGGCCAAGTAATTTTGTTACTTGACCTTGATTAAACTCTAACACAGGGTGATCCACCTTCTTCATATGATTGAGTCATTAGTACGTGGTAGCTTCCATGGGAATTTTAAAAATCAATTATGTGCATTGTATCCTTGCCATTAAATTATTTTGTAATGGCAACATTTGCAGCGACATACCCAAATTTAATATAAGGGAAAACTTCATATATATTTTCATGTATGAGAGGATCGCAACACTTGTAGGCTCCTCACTTTTTAAGGTTTTGTAAATATGTCACTCATAAAAATTGTAACCATGCCAAAAAAGAATATTCTACCATATATACATAACTTGATCACACCTGATATAAACACCTTAGGAGGTGGATTGATATAACCATGATATATTCAAGTGAAAAATAATGAAACGAACATGCATAAAAATGGTTTGGACCTACATGTTTAACATATTACTAATATCACTTTTTATCAATGAGAGTAGAATCACAAAGTTTTTCAAAATCATTTTTCATAAGTTTTTCAAAATACTGCTCCCTCTGAACTGGAGCAACTTTCTCCCTCTGAATCTAGAAACTCAACCTCATGTGTGTTATGGCTACCAACTAAAGATCTACTAAATTCATCTGAGTATCTCATATCTTCTAACTGGGTCCATTCCCACCAAGTGGCTCTGCTAAGGCGATCCTCCTGCCTCTTCAAAAAATTTTAATAACTAGCTCTATGTCCCTCTCGAACTAGAGGTTGACCCCATAATCGGTAAAATTTTCCCTCTATGATCCGCAGTATGATGGATTCCTTAGCATAGACAACTCCCCTTGGCCATAATTGTACTAACTCTCCTCTAAACTCAACTGTATAGCCTTGATCCTACAAGGTTGAAATGGAGAGAACATTCACTCTCAGACGAGGAACATATATAACATGATGAAATGATATATTCCATCTTGATTCTAACTCAAATACAATTGAACCCTCTCTTGTACCGATTGTTTCTTCAGTGTGGATTCCACATCTCTGTTGAATCTTTAGTTAGACTGAGAGGGGGGGGGGGTGAATCAGTTTAACACATACATAAGCTTTATAAATTTTCCATCAATCTTATTTATAGCTTAATATGTGAACAGTCTTAAAATGTTGCAGCAAGTATTAAATTAATGTGACACCAAACTTATTATGAGAGCAACAAACATTAAGCAGATTGAATAGATCATATCAACACATAGGCAAATCACATAGAGATATCAGATATAAGTGGAAACTCATAAAGGGAGAAAACCATATCTTATTATTGTTGTGATGCAAAGGCAAGCTCCAACTCCCTCTCACCATTTTTTTTCTGCAGGCACCGAGCTACAAGACGATCCAACCTCGGTCAGCTACAACTGAAAACTATCAAGCTTCAACTTGATAGGGAAGCTCCAACTTCCTCAATTTATCAAAAGAAATGTTTGCTTATTTACCTCAGATATCAACTTTGTTCTGTAGCATCTCTTTCTGCTCCTCTCTTCCTTATCTTCTCTGCCTCAATTTTCAATACTCTGCATTCTCTATACTCAATCTCTCTAACCTCTCTATGCATATCAAGATGATATTATTTATAGAGATTTCCTTATGACTGTTTGTTTTCCTCAAGGAATTTGAAATGGATAGCCATACCTCTTAGCCTTCTACCTTCTCATTTCTTTTCCAGCTCACTCAGAAAAATATAGTTGTATGTACTAATTTTAATATTACAATGGGAATTTTGTATTCTTCCAGAGACTTTCCAATGCATCACAAACAATATAAACCAATCAAAAACGTATACATTCAGTTACAATGAGGATTAAAAATCAACTTATTTAGTTTTGGATCACTGTGTTTGTCTTTTCTGTGACTGTGTTTGTCCCTTTCGGCTCTGTTTGATTTCCTGTTCACTGTTGCAGTGTAACTGTCATACATATGTAATTGCGCTTTTCATATATCGCAATTTAACTCTCGGAATGATAATGAATTGTTTTTAACATATAAACTGCCCCTTTTGTAATGCAAATCAACTCGCAGAGAACTTAAATCAAAACATTTTAATACTTAAAATGCCCTTTCGAGCCCACCCTCCAAGCTTGTTTTATTCTCTGATGCGATGAGTCACCTCCTGAATTCTTTAGATTGCGATTAATCGCAATCACAACTTTTAGTTGTGAGTTCCGATGCTCCGATGCGATCACTCCAATCCAATGATTCACTGTTCACTCCACTTTATTGTGCCGATGTGATTAATCATAATTGAATACTCTCGATTGCGATTGATGCATTTGCGAAGGACATGATGTGATCATCACAATCGCAGCTTTCAATATAGTGCTCCGATGTTCTACTTCTTTCTGATGTGATGGCCCACTTTGATGTTAGAACTTAAGCATGTATGAATCACAGTTTATAAGCCCATCGGGTCCGGAACTTCATCGCAATCGCAATCTTTTGTTAACATGTTCCGCTGCCAACTTTTCTCCGATGCGATTGGTGAGGGTCCCACAATATAAGACTTTGTTTTAAAACCAAGCGATAGGACCTTTGCTTCTTTTGATCTCGCGCTGAATAATATAATACATATGCTTTGTATTATACCTTTGGTCCCTTGTCCATAAGGCGCTCCATATATATCTATATATATATATATATATATGCTTTGGACCTTTGTATATAAATCGCAACATATGTACCATGCTGTATATATATAAGCTTCCGCTTCAGCTTTAATGTATCTTCCAGCTTGGGTTATGATTCTCGGAATTATATGTAGGGGGTCCCACACTATATGTATAATATTATCCGTCAACATAGTATTAAGTCTTTCGCTCAGACTTAAACCCAGCACTAACGTATATATATATTTATATAACCTCTCGTGCTCCGTAGTTCGTTTAATTTTTCCACTCCCAGCATAGAATTAGCCATGTTCTTTATTATAACCTTACTCTTAATGCTTCAAATGGTTCCGGCTTTGTTAATTACATACACTCGAGCTTATAGCATTCAATCAAGGTTTATATATATATATTAATGCAGCACATATATCATATGATGGTTCATGGGTCCCACGCTCTACTGTTCACCCTTGTCAGTTAAGTATATCCACGACTTCATTATCAAATATATATCAATGCCTGAATTAATCCTCGATTTTGGCATAGACCCCGACGCATCAACATTATATATATATATATATATATATATATATATATATATATATATATATATATATATATATATATATATAGATATATATATATATATATATATATATATATATTAATCCTTGACTTTGGTATTAAACCTTAGACATTTCAAAATGTATCAATATGCATCCAACAAAAATCCACACACGTATTTGCCTATGGTCCCACAACATACGACTTAACATTTGAGTTAAGTTTCAATTAACAATACAAATGTTGATTTGGGCCCACTAATTAACGCACCACACACATCTGACGGCTGATAGGATGTCGCTTTGTCTTGGGTGATCCAACAATCATCGCCCATTATCGCGTAATTTAGATGTACTGGCTTTAATTCTCAGAAATCACGCAATGAAAATGGTTTTGGAAAACCATCTTAGGACACGTGGCATCCAAAGACACATATCGCGTTCATTTTGGCAATACTGCTTACCACTTTTGACACCGCGCAATACTACCGGTTTTCTTACCTCTGGTTTTACTGTTCATACGTAGGGTTCTGCTTCACTTCATAGTTCCGCTTCAATAAATATTTTCGTGCCTTCGTTATATACATATTCATATAAGCTCTGTTCAACCTATAATATATATAAACCCTTCTTGATTTCGTTATATACCTTTCTTCAGCACTTTGATATATATGAACCCTGTTTCATTGCTATTTTAATATAACGCTATCATAGGTTTAACACCTGGCTGTATTATATTTTCATTGCAAAATGCTTGGTTCCATTACCCTCAGGGTTCTATCTCTACTTGATCATTTCACTATTTGTTAACTGCTCTGCCTCGGTTGCTTGACCATTTCATCTCTGTCTCTATATTCTCTGTCTCGGCCTCTGCTGCTCTACCTCCTCTGGTTCTGCCTCCTTTCTCTGCCTCTGCGTCCTCTGTTGCTCGACCGTTTCATTTCAACAATATTCTTCCACCTGTCTCCTTTGCTCTACTTTTCTTCTCTGTCTATCTCTATAAATAAACTTTCCCTCTGTTCTTTGGATGCTCCCTGTAAACTTTCCCTTTGTCTCTGCCTCTGCTGCCTCCTTTGCTATCAATGACAAAATTTCCAACAGTCTCCCCCTTTGGCATTGATGGCAATACACTTCCTCTGTTTGCCTTTTAGTACCCTTTCTTCTGTTGCTTTCTATTCCTCCCCCTTTGACATCAATGGCAAGGGGTTGCTCATTTTTCAGTGTGCTTTTAACTCTCACCCATGTTGCACTGATCTTGAGGACTTGTTTCATGCTTTCCTTGCTAACTGATCTCCCCCGGGAATGATATTTTCGTTTTTGTTCTCCCCCTGAAACTATGCTTTCTCTTCATATCAGAGAGTAGCATCTATAGATACTACCCCTAGTCTATCTCTCAAAAATTCAAATGGTTCTCTAGCAAGAGGAATGGTAAATATATTTGTTGTCTGTTCTTTTGTTGGCACATACTCCAGCTTCACTACCTTCTGAGCTACTTGTTCTCAGAGAAAATGATACTTGATTGGGATATGCTTAGTTTTTGAATGAAGCACAGGATTTTTTGATATGTTTATAGCACTTGTATTATCACATTTGATAGAGATAGGTTCATCAATGCTTACCTTCATGTCTTGGAGTGTTTGCTTCATCCACATGACTTGTGTGCAGCATGCTGCTGATGCTATGTATTCTGCTTCTGTTGTAGATAGAGAAATAGATGTTTGTTTCTTACTTAGCCATGCCACCAGACTTTCTCCTAGATAGAATTCACCTCCACTTGTGCTTTTCCTATCATCCACACAGTTGGCCCAATCTGCATCTGTGTATGCTGTCAAGGTGAAGCTTTTTTCTTTTGGATACCATAGCCCAAACTGTATTGTTCCTTGTAGATATCTAAATATTCTTTTGACTGCTAGAAGATGATTTTTATTTGGTGATGCTTGATATCTAGCCACAAGTCCTACTGCTAGCATGATTTCAGGTCTTGATGTTGTCAGGTACAGCAGACTTCCTATCATGGATCTGTAGAGTCTTTGATCTATATCAGCAGATCCATCATCAGCACATAGCTTGCATCCCGTGATCATGGGAGTTGACATAGGTTTGCAATCTTCCATTTTGAACTTTTTCAACATTTCTTTTAAGTATTTTTCCTGTGAGATGAATTTACCTGTGTTCTTTTGCTAAATTTGAAGTCCTAAATAGAAACTGAGCTCTCCAATCATAGACATCTCAAACTTTGATTTCATCTCCTCAGCAAACCCTTTTGCTAGCTCATATCTATTGCTTCCAAACATAATGTCATCAACAGATACTACAACAATCAAGATTTCATTTTCATGGGCTTTTATGTATAGATTTTTGTCTACTCCTCCTCTCTTAAAGCCTTGTTTCTGCAAGTATTTATCTAGCCTTGAGTACCAAGCATGAGGAGCATGTTTTAGTCTATATAGAGCCTTCTTTAGTCTACATACATAGTTTTCTTTGTCTGTTAATGAGAAGCCTTTTGGTTGTTCCATGTAGACTTCTTCTTCTAGATCTCCATTCAGAAATGCAGATTTCACATCCATTTGATATACCTTGAAGTCTTGGTAGCATGCAAAGGCCAGAAACATTTGATATATATATATATATGCTTTGGACCTTTGTATATAAAGTGCAACATATGTACCATGTTGTATATATATAAGCTTCCGCTTCAGCTTTAATGTATCTTCCAGCTTGGGTTATGATTCTCGGAATTATATGTAGGGGGTCTCACACTATATTTATAATATTATCTGTCAACATAGTATTAAGTTTTTCGCTCAGACTTAAACCCAGCACTAATGTGTATATATATTTATATAACCTCTCATGCTCCATAGTTCGTTTAATGTTTCCGCTCCCAGCATAGACTTAGCCATGTTCTTTATTCGAACCTTAGTCTTAATGCTTCAAATGGTTCCAGCTCTGTCAATTACATACACCCGAGCTTATAGCATTCACTCAAGGTTTATATATATTAATTCAGCACATATATCATATTATGGTTCATGGGTGTCACGCTCTACTGTTCACCTTTGTCAGTTAAGTATATCCACGACTTCATTATCAAATATATATCAATGCTTGAATTAATCCTCGATTTTTGCATAGACCCTGACGCATCAACATTCTATATATATTAATCCTTGACTTTGGTATTAAACCTTAGACATTTCAAAATGTATCAATATGCATCCAACAAAAATCCACACACGCATTTTCCCATGGTCCCACAACATACGACTTAACATTTGAGTTAAGTTTCAATTAACAATACAACTGTTGATTCGAGCCCACTAATTAACGCACCACACACATCTGACGGCTGATAGGATGTCACTTTGTCTTGGGCGATCCAAATATCATCGCCCATTATCGCGTAATTTAGATGTACTGACTTTAATTATCAGAAATCGCGCGATGCAAATGGTTTTGGAAAAGCATCTTTGGACACGTGGCATCCAAATACACATATCGCGTTCATTTTGGCAATACTTCTTACCACTTTTGACACCGCGCGATACTGCCAGTTTTCTTACCTCTAGTTTTACTGTTCATACTTAGGGTTCCGCTTCAGTTCATGGTTCCACTTCAATAAATATTTCTGCGCCTTTGTTATATACATATTCATATAAGCTCTGTTCAACCTATAATATATATAAACCCTTATTGATTTCGTTATATACCTTTCTTCAACGTTTTGATATATATGAACCCTATTTCATTGTTATTTTAATATAACACTATCATAGGTTTAACACCTTACTGTATTAGATTTTCATTGCAAAACACTTGGTTCCATTACCCTCAAGGTTCCGTCTCTGCTTGATCATTTCGTTGTTTGTTAAATGCTCTGCCTCGGCTGCTCGACTGTTTCATCTCTGTCTCTGTATTCTTTGTCTTCGCCTCTGCTGTTCTGCCTCCTTTGGTTCTACCTCCTTTCTATGTCTCTGCATCCTCTGCTGCTCGATCGTTTCATTTCAACAGTCTTCTTTTGCCTGTCTCCTTTCCTCTTCTTTGCTTCTTTGTATATCTCTGTAAATAAACTTTCCCTCTGTTCTTTGCATGCTCCCTATAAAATTTCCCTCTGTCTCTGCCTCTGCTACCTCCTTTGCCATCAATGACAACATTTCCAACAACCTCACCAAGCATCCAATAGCTACTGAGCCAGGTGGCTGAAATAGATCACACTCCCTTGTCATTTGGAATGTGGCACCATTGTCTAGATACCAACCATCTACGGAAATATCCTCTGAATCTAGGAGTGAGACATACTCTTTCTTTAACAATGTGGAGAATTTATTGGCGAGTTATGGCTCATCCTCCACTGTAGCCAGAACCAATATTTTGCACTCATGCTTGGCCTGAAATAGTGAAATAGTGTAACGTGAAATAGATTTTCCTTTGACATGGTCCCTATTATATTCATCTTGGATGGTGATTCTCACTATGTGCACAAGTTTCCTCCTAAGTACATTACTCCAAAATATGGAGAAATCATAAAAGAATATTAATGAATGAGGTTCTAAATCAGATTTTGGAAAACCGTTGTAAACTAAAGGTTGAAATTATATCTATTCAAAATAAAATATATACTAAACTATTATCACTCTTATATATCCTAGGATCATTATTATTATCATACATGAATTCTGAAATATTAGAAATAATCCTAAGATTTAGATCTTCAAACTGAAAACATAAATAAACTAGAATGAAAATGATGTAAAATTCCATAAATAGTTAATTTAAGCTACTACATTCACAACATTAATATATGTATCATTCACTTAATCATTCTAATAATCAAATGAAATAACTAGTTAACAATAAATAATTAATCATACAATATATCGATTATATCAAGTAAAGTATTGATATTTCGATTTCACTAAAATATAACAAGCAAACTTATAGAAAAATAAAATATTCAGTTGATAAACAACAACTTGAAGATATGAAGTGGTTCAGGGTATTCTTCGAAGATAAACTTTACAATTGTTCGAAGTGTCTACTTCTTCCAAAAAAATAGAACCTATAATACAATCTATGACAATTCTTTAAATAAGGCTCTTAACTTCAAGTGTCTATCCTAGTTTTGTTACAAAAAAATTAAAAATATAAAATTAAAAGATATTTTTTTATGAATTCCAACAAATTTGATGAATCGTTTTTTAGAATGGTTGAACTAGAAGCTTCTGAGAAGGATTTCCATTACCCATGTATGCTCAAGATGTGAGAAATATACTATGGTTGGTCAAAGAGCATACTAATTTGGCCTTTGTATATCTTGTCTTCTAAGGATAGTGATTGTTATTCTATTATGGATATCGTCTCTTTGACCATGATGCAGTTGCTATGTGGTTTGACAAAGAAATTGGACATTACTTCTAAGTTAGATCTTTCTAATTTTCCAATATCATTTTGTATACCGCTCCTGTGACTTAACACATCATTGATGAAAACATCTACTTTGTTGGAATACCCTGGGAATGGTACATTAGACATGTCAAATTATCTTATGATTAGGAGCAATGAATCAATTAACTGAGAACAATATTACCCAATTTTCGTGATCATATATTTAGATTGTTGTAAATTCCTTTTACATTTTTTGTAGGGAAGTTTTTCTTCTTATTATCTTGGCATCTAATGCTTTTGGGATTCTTGATGTAGATGTTTTAGTTGTGGCCTACTAAGAGATTAGCTGTAATAGACATTATTTCACCCTTATCCTTTCAAAAAAATTATCTATTACCTTATTGTGGATAGTTTTAAATTTATTGTATGTTGTACAAAGGAGATTATGTACTTTGAAAATTCTAAAAAATAATATATGCACAAAATTAAATTTTGAAAAAAAGGCGACACTGAGCAGTATTTGAAGTTACGTGTCAGATAGCAGGACCACCTTTTGGCGCATTGGGTTAAAGGACGAGCACTTCATTTCTTGGATTCCTCCTTTTGAAAATTTTTCTCGTGATGGATTGTGAGTGGAGTCACAAAGTAGTCAGAAGTTAACCAGTGGGGTGCCTCCACTAGAATCTTTGACCCTCGTAGGTTGAACAAAATATGTGGCCCGGATCTTTTGTGGGGGACCTGCCCTGTGATCAAGCCCATACTGCGAAGTCAATCCGTAGTGATGACAACCTGATGACAGGTGGTGGACCCCGTGATGATAACAAGTGAGCCAGGTAATATTCCATGTCATCCTCCACATCACCCCCAACTGTCTGGAAATCACTTCATCATTTATTTATTTTCTGTATGTTTTTCTCCCGTACATTCGTTTTCCTTCTCTATAAAAGGAGGTTTTTCCTCATCTGCAACGACATCTGCCTCCCGAACCACTAAAGTCTCCAAATTCTTGTACTAGTGTCCAAATCAGTAGCCATTTAAAGACATCCAGGTAACCCATGTAACTATTCTCGTACAATTTTTCAAAATGATGAAGAAAGCTGCCATTGCCGAGTCTTCCAATCATATCCCACTAATGGAAAAAGAAGCAGACATTATGGATATTATCTGCACAATAGACCACCCTCTCTTTTATCAGCATGTTGTTCTAAACCAGGAAAAGTCCCCAATTTACTCTACTTTGATTAAGTTTGGAGTCTTGTCAGTGTTTGTTCCCAGACCTACCTATTTCTTGAGTTTATTCATTGGTTGGTTTCCTCCATGTACCCTCAAAAATTCTGTCATCAATTGGTTGGGGGAATATGTTTTCCAAGTGTCAGCTCAAACGATAAGGCAATATTCTTGTTATCCATCTACATACTCTTATGTGAGTTTCACTAATGAATCCCTCTCTTCATATTTTCAAGAATTCTCGGGGCTTGAATTTACCCAAATTTTATTTTATCTCCTGCCTGAAAAATAAAAATTCTCCTTGGAGTCAGAAAATTTTCCTTTGAATATCTTTGCTGAAGATGTACAACTACTTCTTCAAATTTTGGCCAAATTCCTAGGGAGGGAAGATTCCATGGTGGTAGATAAGTCAATTTTAGGAATGTTTGCTTTGATGATGAAGCCTCAGGTAATTTTGGACATTCCCACTTATCTAGAGAATGTTATCAATAATCAGTTTATGAGATTTTCAATCACTAGCAGTCTTAGGTTTCCTTCTTTGGTCACATATTTATTTCTTTACAGTAATGTGGATAAATTTACTTAGTTGGGGTTGAACATTTTTGATGTAAAAAATAATAAGCAGTGAGTGGTCTTTTGGACAGACCTGGTGAGAAAATAGGTAGGAATGAAGGATTGTTTGAATTCACCCCCTCTTTTCTTCCTATAGCATATGCAATTTTAAATGGAGGGGTTGCACCTAGATTATTGCATGAAGCTCAATCATTTTTGAAGTTGAGCAAAGATTTGAGATATGGAGATCGGTTTGTTCATAAGGAACATATTTAAATTAGATTATTTAGAGCTGATATAGAACCTTTTAGAATTCCTATGTTTGCTCCCATGAGATTGTTTTCCTTAGAGTTCATGAGGAAAGGTCTTAATGTTGACTAGGTCCATTTTGCTCCAGTGAAGAAATATCATATGTTTAAGCTACCTGGGACAGTAGGGCCATTCATTATAAACACCACACAGGCCCCAAAATTTGTTCACAAAATGCTGACTGGCATGCATTTTTCATTGGAGGGGAAATGGGATTATGACCCATACCATGTGATTTCAAACCACAGAGTGGAAAATGGTTATTACTCATTTGTTCATGAATCAAGGCCAGAGATGGGGAAGCTATAAAATGGAGGACATAATTTTGTGTCTGAGCAGATGGAGGTGGAAACTCCTCACCCTACTAAAAAGAGTATTAAAAGAGGAAGAGAGTAAGTAATTTATTTGGAAAGTGATACATGGAATGAAGCCAAGAAGGAAAAGGCCATTGAAGATGGAAGCTCTTCAACTTTACTTGCAAATTCTTTGTAATTGGGAGATATATCTTGTATTCCCTCATCTCCTCTTCCAGGGAGTTCTAGTCGTGAATCCCTGTCAAACATTAAGAAAGTTTTCTCACAGATTGAAGAAAGAAATAAGAAGATAAGAAAAAACATTGAGTCTCAGTTTGAGGCTCAAATTTCTCTTGAGCAAACAAGACTACTGACAACAATGGATTTAGAAAGGGATCAAATGAAGATAACTTTCTCTCACCCTTTAGCTATGAATGTGACTTCTACTTCTTCTTTCAAAACTGTTAATTTAACAGTATATTCCAAGAAAATTCCTCTTCCTGACAAGATTAATTTACATATGCAAACATGACAATTAATCTTGAATGATTTGAATAAGACTACTTCAGCTGCTACTAAATCTAAAAACATGTTAAGTAAAGTGATCAAACAAATGAAGTTGGAAAAGTCTAACTCAAGAGCTTATTCCGTGTAGAATGAGGAATTGAAGAAAATAATTGTTAAATTTGGTGTTGATCGTGAAGATAGATAAACAATTCAGAAATTGTTGCAGTATGCTGAATCTGAAATTCAGATTTTGAAGAAGAAGTTGAAGCTTCCAATGGGTGAGCATCCTATGTATATTGAAGTAACCTATGTGGAGACAAATAAAGAGCAGTTGTTGTAAGCTCTGCTGGCCAAGGATCAAGAAATTGCAAAATTGAAGGAGACATGTGAGATGTTGCAGAAACAAATTGATTCTCATGTTTGTACAATATTTTTTTCATCTAATTTAGAAGACCCTACTTCCCAATTAACTCAAGTCTCAACTAAGTTAAGATTGGCAGAAATTGATTTAAAGAAATCTCAGAGGGAGTTGGAAGGAGCTTATAAAGTGCTCAAGGTTACTGATAATGAGTTGCATATGACCAAGGACAATGTAGAAAAATATAGGCAGGATTGTCAGAATTCCTATTAGGATATCAAAGAGCTAAAGGATAAAGTGAAGGTAAATGCATCCCTTACTCAATCCAGGGAGATTATTTGGAATGAAATTATTGATGTTGTCAAGAACATATTGGATTTATTGATCATTATTGGGGAAGAAAAGAGTATTATGAGGGACCTGGAAAATGTCATTGTTTCCAATAAACATAAGTTGCAAAACAGGTCCTCATATGCCAAGAGATTAATTAATTTTAATAATTCTAAAACTACTCATGAGTTGAAGAACTTTGGGATTGAAGACAAGACTCGATGTGTGCTAGAGTTTAACAAGATGATCATCAAGAATTCATACAGGAAGAATATAGAAAAAAAAATTGAAGAAAGTCAAAGAAGCAGTGTTAAGGTTCAATGTGTTGTTTGATAAAAGAACTAGAGCTAGTTTGCCATCCTGTTGAGACCAGCAAAGAAAAATTCTCCCTTGGGATACATTTGAAACATTGTTGGTTGAGGTGAAGAGTAATATTGGCAATACACATGAAAAGACTTCTATTCTGAAGGGAGCCACAATCATGAATTTTCTACATAAAGACTTTCAGTTATCATGGATGATGAAAAAAAAAATTTCAGAAACACCCTCATATTCCAGGATCATAGATTTTAGAATGCCGCATGTCAAGCTTGCAAATTGTCCGAGACCAAATGTAGAGCTATGGATAAAATGCAAAGAATGGATGTCCCTACAAGCAAATGATGCAGATGCAGGAAATTCTTCCATTCCAAGATCTCAAGTCACTGCCACATCATGATCGAATGATGTTTCACATTTACTTTACTTTATTTTACTATAGATGCTTTTATTTTCTACTTTTATTGTAATGATCAAAGAAATTTTTTTGGGAAGTTGGCAGTTCCATAACTGTCCATTTTGAAATAATGTATTCAAGACTCTTTCAAAGAAGAAAGGAGGTTTCGGACTTTGGGCCTCAGAATTTTTGCCAATTTTTCACTTTGTCTTTATGGAATTAATAAATTTATTTAGATAATTTTCCAGCAATTGATGATTGTGTTAAGTTCCTCATGTTCCATCTTATGTATGTTTCTTCTGATGGAGTAAAGTAATGAATTTTCTGGTGTCTAATTTAAATCTAGAGTTAGAGTAAACTTCCTTAATGATGGACTCCTTTATTCTGAAGTCATTTCTTGCAATCGTTTTCTTCTAAAATAGAGATAATATTTGATGTGATTTACACCATATTGTTAATGGTTTTCACTATCATTTCATCTTCTCCTATTCATGCACATTTATCATTTAATGGCACTATGAAGAGTTATGTTATTATTAAATATTAAAGTATTTTAATTTATAATTCTGGGGTTTCCATATGAAGGGACAGAAAACAATTTTAATTATAAGTGACAGTGAATTTCTTGGGAACTGATCTCCTAACAGCCAAATATTGTCTCCCAAGGAACAACATACCTCATCCAAGAGTTATCATTTATGTCTTGTTGGGATTGTACAATGCTTAAATCTTCAAAGAATCTAACTTGTGCATTTTAGAGTTGGTCATTTCCATGTTCAACTTCCTTGAATATTTCTACAGTTATTTGGCTATTGCTCAAGATTTTCATTTTCCGTAGTCTAACTAGACTGCTTTTTGGCCCTGAAAAATTCTGGAAATTATGATAAGATTTTAAAAAAATCTGGCAGGGATTTTTGTAAATCCACGTTATAACTATTAAACTTTAATATTTTGGGTGCCCTAGAGGTTTTTGATGGTGTTGAATCCATTTCCACCATCAAAATCATGATTCAAACACAATTAATGTAAGATTTCTTTAAAAAATTTGGCCCGGATTCTGGCCAATTTTAGTCATCCGGGCATTTTCAATTCAACAATTTGGGCATCATTTCTACCTAGTATTTTGTGCTTTCTTTGCTTTCTACCTCATTATATTAGTTGTAGAAGCAGGTGTTGTGTGCAGGGACCTATGAGAAAAAATGAAATAAATAAGTGAAATTGAGAAAACTAATGTAATATTTTAGTGAGTAAATGTTCTTTGATGAAGCTACATAATTATATTATGAATCCTTAATTGCAATTACATGAGAGAAAATTTTTCTTATGGTTTGTAGTATGGAACATTTACACTATGAAAAGACTAACATTCAAATGCAAGATTCGCAGGGGAGTTGTTTAATTACCTTGTTGATCATGATTATTTGCTTAATTAAGGTTTAATTTAAGCCAATTGGGGATTAATGCTAATCCCTAGCCTCACAACCCTAAAATGTATGTGAAATTCAATTACAAGAATAACTTGGGGACCCAGGGATTGAGACAACAATATTACTGGTAGCTGATTTCGAAAATTCACTACAATTGACAAACATCATCAGAACCCTAGGAACATGGACCTTGAATGGTTTGTTATGATGATTTAATGAAATCGCCTAGGGTTTTGGGTCCGAGATAATGAAACAATGGGGGTCAATTTATGTAAAAAGGCTTTATTAAGTCATGTGATTAGGGATAGGCTATTTGGCTTGAAAATTTGTAGCACAAGGAGAACCACACAAAGCATAGGATCCCAACGTTATATAAAAAGGTGTGTGTGTGTGTGTGTGTGTGTGTGTGTGTGTCTGTGTATGAAAATTAAATCAATATAAAGGTTTTAACACTAAAATAAATAGTTGTGAGAAAAATTAAATACAAGGATTTAGACATGAAAAATTTTAAAAATATGAGGGTACCCATTATTTGTTTTTATAAATACATAAATGTGGGGGTTTTTTTCATTCCATAGATATTCACATGAAAAATGACTTTCGAGACCCCTCACATGTGCATTTTTTTGAAAATTTATATTTCAGAGACCTTATTCAAACCTAATTGACCCAACCTAATTAACTTAATACCAACCCATACTAACCTAATTGTTATCATGGATAACAAGAGGAAAATTCTTGCCCAAGGATTATCAACCGAGTATTTACAAATAGATGCACAACCTCAGACAAAGGTTGTTGACTGTGAGAGAGTATACTGAAGAGTTCTATAAAGTTAACTTGAGAGAAGGTTATATAGAAGATAAATTTGAAAATACACCTAGGTACATCAATGGATTAATGATGGAAATTCAAGAGGAGATTAGCATGTTATCTCCTAGCACCATGGATGGGGCCTATCGGTATGATTTAAGAGCAAAAGAAAATATAGTCAGGAAAAAAACCTTTGGTAGAGGAAAATGATTTTCCAAAGGAAGAGGGAAAACAACTAGAAGAGGGACAATTCCAACTTACAAAGATGAAGCTCGTGGTTCTAACCAACAAGAACAAGCAAGGAAATGATATGAGCCTAGAGGTGAAAGACCCTACCAGCGAGGTAGAGGTAAAGGTAGAGACAAAGAGTCAATCTAGATATGTTACAAATGTAACAAACTAGGGCATCGATCCTATGAGTGTCCTGATAATGAGAATGAAGGGAAAAGAGGAAACTATGTTGCACAAGGAGAGCAGATAGAAGCACACACTCCTATAGTGGATAATGTACATGAGGTTGGAGAAGCTCTTCTCATGAACTAGGTGTTATTGAAACCAAAGAAGGAAGTGGCAGAGTCTTCACAAAGGAAATATTTGTTTTGAACTACATGCAAAGTCCAAGGGAAATGTTGCAAAGTAGTTATTGATAGCGGAAGCACCAAAAATTTGGTGTTCACTGAAATGGTGGAAAAGTTGAACCTTAAGAAGGTCAAGAATCCAACACCCTACAAGGTGTCATGGTTTCTTAAAGGACACTAATTTTTGGTTACTGAGCAAAGTGAAGTGGCTTTCCAAATAGGCATATATCAAGACAAAGTGACTTGTGATATCATGCCCAGGGATGTGTGTCATGTGCTGCGAGGTAGACCTTGGAAATTTGATAGGAAAGTAGTGCATGAGGGAAGCAAGAACTGTTATAAGCTCAAGATGGGTGGTATTCAACATAATTTGTTGCCTTTGCAAGAAGGGAATGGAGCTGCAAAGAGTGAGCCAAAATCTCTATGGCTTGGTTGAAAATAGTTCTTACAATAGATGATAGAAGAAGAGGTGAGTTATGCCATTGTTTGTAAGCCAAAACGTGAAACTTCTAATACTGTCATTTTAGATCTACCCTTATAAATTAAAAATATGTTTGAATAGTAACATATAAGCATGGATTTGTGTTGCATTTGCCACACAATCATTCTAAATAAGTAATGAAACTTACCATGGCCGTTGGTCAAATATAGAGTGGGGTCTGCTGATGCAGTGAGTCCTCTACTGAGTGGCCGAATGAAGCACCATCACCTATGGATGAAGAACTGTCACCATCACATGTGGATGAAGCATGGCCACCGTCTGCGGTGAGTTCTTTGCTGAGTAAGTGTTTGCAGTGCGCCGGTACTAAATAAGTGGGGTTTTGGTGGGGTATTTGTGTTGAGTGCAGGGAACCAGACCGGCACACACAATGAGTTAATGGGTTGAGGGGAAGGGTGTGGGGTTGGGAAGAATTCATAGCGCGCGAGAAATAGAAGTAGTTTTGGTTTTTTGAATATTTTTTTACATATTTTTTTGTTTTATATTTTTATTTTTATTTTTTATTTTTAATATTGGTTATTTAATATATATAGTTATATTTATTTTTATGTTTAATTTTATATATAGTTATATTTTAAATATAGTTTAATTTTTTCACTCACTAGTTCTTCCATTGCATTGTTTCCTCTCACCTCAAGCTCGATGAGTTTCCATATGAAGATCAACTTAAAATAAATTTCCATAATAATATCTTAGACAAATTTTTTTACTATTGAAGGTAACTAAAAGAGAACAAACCAACTGACAACATATAAATACATACCTCGTACATTTCAACATTTTGATATCATTAATGTTCTTCTTCATCTAACTCATCATCGGTATCATCGTGTTCAGAATTCATGTTCAAAGGATTGGCCATGTAAGCATCATGATCATCATCGTCTATATCATCATCTGGAACATCCTCTCCCACATTTAGTTCAACCTCTTCAAGTTCTTCGTCCGACATATTGTCAATATCATCTAGTTCGTCCAGAAAATTGTCTGGATTAACATATCCTTGAACTTATTCACCGTATTCGTCTAACGCATGAACCCCTTGCTCCTCTACATCATCTTCTTCTTCAATATCATCTTCTTCCGCTACATTATACTTTACCAGCCTTCCTCTTGGATCATATATAACAGCATAGGACCATCATGCTTTACATGGAACCTATGAGTAAAATACTTGTTCGCATTGGCTTGCAAGAACATAGGGCTCTGAGCCTGGCTCAACGTTCCTTGTATTAACCATGGTTAATTCGTTAGCATGTTGAATAATAGTTCTATCGGGATCACGTTCATTAATTCTTAGCCTGTACCATTTGACATCGAACACAACTAATTTGAAGGATTTAAAGTCACACTCATGTATATCATCCAGATACCCATAGTATCGATTTGCAGATATTTTTGGATGTTTATCACCTCTATATGAAACGTTCTCTACCTGAAATACTACATTTATCCCACTATTTGAAGTTGTCCTCTTTTCATCTAAACTTTTGGTGAAAATTTTGCGGCCATTGCACAACATTGCCTTGCGGCATTTCAACTGTAATATGCAAAACACGTAAAAAATACATTGTCATTATTTGATAAACATATTTATACTCGGAAAATTTTCAAATTAATAAAAAATCACACCATATGCATCAATATAATTGTAAAAAAAAAAAGTAGTATAGGTGAATTATATGCTTGCTTGGTAATGTACTAAACCATGTGCTAAATCAATTTCCCTGTGTGTAAGATTGGTATCTCCACTATGCTTAGCTTCTTTGACCAATGTAGGCACAACATACCATGATAACCTACCATTATTATCTTGTTTGAATCGTTCAATCCATACCTTCATCCAATCAACATTGCTTGCAATGTATAAATGTATTGCATCCCACTCTCGGTCGGTTGTATTAAAATAAAACAATTCACATGCGCATATATAATTATTTAACACATTATACCACTATACTATTGGATTATGAATGAAGACTAAAAACTAAATAAGTACAATATGCATAAAAAAAAAGGTCAAATTTACTATAAATCTCCACTATATACTTACATCTCACTTTCCTCATTGTACCTTTCCCCGATAGGTGATCCCCTTCAAATTTGTTTGTGGAGTTGACATCCCAAATGTGATCCAATACATTGATAATTTTTCCTATCGTGAGACTATATTAACTAATATAAACAATGGTTTGATACACCATATATCCCTCTACCATAGAACCCTCAGGATGTGCTCTTTGTCTGTACAAAGCCTTCAAATATTTCAAGTGCCTGTCAACCATCCACATTGATCTTGTGTGTACAGGTCCACACTTTTCAATATCCTCAACTTGGTGTATGAGGTAGTGTTCTTGTGCATTGAAAAATGCTGGAGGTAGATCATTTCACATTTCATACATTACACAAGGATTTTTTTTCCTCCAATACTTTATATCTTATTTATCTATTTCTTTATATGACAACCATCTACAAATGAAACAAGAAAATCACAAGTTTCAACAATAAGACATATATTACATTACAAGTAAAACACATGCAGTCAAATATAAGTTAATGTAAAACAAATTATTAAACAAATTACACTTTTCATATAAATCGCCACTTACCTCATGCATTTTCCAAGATCATATATAACTTGTTTGACATTGTTGTCAAAGTTGTCTGGGAGAGATAGAGGTAGAACATACTGTAACAAAAAAAATAATCAATGATTATTTATTCTGAAATAAGTGTAAAAAAAAAATACTAACAAGATGTTTCACCATTAATGTACAAATATATACACCAAAATAATTACCTTAATGAATGTATGCCAATCATGAGTCTTTACCCCACCTAATTCACCTTTCTTTGTTAGGATATTCTTTATGTTTGAAGAAAATCCAGTGGGAAATTTAATTTTTTCAATAACCTCTTTAACATCCTTGATTTGTTGCTCCGTCAATAACCATGGAAGGGCGCTTCAATTTTTTCCATCTCAATCATTATTTATGAATCACACTTTACATTGCATGATTGGCCTCCTTAATGTCATTACAAATCTTGACAATTTTTTTATTTTTCTCTCCTTTCATCTAAGATTCGCCATAAGGTATATGTTACATTCTTCCTGATGTGAATTATATCAAACAAATGAACAATATCTAGGTGCTAATAGTAGGGGAGCCTACTGAATTGTTGAGGATATCTTTTCATTCCTCATGGTAGTGCCCCGTTATTAATGCCTTTTTGACCTGCAAGGTGACTCATAGTTTAAGATATTATAACAACAATAACTATCAAATAGTATAATGAAGAAAATTCAATAAAAATATAAAATAATCCAAACATTTCATGTATAATGAAAAATAGATTATTTAATCCATACCTTGAGAGATTCTATTATATTGCGACTTCCATATAGCAAGTGTCATTCTTCGTGGTCTTAATCTAGTTTCTTCTTTCCCATTGAAAAGATGTTTTTTTGTTCTTCGATACCTATGGTTCTTAGAGAGGAAAGTGCCTATACTCATCAAACACCTCCTTTCCTAGGCTTATTTAACGTCGAGATTTCAATTTAGGTCCACAAATTGGACAAGAAAATTTACCCTTTGTTTGAAGACCTGCAAGAGATGTATTAATTTTGATTCAATTATTAATTGAAGTATGTATAATGAATGGACTATTTACACAAAAATGCGTGAAATGAAATTCATAAAACTAGTAAACACTATTAAAATTCATGGTAATGTTATAATATACCACATAAATGTGTTAGCCCTGTGGCATCGTGAATTGTCCATACAAGCATTGCATGGAATTCAAATTCACTTTGTGCATTTGTTGGTTTGGAGATATCATACATAGTGATGCCCTTCCATAATTCTAGTAACTCATCGATAAGAGGCTCAATATATACATTCATATCTTTGACTGGGTACTTACCAAATTAATTCAACATATAGTACATAATTCCCAGATATATGAGTAAACACAAAAATATAAGACATAAGTATGAAACAAACAAGACAAATCATGATATGTTATTGTGAAAATGAATATATTTATTCTAAAAAAAATAATGCCTGGAACACTCATTGTCAAAATTATGTGCTCCCTCTTTATTGACATCCAAGGAGGAATGTTATTGTTGATAAAAAAATAGGCCACACCGAGTAAATAGATCCTAGCTCTCCAAATGGATTGACTCCGCCAGTTGCTAATGAAAGCTTAAGATTACGAGGTTCTTCTTTAAACATTGGCCATATTTCCTCTCTATTCGGAAATGTAGATCCATCTACAGGCATTCGAAGAAAACCATCTTGACTTATTTTCATTGCATGGTAATCCATAAATTTTTTTATGCTTTTGCACCTGAACAATTGTTGTAGATGTGGAATTATGGGAATATAACGAAGAACCTTGTGAGGCACCTTTTTCGCTACTTTATCAGTTTGATATCTACTCTCATTACATTTTGGGAATTTGTCTTTTGATGAAAGTTATTTATAATAGATAATATCATCATTAGGACATCCATGAATAACTTGATTGTCCATTCCAATATCTTTCATAATGGCATGTAAATCTCGGTACGTGCGAGGTAAAACATTTGACAGTGATAACATAAATTCACCTAAAAATTTACAACATCATAAATCAGTAGTGTTGGTTAATGTAAACAATATACATATTGCATCCAAATAATGTTACAAATGGTGATCGACATACTAACACTGGAAAAAAAAGAAAAAAAATAATTTCTTTATCATGATGTACTAAATGTCACAAAATATATTACATACCTGAGGAGTTGTGTCACACATGTGTTTGACAAACCATTCACCACCTTTAAGTAGATGAAAAGCAATATAGTAGAGAGAAGAGATGTTTCTGAGAATTCATAAAGAGGTTTAGTTCCCCTCTCAAGTACATTTATATCATAAACACCAACATACAGGTCGTCATCATCATCCCTTCCTGCAACATTATTAAATGTCTCCTGGATCAATTTATTCACCCCATCTTCATCCAATGTGTTATTAGCATCATTATCTTCTTCCATATGATCATTAGCTTGATCCGGCTCAATATTCACTTCATGTTCTTGAACATGCGCTTGTACTACAATGACCTCTTCCTCGTCGAGGAATGCCCTAGGAGCACCATACTACACAATTACAATCAATAAAATAATATTAGTCAGCTATCACAAATATTTAAATAATAGAAATGTTTACAATATAATATAGGAAAACAAAGACAACAAAGAGTTTGACAAAGAAAACTTATCTAGTTAACTAATCATGATTTTCATATGGCTCAACTTAAAAATTACACGTTCATAATAATCAAAGTAAAAATACCCTTAATGGGAATGATTCCATTGAATATATTAACAAATCAATCTAACTGCATAGATTTAATGAGTTTAATAATATGAACATGTAATAGTGAAAATAAATAGAAACTAGTATAGACCCATCTAACCCTGTTTCTACGAAGCGTCGAGAGGGATCAAATCCCTTGAGGTGCAAACCCATTTTTTGAGTAAAAAAGAGAGGAGAGGTCAAAAGGAGGACAATTTGAAAACCTAACACTGGAAAAAGGAACAAATTTGAAACTGATCAATGTTGGAATGAGGACTTTTGGAGACTCCTAGAACTATAAAAGGGTACAATTGAAAAATCAATGTTACTATAAAATAGCCTAATTGAAAATCCTACTGCTATAAAGAAGTCTAATTAACAAACTCAACGCTAGAATAAAGAGAAATTAGGAAGCATGGCACTACAAAAGGGCACATTCGAAATTCCTAGCACTGGAAAAGGAAACAAGGAGGAATATTAGAACTATAAAACAAGGTAGATGAGAAACAATATAGCACTAGAAAGTTAAAAAAGTGAAAATTTTAGTGTTATGAAAAGGACAATTTAAAAATCTAGTGCTAGGAATGAAGGAAATTTGAAAACCTAGTGCTACGAGGAAGGGGAAAATGAAATCCTAGCAGTAGAAACTTTAAAAAATGATAAACATAGTGCGCCAATGAGGAGAGGAGGTTAGTTTTGTAGAGAGAGAAAGAGATCGTCGATGAATGCCAAAAGTACCTAGCATAAATATTAATTGCAAACTACCTAGCACAAATATTCATGAAAAAATGTAAATATTAATTGCAAATTAACTACCTAGAACTCATCATGATATTTTTTCTCAATGCATAAAACACAAAATGAATATTTTGGAAGATTTCCACTTGTGCAATTGACTATGTATTTGAACTTAGTAAATACCAAGTCTCTTATGGCATGTATAAGAAATATAAATAAAAAGTCTCTTATCGTCTAATGTATGATAATGAATAAGTACTTACTAATGGATGATATTCATCTCTGCCTTCAACATGTCCATAATTTCTACAATGATTTTTAGCTATTGTTATTAAAAGTCTCCTTACTTACAAGCCCTTGCACTTTTTACAAGGGAAATAACATTTTATATCCTCTGAAGCCCCCGATGTCGATCCCATGTCTCCTTGGCCTAGTCCTTGAGGAATGTTATCTCACATTTTTCCTCACCAAATATCTTTAGTGATGATTATCATTCAAAATTAACCTCAAAATAGGCCTATAACATTTCAAAAGCATGGGATGTATAACAAGAATGTGGAACTTGTAAATATGTATTCGGCCCTATATATATATATATATATATATATATATATATATATATATATATATCAACTTCCCGTCAGATAAACATTGCACAATGGTAAAATGCCATTAATGCCAGAATTTTGCCGGTAAAATGCCATTAATGTCGATCGTCGAATATCCGACTATATGTAATTAACGTCAGATATTTGACGATCGTCGGGCTTTAAAAAACAAAAAAACAAAAAAATATATTAAACGTCCAATGACGATTTCGATTTTATCCATTTGTCGGATTCCACCATCGGATTTTAACCCAAAATGTGGTAGTGAAAGCATATCCCTTACATATTCCTTCAAGATCTTCTTTGATTTTGGGGATGTCAATTACCATTTGATTAAGAGAGGGGATGACCTTGTAATGTATATTCCCATATATTTTATGCCATAGTTCTATAGGATTGATCTCCATGTGAACCATGGCTTGAGGATATGGTGTTATGACTCTATATAACCTTCCTAAACATACTCCAATAACTCTTTCCTTATCAATTCTTGAATCCTTTCCCCAAACCAGAACTTTACCATCTACAAAGGAAACCCTATCTCATTTATCTTTTAAAAAATAAATTGAAAGTAAATTCCTTTTCAAACCTGGAACATAAAGTATATCGTTGAGATGTAACTTTGCTCCATTTTCTAGCTTCAACGATGTTGATCCCAGGATCTTGACTGCATAACTATTTTTGTCTCCTAACTCCACTCCATGAGATGATGGTTCCTTTGATAGAGTGTGAATTTTTCCACTTTCTCCCATCATATGTCTTGATGATCCACTATCAATGATCCATTCATTGCCATCATCAAGTGTACTCATGAGTGCAACTAAGAACCCTTTGCTTTTGACCTTATTAGATAAGTTGTGGATGATCCTTCCAATCCAACATCCTGCAATTCTTATAATGTTGAATCTCATATTCAAGTAACTTGTCATAGATGGAGTAACATCCTTTCAAGCCAACAATGTGATCTCCAATATTCTTCGACCTTAGCTTTGATACCATGTTGAGAAATCAATGCTATAACATTTAGGGTTTGATTCCTCTTTCTTGATAACTACTTATGAATTTTGTTGGATTGTTTTACTTCTTATTTAGTTTATCTTTCATCAAGCAATTACCGAAGTATATGAATATCACAAGAACAAGAGACACAATATATACGCGCAAAGCCATGGAAAAACCCTTATAAGGGGGAAACCTAGTCAAGAAATCTTCCTTTAGTAGATTCAAGTCAAGATGAGACTCTTCCAGACTTATAGACCTAGAAAAACACCTCGTTAAACCAGCAAGTTAGTCATCCCTTCTTGTAGATGTCCTTTTCTCAACCTTCTAAGTGTCAACACTTCAAGGTGAAAATTTAGATCAAAATTCCAGCCCCAACAAAATATTTTTGGCCCCCCATCTTTAGAACTTCGGCCTTGTAACATAAACATAATTTCAGCCCCAAATTCAACCCAATATCTTCGCATGTGTGAGAGAAAGGTATCCCAAAAATATGATTTTCTTCCTCCTAGATTTTCTCCTTCTTCTCTAGAAACTTCGCACTGTTTTCTAGCAACTGCTTCTTACATATCAAACTTGTTGATGATGCTCTCCAAATGAAGTCGATTTGATCAATATATAGACTTCTTATGAGGTCAAATTTTTGTAATCTAGGCTTCCTTCTTGAGGGCATGGCCAACTTGGTGTGGAGGTGACAAAATTCCATTTTGACTAAAAAATAATTATTTTACATTATACAAAAGCCCAAGAAGGGAATAATAATAATGACAATGACTCTAATGACTCAATAAAAAACCTAGAAGTCCTCAATGTTGACTTTTAACTAGAAAACATTGACCTAAGCATGAAACCCACACTTTAATAAGTCAATTCTTTTAATAATAAAAATTTCTTCTAACAAGTACAATTATCAAGACCGAAGCTAGTTACATTCTTAAACGTAAAATTGAATCCCATCAGCAACCCAAAATTAAAAAAATTAGTGAAATTGAGGTTGATTCCTATCAAGTGCCCATTTTAGGAGTAGACTTGTGTGAATATACATAAGTTCAGGTTGTACTTCATAAGCCCGTCATCAGACCTTAGGAAGAACTTATCAACAACATAAATAAAATGGATCTTCAATATGACAAAGATGTGTCCTTTCACATTCGAGGCTATTCTAAACCCATAAAGTTTCAGAGTTTTTGGTTTATTCAAGATAAATTATCTTCACCTGCTCTTTTTCCACAACCACATTAGAGTGTCAAGTTCCAACATTGTGATCGAGTTTTCCATGTGAAATATTAGTGTCTTGTAAGCATTGTGGATAACATAGTCATCATTTAAACAAATGATCTAAACATAAGACTCTTACAAGAGAAATGATTCACCTTGGATGGATCGCTTCTTGGAAATGGTCTTCAACATCCAAGAAGACATATCGGTCATACCTCAAAGTTCAGTCTCGATTATTTCCATGTCTTGTAGTGGATATATCTTCATCTTCTCACCTTGCATCTAATAGGGTAAATTGATGGTCAACTACCTGCTTTGAAGATTTATCAAGCAAGCCTAAGCCATAGCTTGAACCAGAGCGAGTTGCTAGAGCCTAGAGCAAAAGTCATCCATAGCCAGAATAATATTTTTAGCAAGAGATAGATTCATGTTCCATGATAATTTTTTTTTGGTTGGTGGTCAGTCTTAAACCACCACCAGTAGAAGATTCTAGGTTCTGCTACATTAGTTTTTTATTATCTTTAAACCATCATGAGGGAGCACTTCCACTTCAAAAAAACTTTAGCTTCTATCCATATTCAGAATTGTTCTAGCGATGACTTCGAACTTTAATTCCAAAATTGGTGTTCAACCTTAAACTACCACTAATATAAACCTCGTGTTCTTCCACCTCATTTGGTTTGTGATCTTCCTTAAACCACCTTTTTCAGCGATCACATCCAACCATTGGCTACCATGCACTTTTTTTATTTCAACTGTCTTGTTGGACTCATATACACCCCTTTGGATTAAAGCGGGTAATGTTGGACATCTAATCCATGAGGGCTGTTGGTGTGGAGAAATTCCAACAGTCATTGAAGTTTAAGAGACCTCTTGGAAGATGAAAACCAAGGGTCAATGACATGTATTTATATGTACATTCTTGTGAATAATAGTGAATCACATGAGTTATCCCATTTTTTCCTATAAATTTTGTGTGTGTTTAACATGAACAAAAAAAACTCATAAACATTTAGGAGTCTTAAGACATGACCAATCCTTCATTTCTTGAATTGTCTTCAAGTTCCCTCACACACTATCATTACAAACCATATGACCTAAACGTTCTATTTCAAAGACACCAAAGACACATTAAGACCTTTTGATAAATAATTGTTAATGAGAAAGAAATTATAATACACGATCCACAATTGTGACAAGGGCATGCCAAGTTTTCTTGTAGATTAAGATGTCATAAAGAGAGAAAAAAAAAAAAAAAATAATATAAAAATATTGATAGATGTGATTGATGATATTTTGGAAAGTGGATGTTACATTGCAAAAGTGAAAGGGCATTACCAAGATGTCATAATGTCCTTCATGAGTTTTAAAATTAGTTTGGTGAATATAATCCTCTCTCATACAAATTTAATGATAATTGAAATGGAAATAAATTTGGTACAAAATTTAATTCTTTTAAGCTCATCCAAAAAATCATCAATGACTACCATAGGGAACCTATTCTTCATAATTATTTTGTTAAGAGCATGAATGTTATGGAACTTATTCTTGATAATTATTTTTTTAAGAGCATGAATGTTATGACACATATATGTGTTTTTTTTTCAATATCGTGATGATTAAGGATGGATAAGGAGTGATACTAAGGTAATTGATACCAGCCACTAGAAATTTTGTTAATAACAAATGGATGTTGATAAGAGTGTACAATGAATAAGAGAGAGAAAAATAAACTGATCATGTGCACCAAGGAAAGGAGACATTGAGGCTAGCCAGACAAACTACCTATCTTAAAGATGGACAAAACAAGAAAAAAAATATTTAAGATTTAAATTGCATAGAATCCTTTTTAAAAAGTTTTTGCATTAGAAAACAAGTAATTATATATCTGAAACATTGATTCTAATATTTTGGAAAGTGCACCAACACTCAAACTAATGGAAAATCATGTATAACTATGCGAAATCCATGGTAACCGGGCAAGATAATCCTCCACACAAAAACTAAAATAAAACCAAATCCCTGTTTCCTTTTTACCCTTTTTCTTCTCTGTTGCCAAGGACCCAACCTCACCAACCCCTAGTCTCTTCTTATAATAAACAATTATACTATTAAAAATGAAAATTAAAGATCCAGTGGGTGTCACTTAGCTATTGAGCCTAACAATAAGGTCAATAATCACAATGACATAATTTTATTTTTTTTCAGCGTGAAAAATACCTGGTTTATATTCAGTACCAGTACAAAATTTTTTGTTCAAAATACATCAACATTACATTTGGAAATGTATAAAACATTTTGTCATTCTTTGTCTAAACTTTCCTTTCACAAAAACATTTTTCCTTAGTTCATCAAGTCATCACAAATTGTATTTTACATTTGATAACCATTTTCAAATTAACATTCTAAATATAGTTCAATAACATAAAAAAAAAAAGTTTCCATAGCATCATTTCTAGCCCTTCAAAAAGGTAGCTCTTTTGTTTCCTCCAATCCTTTGAAAAAAAACTGTAACAGATATCCTTGATCTTATATGATATTGATCTTCCCCTTTGCTTTGCTTTCATTTGAGTTGATTAACTCATAATGCATCTCACCAAACATTCTTTCCAGTCCTTTTTTTGACAGACGATCAGCTTTGTTGTTTTTTTCCCTGTATACATGTGAAAAGGAAATGGTAGAAAAATTTCTCTTCAAGGCATGAATTCTCTCAATCCAATGTGATAGCATTCTAGGGTTTAGTTTGGCCTTTTGATTCATATGATCAATAAGAATTTTTGAATCCCCAAATACCCAAATCTTGTCCAAATATAACTGGCAAGCAAACCATAAGAGGCCCCAGAAAGCAAGACATTCTGCTTTCATGTTGGTGCCATTACCTCCATTTCAATATATCTTATGTGGCAGTGTCCCCTTACGTGTTCAAGGTGGTTTATGGGCAGAACAATTTTTTTCGCAGAATCTATAAACAATCATCAATGAAGTTATAATTGAAAAAATGCATTGCCCTACCTAGCTGGGAACCGGACCTAACTGTATTAGAATAAATAAACTAGCACAACCACATTATATTTACTAATGTGGTTGATATACGCCGATAGGCCTATATCCACTACCCAGCACATTAATTTATATATCAATAAATATTATATATAATAATATTATTATATTAACTTGAAATATATATATAATATATATTAATAATAATATTTATTAATATATTAATTATGATTAAAATCCTTTTTTGGAATCTAAGCTTCTGTGATCCATAATATAAATTAGTAGAAATTCTTTCGATAATAATCACATGCAATGAAACGTGGTCGACGTGTTTCGAACCAACCAGTGTGGTTCATCATCAGGACTATGTGAGAGATCAGATCCAGACATTAAGTATAAATAGATGTAGAAAAGGCTCAACTAGCCGTTAGGATAACGGCTAGTTTGACTTTGAAAAAGTAAATATTCATATCAATTAATAAGAGTAACTCTATAGATAAGGTTCAGTGATTTGTTATTTTCATCATCATTTATATTAATTAATCGTTAATTAACTGTACAACATATTTTCAGCAATGGCAATAGATAAAATATAATAAATAAATAAATAATGGAATATTTATTTTTTCAAAGCCAGAAATTTGGTTGTATCCACGCATATAGTTTAGGCCGTTACATCTAATATTTGAAAATAATGTCTGACTAATTTCTGTTAGAATCTCGATGATGAACCAAACCTGTTGGTCAAAATGGCCCTTTACGCTTTCTTCCATTGTATAAAAAAATATTTATTACCAAAGAATTTTACTAATTTATGATTGTTCATCAAAAGATATATATATATATATATATATATATATATATATATATATATATATATATATATATATATATATATATATATATATATATATATTATAATATTTATTAATATATTAATAATATTAACTATATACATACTATATCCTAACTTGAAATATATATAATATAGATTAATAATATTTATTAATATAATAATAATATTAATAATTATTGATATATTAATAATATTATAATATTTAATAATAATATATATTAATAATAAATAATATTTTAATAGTTATTAATATATTAATATCATAGATGGTTATATTATTAATAAACCAAAAGAACTAATAATATATTAATAATATATATTAATATATATTATATCATAGTTGGTTATATTATTAATAATATTATAATATTATTAATATATATTATTAATCAATATTAGAATATTTATTAATAATATATAATAATATATTAATAATATTAAACCCAAAAACATAAGAAAATAATAAAATTTAAGAATTAATATATTAAACTCAAGAGAGTAATAAAGCATATGAAACAATATTTAAAAACAGAAAACCTAAGAGATTAATAAACCCTAACAATTAATATTTTAAACTGAAGATATTAATAAGCCCAAGGGATAATTAATAATACAAACCCAATGTCATCATAAACCAAAGGTTTAAATATTATAAACCAAAGGAACTGGAGAACCTAAGGGATAAATATTATAAAAATAAGCGATCAATATTAAAAACACAAGAGATTAACAAACCGTAAGAATTGATATTTTAAATTAAAAAACCTAATAAATTAATAATCCATAAGAATCAGTATTTTATACATAAGATATTAATAAACCAACGGGATTATTAACATTATAAACCAAAAGAACCAATATACCCAAGGGTTTAATATTATAAACCAAAGGAATCAGCGAACCCAAGGGATAAATATTATAAACCTAACGGATGAATATTAAAGACAATAGAGATTAATAAACCCTAAGAATTAATATTTTAAACTGAAAAATCTAAGAAATCAACAAACCTTAAGAATTAATATTTTAAACTTAAGAGAGCAATAAACTGAATGTGTGATTAACATTATAAACCAAAAGAACTAATAAACCCAAGGGTTTAATATTATAAAACAAAGGAATCGGTGAACCCAAGGGATAAATATTAAAAACCTAATGGATCAATAAGGCTAAGGGCAATATTAAAAACAATAGAGATTAATAAAACACAAGAGTTTAATATTATAAACCAAAGGAATTGTTGAACCCAAGGGAAAACCATTAACCAACAAACTATAAACCAAAGGAATTGGTGAACCCAAGGTAATTGATTTAAACATTGAGACAATTGTTGTCACAATGCGATGTTGGACCAACTATGACTAGGGTTGGCCATGGGTGATTTTCATATTGAGACAATATTTGTCAGAATGTGACATTTGATCATGGATGAAATTGATCAATTATTCATATTATAAACCAAAAGAACTAATAAACCCAAGGGTTTAATATTATAAACCAAAGGAATTGGTGAACCCAAGGGAAAACCATTACCCAACAAATTATAAACCAAAGGAATTGGTGAACCCGAGGGAATTGATTTAAACATTGATATAATTGTTGTCACAATGCGACGTTGGACCAACTATCACCATGGTTGGCCATGGGTGATTTTCATATTGAGAAAATATTTGTCAGAATGTGACATTTGATCATGGATGACATTGATCGATTAATCATATTATAAACCAAAATAACTAATAAACTCAAGGGTTTAATATTATAAACCAAAGGAATTGGTGAACCCAAGGGAATTGATTTAAGCATTGAGACAATTGTTGTCACAATGCGACGTTGGACCAACTATGACCATGGATGGCCATGGGTGTTTTTCATATTGAGACAATGATTGTCAGAATGTGAAATTTGATCATGGATGACATTGATCAATTATTCATATTATAAACCAAAAGAACTAATAAACCCAAGGGTTTAATACTATAAACCAAAGGAATTGGTGAACCCAAGGGAATTGATTTAAACATTGAGATAATTGTTGTCACAATGCGACGTTGGACCAACTATGACCATGGTTGGCCATGGGTGATTTTCATATTGAGAAAATATTTGTCAGAATGTGACATTTGATCATGGATGACATTGATCGATTAATCATATTATAAACCAAAAGAACTAATAAACTCAAGGGTTTAATATTATAAACCAAAGGAATTGGTGAACCCAAGGGATAACCATTTCCCAACAAATTATAAACCAAAGGAATTGGTGAACCCAAGGGAATTGATTTAAGCATTGAGACAATTGTTGTCACAATGCGACGTTGGACCAACTATGACCATGGTTGGCCATGGGTGTTTTTCATATTGAGACAATGTTTGTCAGAATGTGACATTTGATCATGGATGACATTGATCGATTATTCATATTATAAACCAAAAGAACTAATAAACCCAAGGGTTTAATACTATAAACCAAAGGAATTGGTGAACCCAAGGGAATTGATTTAAACATTGATACAATTATTGTCACAATGAGACGTTGGACCAACTATGACCATGGTTGGCCATGGGTGATTTTCATATTGAGAAAAAAAAATTTAGAATGTGACATTTTACCATGGATGAGATTGATCAATTATTCATATTATAAGCTAAAAGAAATAATAAACCCAAGGGTTTAATATTATAAACCAAAGGAATTGGTGAACCCAAGGGAAAACCATTACCCAACAAATTATAAACCAAAGGAATTGGTGAACCCAAGGGAATTGATTTAAACATTGAGACAATTGTTTTCACAATGTGACGTTGGACCAACTATGACCATGGTTGGCCATGGGTGATTTTCATATTAAGAAAATATTTGTCAGAATGTGATGTTTTATCACGGATGACATTGATCGATTATTCATATTATAAACCAAAAGAACTAATAAACCCAAGGGTTCAATATTATAAACCAAAGGAATTGGTGAACCCAAGGGAATTGATTTAAACATTGAGACAATTGTTGTCACAATGCGACGTTGGACCAACTATGACCATGGTTGGCCATGGGTGATTTTCATATTGAGACAATATTTGTCAGAATGTGACATTTGATCATGGATGACATTGATCGATTATTCATATTATAAACCAATGGAATTGGTGAACCCAAGGGAAAACCATTACCCAACAAATTATAAACCAAAGGAATTGGTGAACCAAAGGGAATTGATTTAAACATTGATACAATTGTTGTCACAATGCGACGTTGGACAACCTACGACCATGGTTGGCCATGGGTGATTTTCATATTGAGACAATATTTGTCAGAATGTGACATTTGATCATGGATGACATTGATCGATTATTAATATTATAAACCAAAGGAATTGGTGAACCCAAGGGAATTGATTTAATCATTGAGACAATTGTTGTCATAGTGCGACGTTGAACCAACTATGACCATGGTTGGCCATGGGTGATTTTCATATTGAGACAATATTTGTCAGAATGTGACATTTGATCATGGATGACATTGATCGATTATTCATATTATAAACCAAAAGAACTAATAAACCTAAGGGTTTAATATTATAAACCAAAGGAATTGGTGAACCCAAGGGAAAAGAATTACCCAACAAATTATAAACCAAAGGAATTGGTGAACCCGAGGGAATTGATTTAAACATTGAGACAATTGTTGTCACAGTGCGACATTGGACCAACTATGACCACGGTTGGCCATGGGTGATTTTCATATTGAGACAATGTTTATCAGAATGTGACATTTGATCATGGATGACATTGATCGATTATTCATATTATAAACCAAAAAAATTAATAAACCCGAGGGTTTAATATTATAAACCAAAGGAATTGGTGAACCCAAGGGAAAACCATTACCCAAAAAATTATAAACCAAAGGAATTGGTGAACCCAAGGGAAAACCATTACCCAACAAGTTATGAACCAAAGGAATTGGTGAACCCAAGGGAATTGATTTAAACATTGAGACAATTGTTGTCACAATGCGACGTTGGACCAACTATGACCATGGTTGGCCATGGGTGATTTTCATATTGAGACAATATTTGTAAAAATGTGACATTTGATCATGGATGACATTGATCGATTATTCATATTATAAACCAAAAGAACTAATAAACCCAAGGGTTTAATATTATAAACCAAAGGAATTGGTGAACCCAAGGGAATTGATTTAAACATTGAGACAATTGTTGTCACAATGCGACGTTGGACTAAATATGACCATGCTTGGCCATGGGTGATTTTCATATTGAGACAATATTTTTCAGAATGTGACATTTGATCATGTATGACATTGATCGATTATTCATATTATAAAACAAAAGAACTAATAAACCCAAGAGTTTAATATTATAAACCAAAGGAATTGATGAACCCAAGGGAATTGATTTAAACATTGAGACAATTGTTGTCACAATGTGACGTTGGACAACTATGACCATGGTTGGCCATGAGTGATTTTCATATTGAGACAATATTTGTCAAAATGTGACATATGATCATGGATGACGTTGATCGATTATTCATATTATAAACCAAAAGAACTAATAAACCCAAGGGTTTAATAGTATAAACCAAAGGAATTGGTGAACCCAAGGGAAAACCATTACCCAAAAAATTATAAACCAAAGGAATTTGTGAACCCAAGGGAATTGATTTAAACATCGAGACAATTTTTGTCACAATGCGACGTTGGACCAACTATGACCATGGTTGGCCATGGGTGATTTTCATATTGAGAAAATATTTGTCGGAATGTGACATTTGATCATGGATGACATTGATCGATTATTGATATTATAAACCTTAAGAACTAATAAACCCAAGCCTTTAATATTATAAACCAAAGGAATTGGTGAACCCAAGGGAATTGATTTAAACATTGAGACAATTGTTGTCACAATGCAACGTTGGACCAACTATGACCATCGTTGGCCATGGGTGATTTTCATATTGAGACAATATTTGTCAGAATGTGACATATGATCATGGATGGCGTTGATCGATTATTCATATTATAAACCAAAAGAACTAATAAACCCAAGGTTTTAATATTATAAACCAAAGGAATTGGTGAACCCAAGGGAAAACCATTACCCAACAAATTATAAACCAGAAGAACTAATAAACCCAAGGGTTTAATAGTATAAACCAAAGGAATTGGTGAACCCAAGGGAATTGATTTAAACAACAAGACAATTTTTGTCACAATGCGACGTTGGACCAACTATGACCATGGTTGGCCATGGGTGATTTTCATATTGAGACAATATTTTTCGGAATGTGACATTTGATCATGGATGACATTGATCGATTATTCATATTATAAACCAAATTAACTAATAAACCCAATCCTTTAATATTATAAACCAAAGGAATTTGTGAACCCAAGGGAATTGATTTAAACATTGAGACAATTGTTGTCACAATGCAATGTTGGACCAACTATGACCATCGTTGGGCATGGGTGATTTTCATATTGAGACAACATTTGTCAGAATGTGACATATGATCATGGATGACGTTGATCAATTATTCATATTATAAACCAAAAGAACTAATAAACCCAAGGGTTTAATATTATAAACCAAAGGAATTGGTGAACCCAAGGGAAAACCATTACCCAACAACTTATAAACCAAAAGAACTAATAAACTCAAGGGTTTAATAGTATAAACCAAAGGAATTGGTGAACCCAAGGGAAAACCATTAGCCAACAAATTATAAACCAAAGGAATTGGTGAACCCGAGGGAATTGATTTAAACATTGAGACAATTTTTGTCACAATGCGACGCTAGACCAACTATGACCATGGTTGGCCATGGGTGATTTTCATATCAACCATTGGGTTTATTTTACTGTTTATAATATTTATCTTAGGGTTTATATACTTGTTCTTTATAATACTAGTTCTTTGGGTTTAATATTATTCAACCATGGTCAACCATATTTTATCAAATCAATTGTGGTCAACCATGCTTATGTACGATCAACCATGGTCAAACGTCGGATTGTGACAAAGATTGTCTCAATATGGAAATCAATCATCGTCTAACCCTTGGTCCAATGTCACAATATGACAAAGCTTGTCTCAATATGATAATCATGGTCAATCATGGTCACACATGGTAAAGAATTGTTAACCATGTTTTCAACCGTGGTCAATCATAGTCAACCTTGTGTATGCATGGTCAACCATGTTTTGTAGACTCAAACATGGTCAATCATTATCAAACTTGGTTATCCATGATCAATCATGGTCAACCATGATTATCCATTGACAACCATATTTTATAAAGCCACACATGTTTTATTTTAAAATGATAATAATAATATTATTTATAATAAAAATTTTATTTAATAGTGGTTTTTAATATCGTTTATTTAATTTATATTTAATATTATTATGAAATTATTTTTTTATAAATTAGATTAATTAATTGAATTAATTATTCTATATTAAATTGAATCATTATTATTATGTTTAAATTATTAATTAATTAAAAGTAACTAATAAATTGATCTAGATTATCAAGTAACTAATAACTCACATTATTAATAAAGAGAATAATAAATCTTAGGAATCATTTTTTTAAATAAAAATCATTGATAAAGTCACATGATTATTAATATTATAAACCGAGGGGAGTAAACATGGTTTAGCCTGCTTGATTTAAACATTGTGACAATTGTTGTCACAATGCGACGTTGGACCAACTATGACCATGGTTGGGCATGGGTGATTTTCATATTGAGACAATATTTGTCAGAATATGACATTTGATCATGGATGAGATTGATCGAATATGGCTAACGCTAATTAATAAGGGGTTTCTAGGGTGAGAGGGATGACAACGGTTGACCAAGGATGACCATGGTTGAGTAAGGTTAAGTAAACTTCTCTATCATTTAACATAAGTGAGAATGAGACTATGTTGGCAATGTTTGGCCATAGTTGATTAAAATGATTAGAATGTAAATATTATTAGTATTACTTATTCATATTAATATTAATAATATTTTTATTAACAATATTAATTTTAATATCATTAATACTATTAGTGATATGGTTACAATGATTTTTTTTTATTTTTTTTTGCCTCAAAATATTTTTCTATTTTAAATAAAAGAGAATTATAATTACTTAAACCATTATTATACTTATTTAGATATTATTATATTTGTTTATATATTATTTTAGATATCATTTTAATTATTATAACTATTAATTATAATTAAGGCGCACCATGGATTATTATGGTTTAAGAGGGTTACCCATGGATGACTATGGCTAAGAAAAATTGTGTATTATTGAGCATTGGTGAGAATGAGTGACATTCATTGAGTGTTGGAAATGTTTAACCATATTTAATTAAAATGATTAGCATGTAAATAGTATTAATTATTAAAAGCAATCTTAATATTTTCTATATTAAAATCATTAATGATAATATCATTAATACTTTTAATCATATTGTTAGAGTGAATGAAAGTTTCAATTTATTTTTATTAATAATTATATTGTTAATTATTACCAAAGAAATATTATTATTCTTATTTATCAATATTAATGTTAATAATTTTTTTTTAACAATATTAATATTATAATGTAGATAGTATTATCTTAATAATACTAAATATAAAAAAATTTAAAATTTAAAAACTTTATTAAGATTGTTAATATTACAAATATTATTTTTTAAACATTATTAATATTGTATTTAATGGTATTATTAGTAATATTTCTTTTAATATTAATTCAATTCTTATTTTAATAATAATAATAATATAATTTTTAAAAACTCCCCTTAATATTATAAACCAAGAAATAATATAATTATATTATTTCTTGGTTTATAATATCATTAATATTCAAGACTCATAGATTTTTTTTTTTTAACTGAAACGGGTATAAGTTTTATTTATTTGAGAAAGATAGGAAGGGTCTTTTCCGAGGTAGCCCCAATTACAATGTGAACATCCATCAAATTCTGCTTTTGAGTTACATCATTTTCAAGGAATTTGAAAGGAACTGTCATCGTTTACAATTAGCTGCCCTTTCATGAGAGAGCATCCCTTGTTCGCCATCTAGTCTGCTTCACCATTCAGATTTCTGAGAATATGATAGAACTTGTAGGAGGCAAAATCTTGTAGGACTCTTTTCAATCTGCCCAGTATTTTGTTGAGACTAGCATTGTTGAAAAGGTCCTCCGAGTTTAATTTTTTTATTAGAATCTCTGAATCTCCGAAAACTTGGAGGTCTATGACACCCTTATCTCTTGCTATGAGGCAAGCTTTGAGAAGACCAAATATCTCTGCTTGATTGTTGGTTTTCTGGCCTAAACCCAACAGAAGCAGTCTCTCGAAGACCCATCCGAAGAATAAATGACCCCTCCTGCACCAGCGATCCCGGGGTTTCCTTTGGAGGTCCCATCGAAGAAAATTGTGGTTAGATTTTTGGACCTCCACCAATTTATGAATGATTCCTCAGAGTCTCTTTTGCGCCATTATGGGTTTGCTGTTTGAGGGATAAGGAGGTACTTTCGAGGAGAAGGCTCGAGGGGGCGAAGCCACCTCCTTTCCTCGGGCAGGAGCAATGAATCTTCTTTAAAATACTGTTGTTGGGCTGCTTCCAAGAGGAAGGATTTGGCTTTAGCTGCTACCTGAAGAGGGGAATGTCGCAATCCATTAAAAATTTGATCATTACGGGCCAACCAGAGCTGCCAGCAAACAAATTTGGGAATAGCTATCCATAATTTGTGCCAGAAATATTTGATGGGGATGTTGTGAGGATAGAAATGGCACCAAGAGGTGAACAGATCAGAAACAGAACTCTGTGGAAAGGAAGAGATCTGAAGATCCTGTAGAATAAGACCCCACACTTCTTTAGCAAATTTTCAATCCAAGAATAAATGCTGGGCAGTTTCAAGATTGCTTCTACATAGCTCACACCTATGAGGCCCTGCAATGTTCCTTTTCGCTAGATTGTCTCCTGTTAATAGTTTATTATGGACCAGGGTCCAAAAGAAGAAATTCACTTTTGGTAGAGCTAGATTGTCCCATACATGTTTCCAAAAGGCCGGAGAGTGACTGTTGTTCCTAGAGGCCTGAAGAAATTTGTAGCCTGCTGCTATAGAGTATATGCCTGACTGTCCCCATCCCCAACTGTCTATCTTGTATCGGTTTTCTAGAGTAGATTCCTCCAGCAATTCTATAAGCAGATTTTTTTGGGGCATTAACCGGACAGGGACACCATGGAAGTCCCATCCAGCCCATTCTCCACGGTGATCCCAAACAGAGAGATCGTGTAATCTATTGATGCCTGCACGTACCAACCAATCTCTAAGGTCCACTATATCCTCGTTCTCCACCAAAGGATCACGCCCCATGATTCGATCATGCCACAAATTGGTGCACTTGCCATTGCCCAGGATTTTGTAAAGAAAATTATTGAAGAAGCTACTGCTTTTACAACAAAGACTCCATACCTGCGAGAAGTTAACAGGGGTGTCGAAAAGAAGATTTCTATAAGACGAGTTGTGAGCGTATTTAGACAGCAGAGTGGTGCTGACGAGATGGCTGAGCTCGTGAGCCATCTTCCACAGGAGCTTTCCTCCCAATGCAAGGTTAACGAGAGAGGGATCACGGATTTGAAGACCGGCCTCTGCAATCGGCTTTTTGACCAAATGCCAATTAGCTAAGTGCATTTTCTTTTCATTTCCTTTCCCTCCCTGCCATAGAAAATCTCTTAAAAGTTTAGATATCTGATCCATTACATTTCTAGGGGCTAATAGGAATGCAGCTTGATATATTGGGAGCGCGGACAACAGTGACTTGATTAAAATGACTTTGCCTCCTTTTGTTAACCAGAAGCCTCCCCATGCTGTGATTTTTGATTTGATTTTACAGATAATGTCGTTCCAAAGCGACCTCCTGTTAAGTCCATTTGTAATGGGAAGTCCAAGATATTTGATCCGATCCCAATGAGCATGACCTCTGAACCCAAGGAGGTTTGAAATGCTTATGAGTTCTTGCTAATCTATGTTCCAACTGTAGATTTCACTCTTACTCTTGTTGACCAATGCTCCTGAAACTCTGCAGTAGTTTTTGAGAACGGTGTCGAATGCTTTGGCTATTCTGATGGAGGTGCCTCCAAGGAGAAGAGAATCATCTGCAAAGAGTGCGTGATTCAGAGGATCGACACCTATGGAGGGTTTGAGACCTGGAAGGGAGCCAACAATTATTTCAGCTGTGAGTTTTCGACTGAGGGAGTCGGCCATTAAGATATACAAGAAGGGAGAGAGTGGGCATCCCTGCCTGATGCCTCACCGAGCTTGAAAGAAATTGGAAGGGCAACCATTAACTAGGGGGGCGATCCAAGGGTTATCAATGCAGGCTTTTATAAGTTGGAAAAAGTGTGGAGAGAAGCCAAAGGAGAGAAGTACTTTGATGAGGAAAGAGCAATTTACTCTGTCAAAAGCATTCGCCATGTCTAGTTTAATCAACATACCTTTCTCTTTCCGCTGTTTGCTGGAGTGGATTGTCTCCTGAACTTGGATGACATTGTCAAGAATATGCCTGCCTTCCACGAATCCACCTTGAGGGCTGGAGATCAGTCTTTTTAGCAGAGGCTTGATTCTGTTTGCTAAAATTTTGGCCAGAATTTTGTAAGATGCATTACAAAGTGATATTGGCCTGAATCTTGCAAATGTTTCAGGATTGGAGTCTTTGGGAATTAAGGCTAGGTAAGTGGAGTTGGTTCCTCCACCAATCTTAGCTTTTTTCATGAACCCCCTTATCATTTTTTGGAGATCAGTTTTAATGATATTCCAGCAAGATTTATAGAAATGTATTGTGAATCCGTCTGGCCCCGGAGCCTTATTTGATTCCATGGACCAAATAACTTTGATGATTTCCTCCTCAGTTATGTCGCTGGAAAGTGCAGCATTGTCTTCAGGTCTGATGAGAAGAGGGATGTTGGAGAGGAAAACTGCAGTTTCCTCCTCGTTGACTTGGGATCCCTCACTATATAAATTCCTGAAATGGCTTTCACCAGCAACTTTGACTTGAATGAAGCCTTTATTGACATGGCCCTCAGTTGTTTTAATTTCTGAGATATGATTCCTAGACAGGCGTGCTCTATATTGTCTGTGGAAGAAGGAGGTGTTCCGATCCCCTGCCTTTAGCCACAGACTTCTGGATTTGATTCTCCAATATTCTTCTTCCATTCGAAAGGATCGATATGTTGAGCATTGGGCCTTTATTTCTTTTTCCAACAAGTCCGCTGTGATCTCATTGCTTTCCATGTCTACTTGCAGGGTCTGCAAAGTCTGCACTGCTTCCTTTCTTTTGCTGGTTGGAGTAGGGACTGGTTTCCTTATCCAGTCCTTCAGAGCTTGTTTTGTGGTCTTAATTTTTTGCTCCCAAACATAACTTGAGGACCCTGAGAAGGATTTGGCCCAAGCATATTTCACTATATCAGTGAAGCCTTCTCTCTCAATCCATAAGGGGCTGAATCGGAATGGAAGAGGCCCCAGATATTCTTCATCTTCTAGAAGTAGCTGAATCAACTTGTGGTCAGAGGTCAGCTTGGGGATAATTTTGGTTTTGATTATATTTTTGTTCATCATAAGGGAGCTTTGGACCAGAAATCGATCCAGGCGGGCATAAATGTGGTCCTGCCCAAATCTGTTGTTGGACCAAGTGAAAAGACCACGGACAGGATTGAAATCTAAAAGATCCCAAAGCTATGAGAGCTCTTCCACAGAGGCCAGCATAGGATCTTTGCTACTGGAACCTCCCCTCTTATCTTTTTCTTTCAGGACTATATTAAGGTCACCTGCAATGATAATATTGTTGGGGGTATGCTGCTCTAAAAAATCTGAGAGAGAATTCCAGCATTCTCGTTTTTCATAGTAAATGACAGGGACATAAAGATTAAAGAGAGAGATAGTCAACTTACTTGCGCAGTGTGTCAGCTCCGTGAAGATCCAGTGTTGGGTATCATGGGATTTATTCAGCTGGAATAAATCTTCAGTCCAGAGAGTTACCAGCCCTCCAGAAGAGCCCCTTGAGCTTACTGCTTTTCTTGCACTTTTCTTCCATTTTGACTTGCTGATGTCTAGAAGAGCTCACCCTTCTATCTTTGTCTCTTGGAGCATGAGAATGTCTGAGGGCTCTATTTTCAAGAGATCCATAAATGCTTCAGCTTTAGAGGGGTTCCCCAGTCCGTTGTAGTTCCAAGAGACGAGCTTCATTATTTACTTGAGGGGGGGAAAGAGCCTCCCTTAGAAGGCCTTGGTCTGGTATTTCTTCCAATGGAACTTTCTATGGTGGATTGGCTTCCTTGTATTTTGATTCATTCAGCCTCCTCTTCCCTTAATTCTTTGCGGGATTTCCTACCTGCTCTTTTTGAAGGATGCTCGAAGGTTTCGTCCTCTGATGAACCTGAGCTTTCTGCTGGCTTTTTCCTAGTTACTTCTGCATATGAGGGATTGGAGGGGCTGCCTTGTGAGGCATCGACCTGTATTTCTTCCCCTTCGTCTTTGTTGGGAGGAGGGACTTCTATATGTTCTAGGTTTTCCTGGGCTGAGCTTGCAGGATTGGTCTGGGCATTTTCTGTACTATTTGGGGTTGCTTCCTTTTCTTGATTGGGCTTGGAGTTGCTTGGGGCTCCGATCAAGTTGCCTTTGCCAGTGCCTTTTTTTTTATGGGCATTTTTTTGGACTAGAGTCCATTGTTCCTCATTTGATTTTTCTAACTGCTCCTCGGCCTTTTTCTTGCAATGCTTTGCAAAGTGGCCATGGCCATGACAATGTCTGCATTTGAAAGCGAGTTGTTCGTAATATAGTTCATGGACGTACGTCCACCCAGCAACAGTAAGCTTGATTGCTTCCGACAGCCCCTCTTCTAGATCCACTTCTACACAAATGCAGGCACATGAGTACCGGTCTTTTCTTGCAGCTTGATCTATGTATTTTCCTAGAGCATTACCGATGATCTGAAGAGATTTTTGGTTCCAGCAGTGAAGGGGCAAATGGGGAAGTCGCACCCAAACCGGGACAGCTGAGGGGACATCCTGGGTGGGATCAAAATCTGGAGACCATTTGTTTAGGTAAAGTCCTTGCGGTCCCATGAAGTATGGACCATTCCTAAAGATTATGCTTCTATCATCCGGGCTTTCGAAAACGAATACGAAGAAACCTTTGCCCACAAAATAGATTTTAACACCCTCTTTGATCAAAGGAGACCAGTTTCTTTGCGTCCAGTCCTCCACCAACTTGGGGGAAGGCCAGAGGCCCGTAAACTGGCCTATTAGACCTCTCTCAGCTAGATTCAGGGTTGCCTTGCAAGTTTCTTCTTCCGGAAGAGCAACCGTAGGGATAGAGTCCATTTTCTTGACAAATTTCTGCTGAATGGCCGAGGGAGGGCGTTTTGAGCATGCAGCAATCATTGCTTTGAACGCAGATACCTCTGGGGGCAGAAAGAGGGGGGGGACAGGGCCCCCGCTGGACTCCATTAGTAGAGCAGGGGCTTGCAGGGCAGCCAACATCCCTAGAGCACGCAACGCACGCAGAGGATCTACATGTAGAGCGCGCAAACACCAAACACCTCAATGCAGCCATAGCCTCAATGTGTCGCGACACCCTCTGTCACAAAGCGTCGCACAGACTCAGTGCGTCGCGCCAGAAGAAACTCCCACCAAGACTCATAGATTTACCAATCAACTTGTCATGCCATTTGATCCATTTTCAAAAACTCTCCTTAATTTACGCCGAATCAACCTTGAATATATAATCTTAATAATATTTTATTAATCATTTTGAAGGTTTTAATCAACCTTGCTTAACCATAGTAATCCATGGTTAACCCTCTTAAACCATAATAAGCCATGGTGAACTTTATTATAATTAATAATTATAATAATTAATTATAGTTATAATTGTTTAGATTGTTAAACTAATTATAATTAAAATAATATCTAAATAAGTATAATAATTGTTTAAGTAATTATAATTCTCTTTTCTTTAAATTAAAAAAGAATTTGATGGTTGTAAAGTATTTTTAATAAAATTGAAATTAAAAAAAAAAAAAAATCATTTTAACCATATCATTAATAGTATTAATGTTATTACTAAATTAAGGGGAGTTTTAGCAAATTTAGTTTTAACCATCTGCTAGATGTCATAATTTTAACTCATAATTTTTTATTTTATAAAAAATCAACATTTATGATGTCCTATAAAAAAATATTCTTATACTATTAAATCTAAAACAGGTATAATTTTAAAAAAGTTCTTATACTATTAAACCTAAGCCATCCATAATTTTGTATTTTTAACAAAAATAAACATTCATGAAGCCCTTCAAAAATCCATAACTTTTTATTTTATAAAGAATCAACATTGATGATACCAAATTCCAATATAAACCAGCCTATAACCTTTATAGAAAACATTCTTAAAAAAATATATAAAATGATAAAGAATAATGGATATATAAAATATTTGTTTACAAGAATTGAAATTTTCATTTAAACCATTAAAAATTTTATTTAAAAAAAAATTAAATGAAACATAAAAACTACAAACTACACAGAAAATCAACATATTATTCACAATTATATTATTACGGTGAATCCATTCATTCATATGCAGCCTGATTACTCTACCTTAAGAAAGTTGAATGAAAGTCATACTTCCTATACTCAGAGTGCACATTAATCAGACAAAACACCACTCAGTTCTTAAAAAAAAAAATGCAAAGACTGCTCACAACCATTGTTGAACTATGATCACTAACTAACAAACACCATCAGAACACCACAAAGTTCTCCCAACGCAAAAGTTAAGCGCAAATACTTTACTCACAAACATTGTTAATGAACTATGATTATGGCGGGTGAATATAGAGTTTGGAACTTTCATTTTTGAGGGAGTTATAAAAATCCCAAAAAGGCTTAGATAGAAGATTAAATGCAAGTATTTCAAGGAGCGTAGATGAAAAATTTCTTCACTTTTGAGCGCAACTCCACGTTCAAGATCATATATCATATATGACAATTCTGGGAAGGTGCTTTAGCTACCCTGCTGATTTGGGAAATTTTGAAAAAGAAAAAGCCTAGAGTGTTAGCTATGGAAAATTAAGAGAAGCCTGCAATATTTGTGTTTCAGATATAAGAAAGATGTAAATTATTAATTTCGCGCAAAAAATGAAATTAAATTTGTAAAAGGAAAATAAATATACCTCAGATATACGTAGTCTTATCAAATAATTATACCGCTTAACCCTAATCATGAAAGGATAGATTGCACCCATCCATTAAATCAATTAACGTGACATTCCATTATACATTGCACCCTACGGGCCCGTGCCTCCACTATGTGCTTTTCACTTGTTAATTAAACAATCTCAGTTGCAAAGTGCTGGCCATACTTTCATTAACACCCATTAATAAATCTCGACCTTGAATTAAAACAAAACCCAATAGACCTTAAGGTCCGCCGGTCCCACAACTACTATACGTACCTTGTCTTATCTTCCCCACGCCTCCAATCCTAATCTGATGGTCAAACTTTCCTCGTGCTACAACAACACTTTGGACGCACATCGGACGGTTATCGCGCGATTTAGATGCACGGTAGTTAGTCCTCCAAAATTATGCGATGTACGTGGTTTTTATAAACCACCTTTGGACACGTGTCTTTCGGCAAGTGATATCATGCTATTTTTATGAAAACAACTTTCCACTTTTGACCTCACACGATACTGTCGGTCTCGACCTTCGAAACCACTGTCACTGGTCACGTCACGGTTCCACTTCCTATTCAAGGTTTCGTCTTTGCTCTATTAACTCGCACGCATTCAGTTCCACATCTCTATTCCTTTGCAATTCAAACGCTAACAACTGGGTTTCTGAAAGGCAGGATCTTGTTCACACAGAGTACGTATGACTCTAACGAAACACCAAGGACCGACAATGGTTCTTCACGCAGAGTCTAATGGTTTGAATAGAAACCATGAATTCGAATGCGTTCGAACAATTAACGCAAATAACACATAATAAACATAAATAATCAATTTTCCAATTTATTTATTTATTTATTTCAAGTTAATTTACATTCACAGTTGGGACTTCATTCATGAAGTTAATTCGATGAGAAGTTGAAGAAGATTTGACTCAAGCTCTTTGAAGCATCTCACACTCAATCTTGGCCAGATCCTTAAGTCATCTGTACATGAAGAGGGAAAACTAGTGTTTCTATCATTCAATAAAAAAAATAGCAATGTCTTTGGGCGTGGAGTGAAGGACGAGAAAGAGATGCTCATGAGGGTACAAAGAAGGGGCCAAGACTAATGCAAGGTGATGTGACTCAGCGATGTAGAGGAAAAAGCGATTAAATATTAAAAAAAGATAGAGAATGACGAGCTATGGAAAATAATATATTAATGTGGAAAAAAGGGGAAAACAATAATAAATTTTTATCTCTCACCAAACATGATTCATCGCACATATGCTTATTCACAATAGATGCATTGATGCGCAGATCTATTGCCTACAATTTTTCATGAAAGTTATAGGGATCACTTTGGTTGAGCTTTCAAAAGTCGTTTTTCAAATGAAAAACTCATAAATAGAAAGGTCAAATGAACACATCTGTTCAAGGATTCTCTTAGTTCATCGCAAGGGGTTTTCTTGTTGAGGGCACGGTTCGATAATTGTAACTTTTCGTCATTCACAAAGACTTTGAACAAAGGCTTGAACATATCCATTGTTTCTGAATATAGAAAACACATTGAACAGATCTGATAAGACCGCTATTGTCTTCAGCCCTGGGTATACCGACGAGTTATTGGTTGTTGGGCTTGCTCACATTCAGAAAATATACCACGATGAGTAGAATCGATGGTGCCAATGAAACGGTGAAGCCCTTTTGCACAAAGAATGATACCCCCAATTATAATCAAATTAACACACATAATTCAATTACATACAATTCTCAACCATAGTACTGCCATCAACCTATCAAGGGCGTGCAGAAACACCATTAACACCGTTATGCACAGGATTACAATTCTAACCTCTCACACGGAGACTCATATTACGCATTGCTATACAATTACTTCTTAAAACGAATCAACGCACTAGCATGGGTTCTTAACATGGTTTTTATCCCACTAGTTCTCATACATTCCCATTACTGAATGTACAGACAAACCTTTAAACCAAATTTCAGAGTCTTACTCCTGCCTAGCTTACGGAGTATTTTACCTCACTGTTATCTACACAATTTCTTATGAGGTGCAAGCCATTCATGCAAAGAGGAAAGTGAAAATTTACATACCGTTCACATCGTTCTTTTTCGTTTTTTCTTTGTTGTTCGCGATGATATTCGCAATACCTAATATTTTTGGCACGATGCTTAGAACACCGCCATTTCTTGTGCGACCAGGAACGGCTGGCATGCGTCAAGAGCCCTCCAGAATTTCAACCATCACGGCCATTACATTCCACGTTGAGACAGTCGTGTCATCTGATGGTTCAGTAGTGTGATATAATAAACCGTTTGAGAATTTGAACTGTTCACATTTATTTGAGTCGCTCACGTTTATTTGAGAATTTGAACCATCAATTAGGTGGCAATCAAGTTTGAACCATCACCTGTTAATTTGATAGGTGGCGATAAACAAATGGCATAGTAAATTTTTAATCATGTTTTGTAAAAAATTAATTTAAGTATGGTTTAAACATGTGATTTAGATATGCAAGGAAGTTAGTTCTTTGAATTTTGTCCATTGATTTAGTGGCGACGACGAGAATATACCGGCATCTTCAATCTAGACCATCGGATGAAAAAGATTAATTAGCAAAAGCACTAATCATGCCAATTCCAATAGGGAGATATGCCTATCGGCGTAATTAAGCATTAAGCCTCTTAGGTTCCCATAATCTCAAAACAAGAATCCAAGCATCTGTCCTTTTGTCAGTGTGGACAATAAACAAGAATCCAAGCATCTGTCCTTTTGTCAGTGTGGACAATTATCAGCGAAATTATTGTTTAGTAAGGGGAGCCCAAAAGGCTTGTGAATAGATAATTGTATTAGAATAATTTAAGGCTCACACGTTCCCTCGATCTGAAAACTAAGTATCCCCACATTCGTCTTTTCCACTTGCCAGATAGAAGTAACCGACACAACCTACCTTTTCATGTATATCTGAAACAAACAACCCCAGATTTGAGAGATGGTATTTATATTGTGAGTTAATATAGTATCCAGAATTAGGAAAAGGCATTAAATACATGAAAATTTTGTCATCTATATGATCAATCTATATATTGGACTCCAATTGTAATGACAACTGCTATTATTTGAGACACTGCATCAAACACTGCTATTATCTGAGTTAGTGTTTCAAATGTATTTGCACTGCTATTATATGAGTTACTATTTCAAATGTATTTGAGTTTTGTATTTGTTTGTTTATTGTCTTACCAGGAAGATGAGTTTTTAATCCATATCAATTAAAGACAACTCTTATTTCAATTAACAGTCCAAAGTACAGAGTTGTTATTCAGAACTCTCATTCAAGTATAAATTACAGTTTGACTATTTCAATTTCAAGATACAATTGCTCAAAGTCAAAGTTGAACATATTAAATTAGACCTATTTGCTTTATAATATTTGAGAACTGTCAAATTAAAATGTGTTTTCGAAATCCAAAAACATCCCATCATGTAAATTCAGTTTCATCATGTAAAAATAATCTATTTATATGTTTGGCTTTGATACTTTCAATTAATTATAAAAGAGAAACTCTCTTTCACGAACTTAACGTTGACTGTTTCAATTAAATATTAAGAGAAAAAGTCTCTTGACATACGATAAAAATTGAAATTGATTCCACAAGTTGAGTAAAAATAAAACTTTGCCCTCAAAAGTCCGTATTTGACCAGTAAAATGCGGGATGAATTTACCCGTCAATGCAAACAATCATGACGTGTTGATATTATAATATAGCATTATTTATATGCTCACGCTTTAATTACGTAGGAAAGAAATTGTCTCTTTGTATACTACAAATTCATCGAGTGTTGATTTGGCCAGTTGACTTTGGTTACACTGATTGATTTTTGGTAAAAATTATATTATAAGTGTTGTGCGAAGAGTTTTTAACTATCAAGTGTGGTGTATTATTTGAAGACAATATTATTTGATTTATTATTTTCAAGATAAGATTATTTGATTGGCATTATTTATTGCTAATAAAAATATTTTATTTTCTAAAATTTATTAAATATAATTTATTAAAAATAAAATTTTATTTTATTTAGTTGTTAATTAAACCAATATAAAAATTAACAAGTGAAATTAGTAGTAAAGTTGTTTATACTTGTTTTTGTATTTTTTATAATTTTTTTTGCTTGTTAAGTTGTTTTGTTTGTTTGTTAAGTTGTATGATTGGAGATGGATACTGTATTTTTTCTCACTAAAAAATTGAGATTGAGAAGCATCTAAGCTATCAAAATCACCAAGAGATGACACCAAGCCTAGGCCACATGACTAGATAGTGAATTTTTTCTCACTAAACAAGTGACATTAACTTTTAATTTTTTATAATTATTCATAAAATTCTTAAACAATAATAATGCTTTAAACAATGATCTTTTCCTATGAATAGAACTAAAAATAAATTTAAGATTTATTTTTTTTTAAATTAATTTGAGGCAATATGATCAAGGCAATTTTTGAACCTACCTCTCAAAAGACTTTGAAAGGATGACGGAGATCTCATTTCAGCACCGCTACATCCTCGAACATCCATCTCTCTCTCTCATTTCACTCAGGGTGATTTAAGCTACCGCTAATGGAATTTTTATTAATTAGTGAAGTAGTTTAATTATTTTTTTTTGCTAAAATGAGGCAATATAATTTCCAACAAAATTGTAATTTGATGTTATTTAAAATGCACTTTTGTATACATAAATAGATTTAATATTTCAAAAAAAAATCTTTAACTCATTCAAATTTTACAAATTAAACAACTTAAATTTATAATTTTTAAAAGTTTAATAAATTTTAAACAAAATCGATCAAAAAAAATACCAAATAAAAATTTATTTTATATATTAGTTAAATTACACATTAACTAAACATTTATAAAAAATAATACACTATTTTTATAATTTTATACTAGAAATAATCCAAAAATAATAGTAGTAAATACAAAATTAGAATCTTTAATTTTATGAAATGGGAAAAATATTAACAATTTCATTAAATATAACTGTACACCATAAATTATCTAGTAAAGTAAAAATTACTATTAAATAAGTAATATTGAAATAGTTTTGACGCTAATTAAACATGAGATGTGTTTCAAAATATATATCAAAAGTTTGTTCATAATTAAAAAAAAGAAGCAAAGATCAGAGCATTGGAGTTAAAATGCCTAGTCGGAGTTTCTGTGCGGCGGGGGCGGCTAGGGCTCGGACCCCTAGCCCACCTCCATGGTGCTCCTTATTTTTAATCGAAAGGTGTTATCGGGGATGTTTCAGGCAGATATGATCCTCCACCCCCAAAGTTGGATGTTTCTTCAGTTTCAATGGAAAAACAGGTTTGGTCATATGTTGAAAGAAAATCATATTGAGAAAATGTAAGCATAGTTTTAATGTTTCTACATAATATTTTGTTCAAAAATTACAACAAAAACCTAATTGGTTGTCCTCTTATTAGCAATTTTACCTTTATAGGTTAATCATAGCGAATCTAAGTGTAAGAACAAGTTCAATGAATTACAATTTAGCATAGTTGCTTCGAACCTAAAGATTTATAATTGAGTGAGGTACGTATTAGGGATCAGTAGTGTCAATCATGGATTACTATATTCAACCATAATTTATCATGTTCAATTATAGTAGAGCACACTAGTTAGTGATTAGAACACATTAGTTGGTTGATTGATCAATGGTTAAATGAATTGTGAGTTTAGATCCTTACCCAGCTCCAACTCTACTTACTGAAGAATCCCTAAATAATGTGCCTAAGGAATAGCAATCTTGCTTTTTTTCAAAAACAAATAGTAGGTTTCTCTTAAAGAAACCAAGCTTTTCAAAAATGTAATGCCACAAGGCATTTTTTGGTATGAAATAAAGGAGAACCCCTTTTTGTCTAAACGATTGAGAAACTACAATAAACATTGGATCTTCATCAAACACATACTTAACCATGCTTCTCTATTTTCATATAGTTAGCTTCCTTTGAGTCTCCACAATTAATCTTAAAACTAATATATTATTCCTTGGGGTTTGGATAAAACTCCTTTTTCTAACCTCCCCTCTTTATTTATTCTACTCACCATTATGATCATCATCTCTAATTATTTGATTTCTTAGGATAATTCATGAGGGAAAATTGTAAAGCCCGTATTAGGATGACCTGCATCATATTTTTGCTAAAATGAACTCTCGTATTTTTGCTAAAATGGACTCATTATCATGGGTTTTGAATCACGAACTACTCCAAATGTAATCACCCATTTTTTTAGTAGATATCTTGACCTACAAATAGAGATATATTTGCTTAAATTTCACTTTTTCCCATCTTTTTTTAGGAAAGAGGCTCTAGAAGCTCCAATAACGATAGGTGGTGTTGGAAATTGGATAAACCAACGCTCCCTGTGTGTTTCGTGACATGGACCAACCACCTCTCATGGATCTTTATCTCTGGCGATGTGATCATTAACTAACACCTGCGGGTTTTGGTCTAACGATAATCCTGATTCCCAACAAGTGGTATGAGAGCGTAGGTCACGAGTTCGATACACACCTGGCTCGCATTGGAAAGGAGATTGTTGTACATTGGATGAACCAATGCTCCCTGTGTGTTTCGCAACATGGACTAACTGCCTCTCATGGATCCCTATCTCTAGCGATGTGATCATTGACTAACACCTACAAGATGATGGAGCTTAGTGAAATAAAGTCGCCTTCACTAAGTGGGCCCGCAGGCTATTTTTGGCGCAAAGTCTATTTTTAGACATATGGATCATGGTCTATGAGTTGCAGGATGCTATTTATGGATGATTGGTCGAGTTGGTAAAAATAGATGGACCTCTATTTTTAGATAGTTGGGCAGTTTCTATTTTTAGACTGCCGGGCTAAAAATAGAACAGTTAAATATTATTAACCCTTAATAATATTTAGACTATAAACATTATCTTATCCTCTTGGAGCACTTCAGTTTGATGCTTGGATGTGACACATGCAGCTGACAGAAGGAAATACGCTTTTCCTAAGGGTTAGTTGAGCTATTGCATGTTTGACTTCAGTTAGAACTCATGTGGCAGAGTTTGGTGGAGTTGACGAGACAGTTGGTGGAGTTGTGTTCGGTTTAACTTAGTTGAACTAGTTGTATTTAGTCTAACTGATAAATACACTAGTGATGAGTGGTGTGAATTAATTATTAATTAATTCACTAATTATTAACTCATAAATCAACTAAAGAACACATCCGTTAACTGCAATGCATGGACAGTTCAGTGGAGACCAGTGTTAGAGGTGGGTGAAAGGGTGAGTCTACTATCAGTTGTGACTATTAGGTACATGCATGATTTGTTGTTGATAGAGATTGCCAATAGGGGATTACTTGATTGGAGCTAGTGGGATTCGAAATTGGATCTCATCATTAATCAACTTGGATTGCGCAGTAGAGGCAGGCAGACTTGTGGAGGAGATTTGAACCTGTGACTTGTTCACTTTCTATACTAGTTTGTGTGTAACTTTTGGAGATAGTGCTAAGAACAGTGAGAGATTTGTGCTATGTATTGTTACATGTTATATATCATTATAATATACAGATAGTTGGGGGTTTTCAGCTATTGCTTTCCCCATTACATCCTGTGTTGATATGTGTGGTTGATTATGTTTTAATGAGCGCATGCGACTCCTTTCTATTTCAGCATATTGATGATCAATTGTAGAAGAGGCTATGTATTATGCATGAAGCTTAAATAGTTTTTAATCAGGATAATCTCGGTGAATAATTCAGCTATTATTCAAATTTCTACATGGTATCGGAGTAGATTGATCATCGGATCTATTACAGTGATTACAATTATTTCGGTAGACAGAGTCTATAACGGGCCAGGTAGCCTCTGGATCCATCCTTTCTATGAAAGGTGATATATCCAGTAAATTCCCCTACAGTCGATCTTTGTGCTAGAAATAATTCGTTCTCGCATTAGATCGAAATCGGTTGAGTTTTGAGCTGGTGGAATTCGAATTTGCAGTAGAATTTGGAATTCGAATTTGCAGCAATTTTCTTGGTTTCGAAGTCAAAATGTCTTTCAACGGATTACAAATAGAATATGCCCTTGAGGGCAGTTCGAATTATGTTGCATGGAAGGACCGGATGGAGGCGGTATTAGATGATAACGGGCTGAAGGAGTTCATAGAAGCTGAGGTCCCAAATCCTACTGATGTTGCTCAAGTTGAGGCTTGGCAAAAGAAGATGGCGAAATGTCGAAGGATTCTGTTGGAGGGCGTGAAGGATCACATTATATCTAGCATGCATGGAAAAGATTCTCCATACTTGATGTGGAAAGCGTTGACATATTTATTCGAAAGAAAGAGCGACCAGAGGAAGTTGGCACTCAAGGATAAACTCAGACATATAAAGATGGAGAAAGGCGAGAGTATGCCTAAGTACCTCACGAAGTTCATCCAATGTAGGGATGAGCTGGGAAGTGTGGGGTGACTGTTAATGATGAGGAATTGGTGGGCTTGGCTCTCCTTGGGCTTCCGAAGAGTTGGCATTCCTATTAGGACTCTGTCAATGGTTGGGAGAAATTGCCAGGATGGGAGTGACTTTGGTCGGATCTTGTGCAAGAGGAGATAAGGTGGAATACTAGGGACAGATCTTTCTCAAAGGCATCGATGAGAAATTTTAGCTTTAATTTTAGCAAAGCAAAGAGGGAGAAAGGAAACAAGAAAGCTTCTCTCAAGAAAGCTTCTCATTAAGGTGCGAAAGGCAAAAGCGAGACATGTCCAGGTGAAGTGCTTTCTTTGTGTCACCGGCACGGACATTATGCCACAAATTGTCCACAGAAGAAGAAAAATAAGCAAGCTGCTGGACCTGCAGCTGGAGAGGCCTTAGCCTCATAGTTTGAGTTGGATTTTTCGCTAATCGCATGCTTGGTATCAAGTGTGATGGGATCAGTATGGTTCTTGGACAGTGGTGCGTCTTTTTACATGATTAGAGATCAAGATCTGTTTTCAGATCTGGATGAGAAAGATCTTGGAGTGCATATCGAGATGGGCGATGATGGTAGATACAGTGCGACCAGTATCGGTACCATTTCCCTTTAAAAGGATCGTAAGCCACGCGACAGAAGGATGTGATACATTTCCGAGTTGAAAGAAAGATAAATCTACTGTGACACGATATTTAGAAGACAAAAGTCTGATGTTTATCTTGTTGAAGGAAAGAGCTTTCTGCGCGGTAATACAAGCAGAGAAACCCGGAGATGAAAGTTCGGAGTCAGAACCTTTATCAATTTGCGTTTAGATGGCGGTGCAACAATGGCATGCAAGGCGAGAGAAGTGGTGAGCCGGGATGATGAGGGCGAACTGTGGCACAGGAGATTAGGCCACCTTCACCATGGAGCTTTGAAGATCCTACAACAGATTTCTACTGGGCTTCCTAAGGGCACTCTTGCGCAGTCAGATCAGTGCAAGGGGTGTACCTTGGGGAAGTATGTGAAAGCCACCTTTCACGAGAAGGATAGTCGAGCCACGATGATCCTTGAGAGAGTTCACACAGACGTGTGTGGTCCTTTCTCTGTAGCTTCGACAGCAAATCACAAGTACTATGTGATCTTTGTTGATGATTTCTCTCGGAAGTGCTGGATCTTCTTCATGCAGAAGAAGAGCGAGACATTTTCAAAGTTCTGTGAATTCAAGGCGTTGGTTGAGAAGGAATCAGGGAAGCATGTGAAGGCTCTTAGGAGCGACAATGGTGGTGAATTCATCTCTGCTGAATTCAAGGACTTTTGCAGCGTAGAAGGGATTCGGAGAGAGCTCATCGCACCCCATAACCCACAGCAGAACGGGGTTGCTGAGTGGAAGAACAGAACGATCGTGGGTGTTGCACGAGCGATGTTGCATGATTAGGGCCTACCCCTTCACTTGTGGGTGGAGGCATGCAATACTGTAGTATATGTGGAGAACTGTTGTCCTCACAAGATACTTGGAATGAGTACATCGGAGGAGGTGTTTTCTGGCAAGAGGCCCGATATTTCCCATTTGAGGATTTTTGGTTCACCTGTCTACATGCATGTGACGAAGGATGCCAAGAAGAAGCTAGAGATGGCCACAGAGTTTGGGATATTTGTGGGGTACACTGATACGCCCCACAACTATCATGTGTATTTTCTAGATAGTTGCAAGACTGTTGTGCGACGGGATATCAAATTTCAGGAGGAGAAAGCCATGAAGTGTTCGCTTGAGAGGGAGCCACACTTGCATGCAGATGAGGAGCTATTAGTTCCTAAGGATGAGTGTCAGGATGTGGATCAACCACAAGATGAGGTTCATGGAGTGGAAGAGACCACTCAGGCAGTGCCAACCATCAGAGGGCGGAAGCGCACTACAGAAGCTGAGCGACTGGCTCAAGATGCGGATAAGGTTGTAGGAGCACCTACAACACAAATACAGACAGAGACAACACCTGACCGGCACACCGGATACATGGATCTTGTGAGATGAATTGTCGTGACAAAGCCATCCTCTTTCGAGGAAGCTGTGGAGGACCCCGCATGGGTAGATGCCATGGTGGAAGAGTATGATTCGATTGTCAGAAACAGTGCATGGAAGATTGTCCCAAGGCCGAAGGGGAAATCAGTGGTGGGTTCGAGATGGATCTACAAAGTGAAGCAGGCGGCTGACGGGAGTGTGGAGAAGCACAAGGCAAGATTTCTTGCCCGAGGCTTCTCACAGATTGAGGGGATTGATTATGAGGAGACCTTTGCACCTGTCGCAAGGTATTCTTCCATACGGACGATCCTAGCTCTCTCAGCACAGATGGGATGGCACATTCATCAGATGGATGTGAAGACTGCGTTCCTCAATGGAGTCATTGAGGAGGAGGTGTACATAGAGTAGCCCGAAGGTTTCGAGATCAGATCTTCAAAGAAGCGAGTTGGGAGTCGCATGTGTGCGTACTCAAGAGAGCACCGTACGGGTTGAAGCAAGCACCTCGTGCTTGGTACACACCTGAGCAGATAGTTATTTCACCGACTTGGATTCTCCAAGAGTGAGGCGGATCCTAACTCCGTGCCGCATTGTGGTGGAGGGGAAGCTGCTGATCATCAGACCGTATGTAGATGATCCGATTTTGACAGGTGATGAACTGTTGATACACTCATGCAAGGCTGATCTTGAAAAGGAGTTTGAGATGAAGGACTTGGGCCTCCTTCATTATTTCCTGGGATTGGAAATTTGGCAGCGCAATGATGGAATGTTTGTTTCTCAAGGCAAGTATGCCCGGGAGATACTGGAGAAGTTCAACATGCATGGCTGCAAGCCTGTTGACACTCCTCTTCCTGGTGGATGGAGGAAGGAGGATGCTACTTCAGCGGAGGTAGTGGATGCCACTATTTATCGACATTTGGTGGGGTCGCTTATGTATCTGGTCAATACACGACCCGATATATGCTATGCTGTTAACCAACTTTCGCAAGCTATGGTTAAGCCTACCAAGCTCTTCTGGAAGGCAGGAAAGCATGTATTGCGCTATCTTAGAGGCACATCGGGATATGGCTTGTGGTACAGACAGGAGGATGAGGTGAAGCTATGTGGCTTCACGGATGCAGATTGGGCAGGGAGCCCAACGGACAGAAAGAGCACATCTGGAGGGATATTCAGTATCAGGTCGACAACAGTTTCTTGGTATAGCAGGAAGCAGAGATCCGTGGCACTCAGTTCAGCAGAGGCTGAGTATATGGCAGCAAGCTTGGCTGCATGCGAGGCCATATGGATGAGGAAGATCCTGGTCGGGTTGTTTGGGTCACACTTGGAGCCTACTGTGATTTATTGTGATAACCAGAGTTGCATTAAACTCTCAACTAATCCAGTATTTCATGATAGATCCAAACACATCGACATCAGGTACCATCATATCAGAGATTGTGTGCAGCGGAGAATCATGTTACTTTCATACATTCCCACGGAGGATCAGGATGTTGATATCTTGACGAAGGCGCTCACCAGGAGAAAATTCGAATACCAAAGAGGCGGGATAGGGGTTGCAGATAATCCATATCTTGTTGAGAGGGAGTGTTGAAAATGCAACAAGATGATGGAGCTTAGTGAAAAGAAGTCGCCTTCACTAAGTGGGCCCGCAGGCTATTTTTGGCGCAAAGTCTATTTTTAGACATATGGATCATGGTCTATGAGTTGCGGGATGCTATTTATGGATGATTGGTCAAGTTGGTAAAAATAGATGGACCTCTATTTTTAGACATTGGGCGGTTTCTATTTTTAGACTGTCGAGCTAAAAATAGAACAGTCAAATATTATTAACCCTTAATAATATTTAGACTATAAACATTATCTTATCCTCTTGGAGCACTTCAGTTTGATGCTTGGATGTGACACATGCAGCTGACAGAAGGAAATACGCTTTTCCTATGGGTTAGTTGAGCTATTGCATGGTTGACTTCAGTTAGAACTCATGTGGCAGAGTTTGGTGGAGTTGATGAGACAGTTGGTGGAGTTGTGTTCGGTTTAACTTGGTTGAACTAGTTGTATTTAGTCTAACTGACAAATACACTAGTGATGAGTGGTGTGAATTAATTATTAATTAATTCACTAATTATTAACTCATAAATCAACTAAAGAACACATTAGTTAACTGCAATGCATGGACAGTTCAGTGGAGACCAGTGTTAGAGGTGGGTGAAAGGGTGAGTCTACTATCAGTTGTGACTATTGGCTGTGCATGAGATTTGCACACACATTGATGGAGATTGCCAATGAGTATTGCACAGTTGGAGCTAGTGGGATTCAAACTTGGATCTCATCATTAATCAACTTGGATTGCGCAGTAGAGGCAGGCAGACTTGTGGAGGAGATTTGAACCTGTGACTAGTTCACTTTCCATACTAGTTTGTGTGTAACTTTTGGAGATAGTGCTGAGAGCTATGAGAGCTTTGTGCTATGTATTGTTACATGTTCTCTATCATTATAATATACAGATATTTGGGGGTTTTCAGCTATTGCTTTCCCCATTACATACTGTGTTGATATGTGTGCTTGATTATTGTTTTATGTGCGCATGTGACTGTTTCTATTTCCGCATATTGATGATCAATTGTAGAAGAGGTTATGTATTATGCATGAAGCTTAAATAGTGTGTAATCGGGATAATCTCGGTGAATAATTCAGCAAATTATTCAAATTTCTACAGTGATCATTGACTAACACCTGCAAGATTTGGTCTAACGAAAATCATGATTCCCAACAAGTGAACTCGATACATTCCTCTCACTCTTCATGCTCACTTTCACTTTAAAACTACTAGTATTATGATAATTAGTGGCTCAATAATTTGATATAAAGTGTATTTGGGCCTTGTCTCTCAATAAGCAATAATTACAATTGTTGGTGAGGGGAATGAAATCTTCACATTGTTTCATAGGAATCTAGTCGACCTGAAATGTATCCTAAATAAGAAAAATATCAAAAATTAATTAATTTGTAAATAGGGGAATTAATCTCCAAATTAGTCAAAATCATCATGTCACTGGAACTCTTTCTCAGCTACGAAATTTACAATGTCATGTTAACTAGTATGGTTTGCATGTATAACAATGTGAGTTTAACTAACAAATATGAATTTTCTTTTGGCGGATTATTTGTTGAGCACCTAATCCTCTATGGGTAGGTGTGGAAGGCGAAAAGTCACAAAGGAGTCCAAGTGACCTTGGAAGATGAATCCAAGAGTCACATTAATGTAATATAAATGTCCATCTATGTGTAATAGAGAAGCAACAAATGCCTATCTTTCTATGTGTGTGTTTATCTTTCCTCATACACCATGTGTGTGTTTAACATGGTATCAGAGCGGGCGATTGTTGGCCCTGCTCCAATTTGAGTGAGAGCCATAGGTTTATGGCAATTTATGCCATTCATTGGATTTTCTGTTGCGTGTGTCTAACTTTCTTATGCGTTGAAACGTTGTTTTTCTACTTGGTGCGGAGAAGGTTGAATCAGTGTGAAGACCGGACCAAGGTACTGCATAGAATGGTGTGATTGCAGTTGGCTTTGATACCATTGTGAGTTTATGTGTTAATTTGTCAGAAAATTATTCTTCTACATTTGCATGAAACGTTCTTGCTGTTGTCTTTGTCAGTAACTCTACCATTGGAGATTTTTCACATCCTTGATTTAGTTTCTAATACAGTGCGCTATTAATATAAATACTTGTCAGAATTTATTCCTTAGAAATTATGTTGCTCTGCGCATGCATTACCTGTCTAACCTACCGGTCTCCAATATAGACCTGTCACCATGCCAATCACTTCATTTGTAGACAATAATTGTCCAGCTGTTAAAATTATGAAACAAACCTAATGCACCCGTTATTTTCTAATTGCTCCTGATATTTCCTTTAAGAGGTCCAGTTATATGTTTATCCTGTTGGACAGAATCTCTTCAAAAGGGCCAAGTTTTCCATTGTTCGGGGGTCGAAATCCTTCCTCATCACCCCCTACCTCGTGCTGTTTCCACCTTCCTGCACACTCCGCTCCATATCACTCTCGTTGTCTCTTCTCTCTCTTGGAGACCAAAATGCATATGCATTGATTCTGCAACATATACTGATGAATATGAGAGTGATAATCTTCCAAAGAAGAGAGTTGTTCCTTTCAATTTGAAGTTAAGAAATATAAAACAATGATTGACAACCATAACTCTTTCAGACATAGGAATGTCAATCGACGCCTCGCGATAATCAAGGGTCAGAGTGTTGGAAACGTGGGAGGAGTGGAGAATTGAGACAAGACCTTTCTCATCTCTCTCTTGGAATCATGGATTCAACCTCTAGCTTCATACAAAAACACGCTTTGACTTGCCCGTTTCGACATTCAGATATTGGTAACCAATATGGCCAGTGCATTAGAAAGCCATGGTTCTGTTACAGTTTAACGAAATAAGTTTGGGTGCTCCCCTGCTCCTTAGCTCGGATTCAATCCTAGGCCGGCCGTCGCAAACGAGGATCTCTGTTTGAAGGTCGTTTGTGACTAAATAAGAAGGAAGTTTGAGTTTTGTTTGGGCATTATTGCTGCCTATTGTCTATGGGTGCGATGGAACCGAGCCTGGTGGACGACATAGTCGTACGGCTGCTGGACGCAAAAGAGAGCAGATCCAACTCTTGGAGGCTGATATCCAACAACTCTGCGTGACCGCCAGGGATATTTTTATATCTCAACCCAATTTTCTTGAGCTCGAGGCCCCTATCGAGATCTGCGGTGATATACATGGGAAATATTATGTACGCAAGCAATAGCGGCAGGTGGACCGTCGTGGAGTTTGGAAGTGAGTGGTAAGCCCTCAGAAGACTCTGTTAGCAAATCATTTTGATAGCTCTCCCAGTTTTTTATCTCGATTTGATATGAGTATTTCTCCTCCGAAGTCGTTGGTCCAATACAAATAGCTATAAGTTGCATTAAGGCTTGGATCTCCAATGAATGTTCCATTCATATGAGTATTGAGAACATATTGTTTTCTGTCAAGAAAGTGCCAAGTTCATATAATATTTGTTCGTACCATAGTCGAAGCATCTATATATATGAGCATTCAAGTCTCGTCCATAATATTGCAAAGTGAGACTCTTACTCATATTACTGATGATGGAACCACAAGAGTTAATGAATGATATTGGTGCACATTGTTCATAAGCATTAGGGACTGTTTATATTCTTTAAAGTTGCAGTCATTTGGCATTGTGTGAGATATCTGCAAATGCATTGTTATTAAAAATGGATTGAATTGATGATGCATTAAACTTATTGAATACCTTAATGCATTCCACTATTGATGAAATGGTAGAAATCAGCAAAAGCACTCTCATGGAAATTAAAATTTGTTTGTAAAATGCACATGAAAAGATCGAGTTTCTGCAGCTTGAATCTCAACTCCAACAAGAAGAATTAAAACAAAAGAGTCACCATTCTGAACCTGTTTCTGTTCAGAAAATTGAGAGGGACTCTCATCAGCAGCAAGAATATAAAGTTACAGTCGATTCACATTCAGTTCCTTATACAAGAGTAGATTTACATGCAGATGCAGCAACTTAGTCTGCACTACCCAAGCCCATCATCAAACCTTGGGAACAACTTGTCCACAACAAGCACAAAATTGGTCTTGGATATGACAAGGATGTGTCCTTTCATATTCCGAAATACTCCAAGCCCATCAAATTTCAGAGTGCCAAATTTCTTTATGACAGTTCACCTACAGCTGTTCCAGATCCTGCTCCACTTCCACAACAACAACAAAAAATTGTAAAATGCAAACACTGTGATCGCATTGGCCATATGAAAGGTCGTTGTTTTGATATTCACCCATGTGAGCACTATGGTCGACACACCCATTCTTCACACAGATGCTTCAGAAACAAGCCTCCTGCAAGAACAAAGATTCTTCTTGGATGGATCGCTTCTTGGCAATGGGCATCAACAGCCAAGAAGATGTTTAAGTCGCATATCAGAACTTGTTCTAGAATATTGAACAAACTTGTAGTTGAGTTTTCGCCATCATCTCACCTTGTACCTAACAGGGGGGAAAATGGTGGTCATCTACAAGCTTCGACGTCACATCAAGCAAGCCTGAGCCACAATCTCTCATTCCATATTCAGAGTTGTAGCGAGAGACACAGCAGTTCAAGCGAGCCTAAGCCACAATTCGTCGTTCCAGATTTAGAGTTGTAGCCAGTTTTGGAAGAGTTCCGGGAACTGCAATAAGCGTTGTGTTCCAGTGTTGGTGGTCATCCTTAAACCACCTCTTTATGCCAACGTTTCAGAGAGTTGATTCAGCCTAAGTGTTGCCATGTATATTTTGCAGATTTGTATTACAACTCTCTTCTTGGACTCACACATACCCCTTTGGATTAAGGGGGGAATGTTGAACACCTAATCCTCTATGGGTAGGTGTGGAAGGCGAACAGTCACAAAGGAGTCCAAGTGACCTTGGAAGATGAATCCAAGAGTCACATTAATGTAATATAAATGTACATCTATGTGTAATAGAGAAGCAACGAATGCCTATCTTTCTATGTGTGTGTTTATCTTTCCTCATACACCATGTGTGTGTTTAACTTTATTTTTCAACCCATTCTGACTTACCCCGGTGAACTTCGATCATTAGTCTTCCCTGCCCTCGTCCTGCCTTTGTGACCTCCCTCACAATCTCCCTAGTTGAATTTAGGACTCCATTCTAGATCAAACCACATTGAATGCGATTTTAAATCAAACCAAAAGGGATTATAAGATGATGGCAGTCATTGGTAAGAAACATTTAAATCTATTTGTAGAATGATGTTTTTTTGTTGTATAGATGCTTTTGTTTTAGATTCTCTGACGTTATCCATGATTGTTGAATAAAACCACTGTTACATTTATTTTTTAATTTCCATTGTGTATTTTATTTCTAACTAGGTTGGCTATATTTTATACAGAAATATTTTATGACTCAAAACAATTTATCAAACCACATTGGATTCTCTAGGCCATCTGCCTTTCTTGACATCTTATGAAAAAACTAGACCAAAAACTGATCTAATATTGGATGCGATTCCAGATCAAACCAAAATGGATTGCAAGATGGTGGTAATCGCTAGTAAGACATCTAAATTTATTTGCAGAATTATCATTTTTGTTTTAGATATGCTTCTATTCAAAATTAGTGTGACCTTTTTCTAGGTTTGTTGAAGAAAACCACTCAAAAATCTATGTTACATTTCTTTTTAAATTCCCATTGCGCTTTTTGTTTTTGACCATGCTGGGTATATTTTATTGTAGAAATATTTTAGGATTCAATTTATTTTTTGTAGAAATCATATTTGACACAAGGAGAAATGAAATCAAATATTATATTAATGGTTAGTATATCCTTTACATCATGCATAAAAAATTGATTGCTTTACCCACTGTTGGTTTCCAATTCAAGGATCTCATGTGTAACTTGTGTAGCCCATTTGGGCATATTTTCATTACTGTAGTTTACATCATTTTATAGAATCAATCATGTTGAATACAAACTCTAATCCATTTCCACATAAAGAACAAAATTCATTACCTCTAGAAGTTATGGAAGAAGCATTTTGAATACTTGTCGAAGAAGCTATTGTCAAGAAAAACAAAGAAAAATAATGCAACAACTAGCCATACAACAACGATTTGTTGAAGTTGTTCGATCAAAATAGCAATCTTGGGATTTGTGAGCCATTAGTTGTGGATCTCATTTAATCAATCTTCTATAATGAAGAAGAGTGAAAAGAGGAAACCTCACCCTTCATATTTTCTAAAGAGAGCATCTACTACCACATTCTCCTTGCCATTTTTATAAATTTTCTCATTTTTGTAACCTAACATTTTTATAATTACTTTTTGTTGCTCTAGGGATGAAATTATTTGCTCCATAAAATATTTGAGGTTGTGGTAATCAAATTTAACCTAAAAATGTTGCATAAGCAAGTAGCGATGTGAGATATCAACAACATGCAAGATAGCCATATTTGTTTCCCAGAAATATTTGTCCAAGTGCCACTTACAAAGTTGTTAGTAGGCAAAGGCCAACGGTATTCCTTCTTGCATGAGAATTACTCCAATTTCTAATCTTAAGGCGCCACTTTCTAAAACAAAAGTTTTAGGGTTAGTCTAACATTGCAAGTATTACGGTTACACTTATACCATTTTTTAATTCTTGGAAAGCTTAAACTACAATTTTATTATAATTTAAAGCATTTTTCTTAAGTAAACAAGCGAAGACAATAATAAAATTTCCATAATTCTTGATGAAATTTTTGTAGTACCTTATTAGACCAAGAAAGATTCATAAACATTTAAGTCTCTTAAAACATGGCCCATCCTTCATTGTTTCAATTATATTTAAGTTCACTCACACTATTATTACAAACCATATGACTAAATGTTTTATTTCAAAGACACCAAAGGCACATTAAGACATTTTGATAAATAGTTGTTAATGAAAAAGAAATTATAAGACATTATCCACAGTTGTGACAAGGACATACCACGTTTTCTTGTAGATTAAGATGTCATTATATATATATGGTTGATAGATGTGGTTCATCAGATTTTGGAAGATCGATGGTACACTCCAAAGGCCAAAGGGTATTACCAAGATGTGTCCTTCATCAATTCGAAAAATGGTTTTTGGTGATAGTTGGAATGGAGATGAAATATGGTACAAAATTTAGTATTGTTCATCCAAAAACTAGTAATTAACTAGAATAAGGAAATTATATATTTTGTTCAAAGCATGAAACTTAGCACACACATTATTAAAAGATGAATAAGGAGTGATACTAAAGTCACATTATTAAAAGATGAATAAGGAGTGATACTAAAGTAATTGATACTAGCAAGTATAGTTTTTTTAATAAACTTTTTAGTTTTATTTTTTTGAACCATAACACTCTACATTTAAAATGATCATGTGCACCAAGGGAGTGAGGGAGACATTGAGGCTGGGCATACCAACTACATATCAAGATGGATAAAACAGAAAAAATCTTATAGATTTAAATCGCACCAAGGGAGTGAGGGAGACCTTGAGAGAGACATTGAGGCTGGCCAGACGAACTACATATCAAGATGGATAAAACAGAAAAATCTTGAAGATTTAAATCGCATTACATAACAAGAGTTTATAATCTCTGAAAGCAACACCCATCCTAATGGAAAAACATGTGTAACTCCGTGAAATCCATGGTGACGAGGTCTTAGTCTCCTTAACCATTGAGCAACTGAAATATTGTAACATCCATCCACTTCAATAGCGAAGGGAATCATGACACACTAAGTTGTAGATGTTTAAACATTTGACTTTTCAAATTGCTAGGAATAAGTGATGCTATCCAAGAGAGCCATCCTACTGCCTATCAACACTCTGAACAGTTTATCGACTTGCTTTTCAAAGGAAGTGATGCCTGCCTCCATATCTGCCATGCATTTCTGCAAGGAGTGAACGGATTGCTTCAATTCCAGGGCCTCGTTACCTAAAACCGAACAAGACGTTTTGCCAGCTATCCATCTATTCACCACATCTTGCAAATGCTGGACTGCCGCGTCGATGCTGTCAAGCTCTTGTAATGCAGCCCGAGCGCCTTTGCTTCTCCTCCTATCGATCTCTTCCTTCACTTTATACTGGAGCCCATGAAGCGTGGATGCCGATAAAGAATGGCCAGTATGAGGAACAGTCGAAAGGGGTCGTTTTGATTTGAAAGACAGAGCAGCCACGAGAACACCGCAGACGAAAACCGTCGTCGCCGTTGATGCATATAATACTTCCAAGAACTCGGCCTTGCTTGAATTGCCACTCGTTGGAGTCACGAGCAGCTTCTCGCCTATTTGCCTCAGCATGGAGTTGCACTTGTCCAGTCCGGAGCCGGAGCGCTTTTGGCAAGAGACCTGCAGACTCTGCGTCTCTTTCTTCACCGCGAATTCCTTACAATTAGTAAGGGCTGCCCGCGCCCTCAAAAGCTGTTTGGCGCACGTGGGATTGTCATTAAAACTATCCAACCCACGAACGATTATCTGCAGTGATGCCTGGTATTCCTTGATATCACTTATCATTTGTCTCACCTCATTGCAAACGTCAAGAAGCTTCACGGTGGCGTCTAGTTGCTTGTCTACCCACTTGCGATTTTCGTGCAAAATGGCCTGTTGGATGTGAGGAAAGAGCTCCTCTGCCCGAGAATGGACGCCGAGGCAGAGTTCCAGAGCTTGTCCGAGCCACTCCGCGCTGAAATACGACGCGCCGCTTTCCTGTAGCTGACGAAGCTCCGAACTGAGCCAGCTCTGGAAGGCGTCCACAAGGGGATGCGTGTAAGTCGTGGGATATATTGTCGACGAGGAGGTTCGACGATGGAACGACAGAGGCGGCAGGGCTTGGAACGCTGCCCCAAGAGACGAAAATACAGAGGAAGACTGCATCATGATTCTTCTTCAATGTTCGTTTGCTTCACCAATTCTGTGGAGAAAGGCGTGACCGTGCAGATTAAGTAGGTAGTGCCTTGATCAAGCCGGCGTACAGTTCGCATGTTGCTATAGGTTTGCAATATAGTTGCTTCGCAAGGATTCGAACTCGTGGCCTTGACTCAGATATGGCGTGGGTCGCTTCAGATCCGGTCAAATCTCACACCCGCTCATCCTTCACTGCGCGGTCCAGCCGGCAACAGCTCATCCTGCCAAACTGGCAAATTGGCAACTCCCATTTTTTATGGCGTCGGCCACATAATCCTCCACACAAAAACTTAAACAAAACCCAAATCATTTCTTTTTGTTTTTGCTTGTCTTTACCTCTCGCCACCAAGGACCCCAACCTCAACAACTCCTAGTGTCCGCTCTAATAAAACAAAAATACCATTAATAATAAAAATGAAAAAAAAATAATGAAAACAAGAATCAAGAATGTCTAATCTCAATCTCAATGACATTAAAAAAAAGGAAAAGGAAAAAAAATATTGAGGAAACAAGAATCAAGAATGTCTAATCTCAATCTCAATGACATACTTATGTACCGGTGTCCCCTTCCGTGTCCAAGTTTGATTCATTGAACAATTTTTTCCCCAAATCTATGGACAATTATCAACGAAATTATACTTTAATAACAACACATTGTCCGCCCTACATAGCATATCAAGGAGAGAACCGGACCTAATTGTATTAGAATAATTGAAGTTAAGCCCCAAGCCTGTTAGGTTCCCATATTTTAAAACAAAAATCAGAGCATTTGTCCTTTGTCCTTTTGTCATACTTAGAGCAGCGTTGACAATTATCAGCAAGGGAATGCCAGATGACAGCTTGTGCATAGATATTTGTATTAGAATAATTTAAGGCTCTTCTGTTTCCATGATCTCAAAAGTGAGTATCCCCACGTTCTTCTTTTCCCCGTGGCCTGATAGAAGTAGCCGACACAACCTACCTTTTCATCTATATCTGCAACAAACAACTCCGAGATCTGCGAGATCGTATTTATATTGTGATTTTGATAAGAGTATCCACAATTAGGAAGAGACATTATATACAACACTTCCTCCATTTTCTCACACAAACTATGCGAGCAAATTACATAATCTACTACACAGGACATTGACATCTATAGGTCTCTCATCTATTCACAGGACTCCCATTGTAATGGCAACTGTTATTATTTGAGATATAGTGTCAAATAGTAGTTCATGTATTTAGCGGACTCGGTAATTGTTATTATTCGAGATATAGTGGCATACAGTGGTTGAGTTGAGAAGTTCATTTTATAGTTGGGTGTAAAAAAAAGTGTAAGTACGTTTTTTATTTTAAAATAAAAATAAAATATTTTTTAAATAGAAAAACAATATTCACCATAATAAAAAAGAAAAATAAATATGTTACACATATTTAATTAATTGTCTATATAACTTAATATAATTTCATGTAAAACAAATAAAAATAAATAAATAAACAATTAAGATTTGTAATACATGATATCAACTTCATATATATATAGAAAATAAAATATTTTAATGTTGTATATAATAAAGCTTATTGGATTTTGGATAGACTGTGTGCACGGCGTTCTATTAAGATATTCTATAAAGCATTTCTTGATATGAAGTCAGCGATTCAATTCTTTATCTTTGTGATATATTGGACATAATAAAAATACAATGCTACTAAATTTAAAAAAAAAAAAAATTGTATACAATAAAATATCCAATATAAATTATGAATAAAATATTTTAAAATAAATTAATATTATAATATACTTAAAAATATATCAATAAAAAAAATCAAATTTAATGTGGACTATTTTGTTACTAGTTTTTAATCAATATTTGAGCTAACGATCCAAATCACAAAGTTGTGATTCATAAGTCTCATTCAAATTACAGTTTGACTATTTCAATTTCAAAATACAACCACTCAAAGTGAAAGTTTAACATATTTAGTTAATATGTATGGAAACGGTCAAATTAACCAACATGTAACTGTGTTTTCGAATTCCAAAAATGTTCCATCTGCCAAAAAGAAATTACTAATCAAAAGAAAAGCTCGTCTTTTAAGAATCAGTTTTCCCGTCCACCACACTTCGTTTCGTTTTTCAATTCTGCTGCTTTTGCTTTTGCTTTTGTGTTGGTGATAATAAAATTATAAATCTGTTACAGAACGAGTATGCATTCTTTTATCTCACATTGTAAAATTAATATAATTTATAGGTTGACTTTCCCAATTTTTATTAAATATAAAAGCAAAAGTCACTTTGGCATACTTGACGTTGACGGTTTCAATTAGTTATAAAGAAAAAGCTCCTATAACATACAATAAAAAATTGATATTGATTCAACAAGTTAAGTTTGACGGTTATTTTGCATTCCGAAAGACATATTTGACTAGTAAATTGTGTGTGTCTGGATTAGGGATGGATTTGACAGGTAAATTGTTCGTTATGGGGTGATTTACTCATTAAATATGGTTAAATTTTTTTGTCAAATCGTCAAGATTTTTTATTGAAGCTCTGAAAATAAGTGGGAAAGTGTGAAAACTGTCAATTTTGACGGGTCAGCCTGTTTTGAAATTCCAACCCTAGTCGAGACAGCTCAATTTACTCGTCAATGCAAACAATCATAATAAAATAACATTATTTCTGGTCATGTATTTAATATATAATACCAATTTATAAATTAACACAATTATATTAATACACATCTATAAATACATATTAACATAAAATATTGTATATGAACTTATACCTTTATATGAACTTCATTATATACAATGTATTGAAATGTACATTAACATATTTAACTATATATACACTATCATGTATATTAATGTACTTAAGTACCTATTATGTACACAAATGTATATTAATGTATACATTTATGTATAGTAATGTTTACACATGACAATTAATGTATAGATGTATAGCAATGTGTACACAAGACAACAATAATGATTAAAAGACATTGATGTATAGTAATGTCTCCACATGAAAACAACAATGGCAAGGGACATTATTGTACTACCAAATACACAATACATTTAAAGTAAGGTTTAACATTATTCCCTTGAGTTGATAACATTTTTCCTTGGGCTTTGTTAATGTCTAGCATTAAAATCCCAAGGGAAAAAGGGTTAATAACATTATAAACCCAAGCGAATAATAATAACCCCAAGGGAGAAAGATTATAAACCCAAGGTATATAAATCCCAAGATAAATATTATAAACCCTTAAATGAATATGTGAAGCCTTAAATATTTGCACAATCCTTCACAAAATAACAATTGTTGGCTTTATAATATCCCATAACTTTACAATATCAATCCCTTTGGCAACCACTATTATTATTAATAAATATTATTAACGCGAGTGATAAAATCTACAACCCATATGTTTTGTGAACACAAATAATTAATATTATAAAACCAAGCTATATAAACCATTCGATAAATATTATAAACCAAAAGAAATAATAAACCGAAGCGATCAAAACAAAAAACCCAAGGGATTGTAAAGCGAACCGAAATATACTAAACCAAATTGACAAATATTGTAAATCCAATACATAAATATTAAAACCCTAAAATGAACAAATTTGACCAGAGTTCACCATGGTAGTTTTTAGAAAACAGATGCCTTTTAAGAATGCAAAGGTGGCCTACAGTTGACTATGGTTGACCACCTTTGGGACAAGCTATGTCACAATGCGACTTCAGAAAATGGTTGAGAAAAATTGATTTTTCTATTGAGACAATATTTATCATTATGCTTCACCTGTCGCTCCTTGTCACGACTTCTTGACGATATTCTTGTGCGGACACTTTGTAGCATAGTTTCCAAGCTCATGACAGTGAAAACATTTTACCTTTGACAAGTCTAGCTTCTTTCCTGACTGAACATAATCTGATTTGGAAAGGGGCACCTTCCCTTTCCCTTTCTCCACCTTTACAGCCAAGACACAATTCTCCTCATCATCAGTCTTTGATGAGTATCCATCTCTGGTTTTCCGCCGAATCTCTTCTTGTACCAAGTCAAACCATAATCACTCCCACTCTGGTAACTTCTCCCTCCCATTCACTGAATCCTGGTAGTTTTGCCAGCTCTTGGGAAGGCCTAGAAGTGTTAGGCTCACCAAATCATCCTCGACAGTTGTCACACTAATGTAGAAATTATACAAAAAGCATGTATATCATGGATTCAATCTGATCTAACAATGTGCTAAAGCTAGATATTGAATCACTTCTACAAATCAATTGCGGAATTAAAAACACAATCGCCAATCACATGAAGAAAAGAAGAATTAATCAAACCACAACACAGATAATTTCCCGGGGAAAGCTTACTTCTCAAACGCCCACTATATTCTATTATACATTCAGCATGGATACATGAAACAATTACATACAAATCTTCTCACAAGAGCCCTCTTGTACTCAGCTAATTGTATCACACTATCCTAGAAAAAATTGACCAATACTTAGTCAATTCTCAGCCTCTTGACAATTTTCCTTGCTTGCGCAATTCATGTGGAATGCAATCCATATTCCATAGGAATTTTGGCCTTCCTTGAATGCGAAAGGATCATGGGAAATCAAATGGGTGTTCGGTTGCATGGGTGCAACTCAATAATCCTACAACTGATATTCAACTTCCCTTTTACCTAGATATCAACTGGGTCTCCACTGGAACTGACATGCATGCAACTAATAATAGTAAATCCCCAGTTGCATGTGAGATAACTGATTGTGAATTAAATAATATTTAATGCACTCTATTTCTCACTAGTGTATCAAACAATTACAACTAGCACAACTGAGTTTAACTCACTTAAATGAGTTAAACTGATTACAACCCGTATTAACTAATTCATTGCTGCACTTCGAACTCTGTTACAACTAGAATTACTCTGAATGCCTCACCAACTACCCTCAACTCGAAATTCATGAGTTAACTGAGTTTATCACATTGAGTTAACTATTACAAGTTATTTTGAGATTAGATTACATTTTATTGTCCATCTTAATTAAGAGATAACTAAAATAGACATACACCAAATTTAGCCCACACCAGTGTAGGTGCTGCTAAGACCTGTGGTCCCACACTAGTGTAGGTGCTGCTTGGACCTCCTGGTCCCACACTACTGTAGGTTTTGAAATTTCTTGTTGAACTTCAACACTCCCTCTCAACAAGAAAGGGATTATCCCTCACCCCGATCCTATCTCTATGGTATTCGAATTTTCTCCTGGTGAGTGCCTTGATCAAAATATCTGCATCCTGGTCTTCTGTGGGAATGTACTGAAGTAACATTATGTGCCTTTGCACAAAATATTTGAGATGGTGGTATCAGATATCTATGTGCTTGGAATCTATCATGAAACACAGGATTAACCAAGATTTTAATGCAACTATGGTTATCACAATGTATCACTATTGGATCCATCTGAGAACCAAACAAACCAACCAAGATCTTTCTCATCTAGATAGCCTCACATGAAGATTGACTTGCTGCCATGTACTCTGCTTCCGCTGAATTGAGCGCCATAGATCACTGCTTCCTGCTGTACCAAGAAAATTCTGTCGATCTTATGCTGAAGATCCCTCCTGATGTGCTCTTTACGTCTGATGGATTTCCTACCCAATCTACATCTGTGAAGCCTTGAAGCTTCACTCCCTCTGCCTGTCTGTACCATAATCCATACGCTGATGTGCCCCTCATGTATCTGAAGACATGCTTCCCCGCCTTCCAAAAGAGCTTGGTAGGCTTAACCATAGCTTGAATCAGCAGGTTAACTGCGTAGCAAATGTCTAGTTTGGTGTTCGCTAAGTACATCAGTGAACCAACTAAATTCCTGTAGACAATAGCATCCACTACCTCTCCAGAAGTAGCATCCTCTTTCCTCCAATTTCCTAGAAGAGGAGTGTCCATGGGTTTGCAGCTCTCCATTTGAAACTTACCTAATATCTCTTTGGTGAACTTGCCTCGAGAAACAAAAAGTTCACCATCCTGCTGCCATATTTCCAAACCAAGGAAATAATGAAGGAGTCCCATGTCCTTCATTTCGAAATCCCATGCAAGATCCTCCTTACATGAGTGTATGTAATACTCATCAACATTCAAAATTAGATCATCAACATAAAGTACAATAATCAATAGCTTACCCTTAACCACAATCTGGTACAGGTTTGCATCAGATTCACTTTTGGTGAAGCCCAGTCTAATGAAATCGCTGTCAATCCGAGTGTACCAAGCACGAGGTGCTTGCTTCAGCCCATATAATGCTCTCTTGAGTCAACACACATGTGAATCACCATCGAAGATCTCAAAACCTTCTGGTTGCTCTATGTACGCTTCTTCCTCAATAACTCCATTGAGAAACGCAATTTTCACATCCATCTGATGAATGCACCATCCCATCTACGCTGAGAGTGTAAGGATGGATCTATTGGAAGAGTACCTTGCAACTGGTGCAAAAGTCTCATCATAATTGATCCCTTCAATCTGTGAGAATTCCCGGGCCACAAATCTGGCCTTATATTTCTCCACACTCCCATCAACAACTTTCTTTACCTTGTAGATCCATCTAGATCCAACCACTGATTTATCAACTGGTCTTGGGACAATCTCCCATGCACTGTTCTTGACAATGGATTCATACCCCTCCACCATTGCATCAACCCAAATTGGTTGTTGCACTGCCCCCTGAAAGGAAGATGGTACCACAATACATTTGCTAATAAGATCCATGTATCTAGTAAACATGTCTAGAGACTTTATTTGTCTGTGTTGTGAAGTAGCAGCTCCTACAGTCTCTACAGCATCAAGTCTCAATCTATCAGCTTCTATGGTGCACCTTCTACCATTTCTGATGGATGGATCTCCATGAGTGTTTTCTGCCACTCCATGATCCTCCGCATTTGGTTGCTCCAAATATTGAGGCTCGTCCTTGGGAACCAAGAGTTCCTCCTTTGCATGCAAATCTAGCTCCCTCTCAAAGGACAATCGCATGGCTTTCTCCTCATCAAATTTTATATCCCGTCGCGCAACAGTCATTCTATTGTTTGGAAAATACACCCGATAGTTGTGGAGAGTTTCAGTGTACCCCACAAAAATCCCAATCCCAACTGTTGGTTCCAGCTTCTTCTTGGCGTCTTTGGTCACATGCACATAAACAGATGAGCCAAAAATCTTAAAATGTGAAACATCATGTTCTTACCAGTGAAAGCCTCTTCTGGTGTACTCATGCCAAGTATCATATGAGGACAACGGTTCTGCACAAATACTGTTGTGTTGCATGCCTCCACCCACAGATGCATCGGTAGGGCCTAATCATGCAACATTTCTCTTACTGCACCCACAATCGTTCTATTCTTTCTTTCAGTGACCCCATTCTGCTATGGGTTATGAGGCGCTATTAGTTCTCTCTGAATTCCTTCGTTGCTACAAAAGTTCTTGAATTCGTTAGAGATGTACTCACCACCATTATCGCTCCTAAGAGCCTTCACTTACTTCCCTGTGTCTTTCTCCACCAGTTCTTTAAACTCAAGAAACTTTGAGAATGTCTTATCTTTATTCTACATGAAGTAGATCCAACACTTATGAGAAAATTCTTCAACAAATATCACATAGTACTTATTCTTTGTTGTCGAAGCAATAGAGAATGGTCCACACGCGTCTGTGTGAACTCTCTCAAGGATCCCCGAGGCTCGATTATCCTTCTCATGAAAGGTGGCCTTTACATATTTTCCCATAGTACATCCCTTGCATGTGTCTGACTGCGCAAGTGTACCCTTGGGAAAACCCATAGAAATCTGTTGCATGACTTTCAAGGCTCTGTGGTGAAGATGGCCCAATCTCCTGTGCCATAATTCACCCTAATCCCAGATCACCACTTTGTCTGCCTTACCCATAAAACATCTACATCCAGCTTATATATATTCTTAACTCAAATCCCTATCTTCTTGGCTTGTCTTGTTGTTTTTTGTCGCAAGAAATATTTTCCTTCACTGAAAACAACATCATAACCTCTATCCTCTAACATTGCAACTAAGACTAATTTTTTCTTCAATCCTGGTACATGCATTACATATTTTAATTGAAAGGTTCACTTGACTGTCTATGGAAGGTAATGGTACCAATATTGGTAGCACTGTACTACCCGTCATCACCCATTTCGATATGCATTTCAAGGTCCTTCTCCTCCAAGATACTGAAAATTTCCTTGTCTCTCGTCATGTGAAAGGATGCACCAATATCCAAATAACACACCGATCCCATTGCACTTCACACCATGTATGGAATGAGTGAAAATTCAAGCTCAAATTGCGAGGCCAAAGCCTCACCAGCTGCAGATCCTGAAGGCTTATTGTTCTTCTTCTTTTGTGGAAAGTTAGTAGCATAATGCACATGCTCATGAAAGTGAAAACACTTCACTTTGGACATGTCATGCTTTTTTCCATCTTTGGACTCACATTTGGAATTGAACATCTTTCCTTTCCCATTCTTCGCCTTGGCATCCAAAGAATAATCTTCTTCATCTTCATTCTTAGATGAAGATCCATCTCTGGTATTATGTCTGAACTCCTGCACCAAATCTGACCACAATCGTTCCCAATCTGGCAGCTTTTCCCTTCCATTGCTAGAGTCTTGATAACTATGCCAACTATTGGGAAGTCCTAGGAGATATAAACTCACCAAATCATCATCAGCAACAGTAATGCCAATGCTCCCCAACTCATCCCAACATTGGAAAAACTTTGTTAAATATTTTTGCATGGAGTCGCCTTTCTCCATCTTGATCTTCTTGAGTTTATCTTTCAGTGCCAATTTCCTATGGTTACTACTGCTCTAAAATAAATCTGTCAAATCCTTCCACATTGCTTATGGTGTGGCTTTCCCATGGAGACTTGAGACAATGTGGCCTCGTAATCCCTCTAGTAATATCCTCCTCACCTTTGCCACTTTCTTTTAACAGCCATCAGGATTTGCAGCATTTGCCACAACAGGTTTAGGAACATCATTATCAATGAATTCCTTCAATCCATTGTCTTAAAGTACTACCTCCATCCTATCTTTCCAAGAAATATAGTTAGAGATGCCCTCGCGTGCATACTCCAATCTCGAGCCATTGAAATCCATTTCGATCCTGAAGCAGCTGTAGCACAAAGAAAGTCTTTCTGCAAATTTGAATTCTATTCAGTCACAAACTCAACTCCTCCTTCACTATTGTGATTTCCTATGCTCTGATACCATGTAGAAATTATACAACAAGCATGTATATCATGGATTCAATTCAATCTAATGATGTGCTAAATCTAGATACTGAATCACTTCTACAAATCAATTGCGGAATTAAAAGCACAATCACAAATCACATGAAGCAAAGAAGAATCAATCAAACCACAACACAGATAATTTCCCAGGGAAAGCTTGCTTCTCAAAACCCAACTATATTATATTGTATATTCAGCATGGATACATGAAAAAATTACATACAACTCTTCTCACAAGAGCCCTCCTGTACTCAACTAATTGTATCACACTGTCCTGGACAAAATTGACCAATACTTAGTCAATTCTCAGCCTCTTGAAAGTCTGCCTTGCTTTTGCAATTCATGTGGAATGCAATCCCTATTCCATAGGAATTTTGGGCTTCCTTGATTGTGCAAGGAACATGGGAAATCCAATGGGTTTTTGGTTGCATGGGTGCAACCCAATAATCCTAAAACTGATAGTCAACTTCCCTTTCCCCTAGATCTCAACTAGGTCTCCAGTAGAACTAAAAATTATGCAAATAATAATAATAAAACCTCAATTACATGTGAGATCACTGATTGTGAATTAAATAATATTTAATTCACTTGGTCTCTCACTATTGTATCAAACAGTTACAAATAGCACAATTGATTTTAACTCACTTAACTGAGTTAAACTGATAACAACCTGCATTAACTAATGCACCACTGCACTTCAAACTCTGTTACAACTAGAATTACTCTGCATGCCTCACCAACTACCCTCAACTCGAAATTCATGAGTTAACTGAGTTTATCATAATGACTTAACTATTACAAGTTATTTTGAGATTAGATTACATTTTATTGTCCATCTTAATTAAGGGATAACTAAATAGACATGCACAAAATTTAGCCCACACCAGTGTAGGTGCTGCTAAGACCTGTGGTCCCACACTAGTGTAGGTGATGCTTGGACCTTCTGGTCCCACACTAGTGTAGGTGCTGAAATTTCTTGTTGAAATTCAACAACTAACACTTCCAAGCTCATCTCGACATTGAGTGAACTTTGTCAAGTATTTTGGTATTGTATTGCCCTTATCCATCTTGATCTTTCTGAGCTTGTCCTTCAGCGCCAACTTCTTGTGGTCACCACTATTCTGAAACATATATGTTAAGGCCTTCCACATAGCATATGGATTTTCCTTTCCATGGAGGTTTGAGACAATATGATCTCGAGTTCCTTCTAACATAATCCTTCTTTCCTTTGCTACATTCTTCTACCATGCATCAATATTTTGAGCATATGCTGTTGCAAGACTGGGAATATCACTGTCTATGAATTCCTTCAGTTTGTTGTCCTCCAACACTGCCTCCATCATGTCCTTCCAAGCTATGTAATTTGAGCTACCCTCAAGGGCATATTCGAGTCTCAATCCACAGAAAGACATCCTGATATGTTGTTGGTCCTGGAAAATAAATATGAAAATTTGATTCACCTGTTCAAAACAAACTCTGGTTCTTCTCTTCTATAGTGATTCCTACTATGATACCATGTAGAAAATCCACATAGATTCAAATGATCTTGTAATATGCTAAAACAAAATACTTGAATCTATTCTACAAATTGTGGAAACCAACTACTTGTAATATGCTAAAACAAAATACTTGAATCTATTCTACAAATTGTGGAAACCAACTACAATCGCACCATCACATGAACAAGAAACAGAAAGAATTTCAATCGCACAACACAAAGATGTATATGGGGAAAACCTAAACTAAAAAACCCAACTATCTATATATTGCATTAAGTCAAGAATATGAAACAATAAAATGCTTCTCTAAGGCTTGAGAGCTCTCTGCACTATCTCTGATTGTCTCACTCTGATTTGAGCAAGTTTGGTCCAATACTTAACCAATTTCTTTCCCTTGTCTCACCAGCCTTGCTCACGCATTCCTGAGGTAATTAATCCCCTACTAATTAAGAAATTCCAAATAATTGATTTTGCAATACATATGAGGCATCCTGATGACCTCATGCTTGACATGTACACTTTTTTAATCATACAAATGATAGTTTACTTCCCTTTAACTCCAAACCTCAACTGGTTCTTCCTTATAACTTAAATGCAAAAACTATTTAGAGTGAATTATCAGTTATCTGATTGATCATTTCATGTGAATTAAATCATATTTAATTCACTGGACCTCTCACTAGCTCATCCATCAGTTAGAACTAGTTAAATTGAGTTTAAATCAAATAATTAAGTTAAACAATTACAACTCAAAATAAACTGCAACTCGACACCCTAAAACTTAGAGTGAACTCTACATGCTTCCAGTTTCCTGCCCAACTCGCATTGACTGAGCTAAATAAGTCTTCCCAACTCATTTAACTCGTACAAGTTGTCATGTGATGTGGAATTACAATTTCCTTCTAATTTAATTAAGGGAAAATTAAATTAGAAGCCTCTTCTTATTGCCAATTTTAACATTTATAAATTCATTATTTGAATCTAATTTCATTATGCTACATGATATTCTAGGGCTTTAGGGAGCTACAATTATGGGGTGGGTGTGTCACAGTAATGTAATTTCACCTCTTGAACTTATAAAATGTTGTGTTGATTGGTCTTAGTAGAGGTGATGGAATCTAAGTTTAATTAGTTCATAACACCTATAGAATTTCCGGAGACAATAAATTGAGTGGTCAATTAGAGGAGCAATTGGATATGCAATTGACTGAGTGGTCGATGAGTTTGGTTGATTAATCAACTAGTGGACAATCAATTAAGTGGTTGATTAGCGATATTTTCAAATTAGTGGTTGAAGGAATCAACTAGGAAGTCATGTTAACTCATTAAATTTATTAGCTGATTATAATGGGTCAACTAGGACCATCAACCAGCCAATGAAACACCACACATTTCATGCAAATAGTTGGAGCTATCAATGCTCATTTATGGACTGAATATTCCATAATTCAAGGACACTAGTTATATTTAGATATTATGAATAAAGGAACGTATGGGTTGAATATGATATATTAAATTTTATGTGATGAAGAACATGGTTGTTATTTGAGTCATGCATTGTGAGGTTATGATCATGAAATTTTGCGCTTAAGTGTTATAACTGTGTCTTTAGACACCAAACATTTTCTTCAAGCATAATTATTGTTTATATATTTATATTATGTTTTATTTTATTTTTTCTCATGTCCCCTGAATCTCAAATAAGCTGTGGGATGGTGGGTATTGTTTCCATCATGTTGGGGAAGGAGTGATCTTGTTTAAGTAGGATTCACTTCATTACTTTAATGGATTTGGGTAATAATATTTTTCTTAAATTTATGGTTTTCCTCTACTTGGTTGATGTTAATCAACCTTTGACTCTTTAGTCCTTTTCTCTACCATTTTATGGGTACTTAGAGCCTATTACCATTTTCATTTTTTGTTTTGTTTTGGGTAACATTATCATTCTAGGGCTAAGTTCTTTCTCCGTGTTCGATTTGAGGGTGGTTGGTTTCTAGAAGTTGTTTCTACGAAAACCCAATACATCTACTCTATCTTGTGGAGTTATTTATTCGTATGGAAGGGACAAGTCTCTCCAAGGTTCAGCTCAATTGCTTGTCTTGTTTTTTTACATAACACTAGGACTATATCTCCCATGGCACATGAAGAGATCTGAAAGTCCACCAAAATGGAAGTTTCTTGAAAATTTAGGGTTTGCAGGAATTCTTACAAGCAAACCTCTCCATTCCCTTAAGGCATAAGTGTCAATAGGGATACTAAAAAAGTTAGGAAATTCTTTCAATATTCTACATCTCCTGAAATTTTGGTTGAGGTTGAAGTTTTGGTTAATTTACTTAAGAAGATACATCAACACATCCTAACCCAAAAAATCATTGTGGAGTTCTAGGGATGGGTTGGCGATATTATATTTTCATGGTCAAATTACACCAAGATTTTTAGCGCAATGCAATTTTACTAGATGGATAAAATATGAACAACCATTACTCTAGAAATATAAAAACTATATGAACCTAAATATATTGAAAGGATTAGAAGTATGGAGGAAAAAATCATCATTCTCTACCAAGTAGTGTTTGGGCTTAACTTCAAAGTTTATGGTGAAGGATCTAAGAAAGAGGAGGATAGCATGGAGCTCCTATGCACATCTACCTCCACAAGAACTAGCTCCAATCCTATTGTGATAGAGGATGAGATAAAGTTATGGTATCCTTGCAAAAGAAAATGATATGAGACCTCCCATCACTTAGGCCTTCACATTCCCTCTTTATATTACATTTTTTTTTTTAAAGTAGTATATCTTACATATTTCCTCAATTATGCTCCTAACTATCTTGTTGTGTACTAGTTCAAATGGTAGCTTAGTTATTTTTTATTCTCTGATTGTACATCTCGAAAAGGGCTTGTTTCCATTTTGGAAGACCTCAACCACTTATGCTCATAATATTTTTTGTATAATATAAATTAGGCTAGCTTAAAAAAATAAAGAGCATCAAGGTCTAACTTTTATTATAAAATATCAAGTTAAAGGTTTGAATTATCTTTAATTTTAACATTTAAGTTCTAATGATGGATATGAAAAAATGGGAAATTTTACAAGAGTGGCTAATATAAAAGATGAAGAAGACATATTAAGATCAATATCTATGTATATATATATATATATGACATCCAATATTTTCACCATGCCACGTTGTTACTATTTCCACCCAACATTGTTACTTTAATATTAATCATATTTTTAATGCTGCAAAGTTATTGATTTTTTTTTATTTTATGAGATTTATTTTATTTTTTGATAAAAATAGTTGTGACATGTTTATATCAATGATATTAATCCTCTCTTTTTTCATGTAAATTAGCATTTTCTTCTACATTAAATACTTGATTATAATCTTACTTTTGTGGGTATAAGACTATCTTCTAAAAAGAATGGATACATTGTATTTCACCTAATTTTAAGGTTATTTATTATAAAACGCTATTAGATTTTCTTGGTTTTCTTTTAAAAAAAATTCTCAAAACCAAAATTGTATGGCTTTGTAATTGTTGTCAAGATCAAAATTCTATATCATTATAATTGTTTTAATGTCCAAAATAGGCTTTCCAATCTCTATTTATTATTTTCTTAATACTAAAGTTCCATTTTAGCTTCTGATCATTTAATGAATTCTGAGATACATATAAAAATGACTTCTAAGATCATAAACAAAGCTAAGGTATGTGATTTTATATGTTTAATAACCATTACGCTTGTTTTATATGTATTTACATGCATCCCAATGTTGGCAAAGAAATAATTGATTTTTTTTTCATGGTTAGAGAGGATCCTTACTCATCATCTCCATATATTTGGAGGATGATGACTAATAATGCTAACTTTGAGCCTATAAAACCTATTTCCTTGATGAATAATCTTGATTGTCAATACAAATACTAGAAATAGTCGGAAATAGAGAAACACTAGTTGAACCGTATATTACTATTGATTTTCTTTTATAAGCGCTCATTATTTATAAATTTGGAAATATCTCTCTTATAGAATTATTACTACAACCCAATCTGAAAGAAAGATCAATATCTTATAATAATATTCAACTATAATTATGAGATTTATTAGACAATTTACTACAACCCAATCTGAAAGGAAGCTCAATATCTTCTAATAATAATCAACTATAATCATGAGAGTTATTAGACAATTTAAAGTTGAGTGCTAATTTCAAAAATTAGCATGCCCACTTAACTCTATTATCATAACTTTCAAGCCATCCCATCATTTATTTATCTAATTTCAGCCATACAACTTAGCTAGACAATGGATTATCATAGTCGTATTGCAATTACAATTAATGTTTTTATTAACGCTTATAAAAACAAGGTTGGCTACATGGCAAATAGTCCTTGCCTTAAGCAGAGGTTAATGCATATTTAGTTGCACAACGATTGTTTTAAGCACCACCCTAGAAGCAACGAGTTTACTTTCTGAATCCACCAGTAGTAGAATCCTCCCTGAGTTCAATTTATCCCTTCCCCCACTCTTACTTAGTAAAATAGCATCAGAATTTGTAGGAGCTACATCCTTTTTTTGTGGTAACAGAAATTACACCGTGGTACCGTTTACCCTGCCCTGCTCCTTCCTACTGAAATGGCTTGTTCCATGGTGGTTTGATCCCTTGTTCTATGGTGGTGTCAAAGTTGTAATCATGGGTTGTGCATGTGCAAAATGACCCAAAATGATGCTTCGTTTTCCCTTCCCTTCTCTAGGTTCAAGAAAGTGGCGCTTCATTTTTCATAAAATTCATATGTTAGCAACATCGAAAATCAGTAACTAAGAAGCTATCAGTAAGCTTAGAACCCAAATCTTATACTTACATTACGTTTAAGCTGGTATAGAGATAAGACCAAGCATATGAAAATTAGTACAAGTGTACGGGTCTCACTATGAAATACTTCTAATTAGCCCTTTCATATAATGGAAATCCTATGATGTCACATGATTTTCCTCACCCTTCCCTTGGTTTGGGTGAATGAGATTGACACCAAGAATTTTCTCATTCTCAACATATTGGGACGAATGATTGGGACCAAGAAGAGAGAGACCAAGAAAGTCATAAATCTATCTAAATACTTCTAATGAAATCCATTTCCAGTGCTCATATAACCATGTCTTTCACTTAAAATGTGAGGATGATTAGTGCTTTGCTCAAGAAGGAGAAGAAGTGTCATTTCCTAATTAATATCTCATTCAAGAGGAGGATACATTGTTGGCAACTTCAAAACTTTGTTATCCTCCTATTCACCTTGGTAGTAAGTTGGATGGATATGAAGGAGAATTAATTTTTCTATTTAAGCATTTGGGCACCAAAACTCCTAGGAGGTTTCTTGTGGACAAGGCATCTAAAGTAATCAAATAAAGGATGGAGGTTTCTTGTGGGAAAGGCATCTGACACTAGCTGGTAAAGAGAAGACAATTGTACCACATTTAATATAAAGTTTAATCTACCATTATTACAATCAAAATGACAGAGAATCGAATTGTGTAAAATTTAGAAACAAATCCTAAACGGTCAAAACAAAATCATTTGAAATATGCACTGTAAACATACTAGAAAATGTATAACAGAAGTTGACATATCTTCCATTGAATATTAATAAAAATAATGGATATCACTTTAATATAAAAAAGGACAGGCCCCATAAGCATTTAACACAAGCATAGGAAATCTTAAAGAAACTTGTGATATCTTGGCAAATGATATTTTAGTTGTGGTTGTAGAATCTAGGCATTTAAAAAGAATCTTGGAAGTGAAAACACCACTTTTATTATTTTGGCTTGAATGTTAGGTCCCTATATTACTAGTTTAGTCCCTTATTGTTATTAGTGTAGCCCCCTTATTGTTATTGTTGTACCCCTGTAACCCTAATATTTTTATTATTGTTCCCTTACATTATTATTCTTAGGTCGGCTAGGATTATATTGTGGCCACATGGACTCCTATATATAGAAGGAGGTTTTGGTCATTTGTAGCATCCAAGAATTGTTCATTTTTTTAATGTATTGGAGGTTTACCCCTTGAAGTGGCTAATTTCTAAGGCGTGATCTCTCTTTTCTTCTATTTTTGGAGCTGGTTTCATAACATTTGGTATCAGAGCTTTGGATTCTAGGGTTCCACTACTCCAAACAAGTCATCGTGGAATTTTAGCTATAATTTGTTTTCTACAAAGGTTCAGAAGCTGAAATTTTTTGAGCGCGAAGAAGAAATCTTAAGGAATACCGTGACAAAATTTCAAATCTTGGTTCGCAATATTTTCGGAGATATGATCGGTGGAAGTTACGCTTTTTCCAGGCTCCTGAATTTAACCTAAACAGGTCATTGTGGAATTTTTGCTATAATTTTTTTTCTACGAGGGTTCAGAAGTTGAAATTTTTACAGAGCGAAGCCGAAATCCTGAGGAATGTCGTGGAAATATTTTAGAGCTTGATTCACAAAATTTTCGGACATATCATCTCTGGAATTTAGAGTTGTTTTAGGATCCCAAATTTCATCTCAAAGAGGTGACTATGGAAAAATCGTCATAAATCTCTCTCTGAGCATCAGATTGGAATTCTGTAAAAATTGGCCGCAAGTAAATGGATTGAATTTTTTTTGTATCAATTTCAAGAGTCGAAGGAGGAAACAATGACACGTGGAACATCGTACAAGTTCGCTCTGCTGAACCAATCCATAATTAGGTCATCGTGGGATATTGGGTATAACTTGTCTTTGAAGAATCCAAATCAGGTTAGACCTGTGGAATTTGAAAGAAGCTTCAGACGGCTACTTCAGGGCCAAATTTCAGATATTGAAGATCAGAAATCATAGAGTTAATTCAATTTCAATCTCGAGCTCCTCAAAAGTAAGAAAAAGATGTGTATTTTTTTTCAAATTGCATAAGTCTTGTGTGAAAAATCAGTTTGAATTGATTCCAAGGGCATATTATAGCATAGATATCAGTATTGGGTTCTAAAATTCCACCTAAAAAGAATTCAACACCCATTAAACCTTCAAAAGTCTCTACTATGACTCATGAAGATGAAGAAATGTGACATGACATATCAAAATTACAAGAGCAAGTGCACCAATTTTTGCTCTCACAAAGAGAAACAAAAAATACGATGGATGGAATGGAAGCTGGCATGGAAGCTAAGATGGATGCCATGGAAGCTAAGATGGATGACATGGAAGCTAATATTGATGAAAAAATGAAAGATAACATGGAAAACATGAATAAAGATCTACAAGTAGACATGGAAGGTTTGCAAAAGTTGATACAATAAATGTTTCCTAATGGTGAAAAGATAGTAGAGGAAACTCATGATGAGAACAAAATAAATGTTAATCACGATTTCATAAACTCTTTAATGTTGGATGGAAGAATCACCATATTCCAAATATGGATATGAGGAATTTTGATTGTAGGATCCCGTAACATGGATACTACATATGGAGCAATATTTTGATCTCAATAATGTGAAAAACACACAAAAGGTGTGCATTGCAACTTTACATTTAGAACAAAATACATTTTTATGGTATCGATAGATTTGCTCCCATAAAAATTTTTTTACTTGGTCAATTTTTACGAAGGAAATGATAGCACATTATGAGGATACAAAAAGCAACACCTTCTTTGTCCAATTGATAAATCTAAAACAAAAGGGTTTAGTGGTGGAGCATATTAAGTACTTCCAAAAATTGAATATAAGGGTAACTGATATTCCATAGGAACAAATGATTGAGGTCTTCATAGGGAATTTAAAGGATAACATACAACATGAAGTTCGCGTTTGGGAACCTGATTCATTGGAAAAGGCATTTAGGTTGGCAAGAAAAATTGAATGTAAAATTATGGTGACAAGGAAGCCTACCACTCACATATATAAAAGATGGAAGTATTGCTACTCCTAGACTTCCACAACCTACAAGGTTGACACCACAAAAATTGGAAGAAAAAAGAGTAAAAGTGCTTTGCTATAGTTATGATAGAAAATACACTAAAGGTCATAAGTGTGTTGAGAAGAAATTATTTTACATAGATTGTGAAGAGGAAGAAGAAAATGAACAAGAATCTTCAAAAGAAGAGGATATACACTAGGAACCAACCTTAGAAGAGGAAGAAATGAGTCTGACCATATCGTGTAATGCATTGGCAGGAATTACCACTCCTCAAACTCTCAAGATAGAAGGACATATCAAGAAGAAAAAGGTAATAGTATTGATTGATTCAGTTAGTACCCATAATTTTTTTCATTATAAGGTAGCCAAGGAATTGAATTGTTTCCTACAACCAACACCAGAATGTCAAGTGATGATTGCAAATGGAGGAAATATAAATTGCTCTGGAAAATGACATAATATCAAGCTAACCATGGGGGAATATGTATTGAATAGTCCAATGCTTTCCATTCCAATGGGAGGCACTAATGTTGTACTAGGAGTACAATGGTTACAATCTTTGGGGATGATAGCTTTTAATTTTCAAGAACTTTTCTTGAATTTTTTTTTAGAAGGAAAGGAAGTCGAATTATGAGGTATTGCAGGGAATACGGGAAAGATAATAAGCTCTAATGTCATGAAAAAGCTTCTGAATAAAGAACAACAAGGCGTAATTGAAAAATTATGCTCACTAGAAGTTCCAACATCAAAATCATCTATTTTTGCAGATCTCCAAAAAGTCTTGGACAATCATTCCAAGGTGTTTGAAACTCCCAAAGGACTCCCACCTATTCGTGATCATGATCATTCTATTCATTTGATTCCAGTAAGTGTTCCTCCAAACATCAGGCCTTATAGATATCCTTATGTCCTAAAGAGCAAAATTGAATGTATGATTGCAGAAATGTTAGAGGCTGGTATAATTTATCCTAGTCAAAGTTCTTTCTCTGCTCCAGTAGTATTGGTGCACAAGAAGGATGGATCATGGCACATGTGTCTGGATTATAGGGAGCTCAATAAGCTCACTATTAAAGATAAATTTCCCATTCCTGTGATTGATGAATTATTGGACGAATTACATGGAAAATTTTATTTTACCAAGTTGGATCCTCATTTAGGATATCATCAAATTAGAATGAAGACTGAAGATATTCTGAAAACAAAATTTTGAACTCATGAGGGTCATTATGAATTTTTGATCATGCCTTTAGGCCTTACCAATGCACCTTCTACATTTCAAGGGTTGATGAATTCCATTTTCAAACCCTTCCTTAGAAAATTTGCGCTAGTATTTTTTGATGATATACTAATCTATAACAAGTCTTGGAAGGATCATGTTCAACATGTTGACAAGGTGCTCAAACTATTGCAGGAGAAACAATTATATGCAAAGGCATCCAAATGTTTCTTTGGAGTACAAGAGGTGGAATATCTGGGTCATATTGTATCTCACGAGGGTGTTAAGGTAGACCCTAACAAAATTAAATCCATTAAGGAATGGAAAGTCCCCACAACCATAAAGTAGTTGCGAGGATTTCTTGGGTTAACAGGGTATTATCGCAAGTTTTTTAAGAATTATGGGAGAATAGCAGCACCTCTAACAACATTATTGAAGAAAGATGCATTTTCATGGACTTCTGAAGCAACTAAGGCCTTTGAACATCTTAAAGAGGCAATGTGCCTAGCACTGGTCTTAGCTACACCAGATTTCAAAAAAACCTTTATTATGGAATGTGATGCCTCAGGAAATGGAATTGGTGTTGTTTTAATGCAAGAAGGAAGACCCATTGTTTTTGAAAGTCATCCAATCAAAGGAAAGTATTTACAAAAAGCTATTTATGAGAAGGAAATGTTATCAATACTACATGCACTAAAGAAATGGTGACCTTACCTAATGGGAAGACAGTTCAAGGTAAAAATTGATCATGATAGTCTTAAACACTTTTTGGAACAAATACTATCTTCAGAAGAGCAGCAAAAATGGGTCACAATGATGTTGGGTCATGACTTTGAAATAATCTACAAAAAAGGAAAGCTAAATGTTGTTGCAGATGCACTCTCAAGAAAGAATGAAGAGGTGGAAGCATTGTTTTGTGCCATTTCTATTATCCAAACAGATTGGATAAGCAAAGCAAGGGATGAATGGAAGAAGGAAAAAGAAGTGTGGACACTCATTCAAAAGTTGCAGAAAGATCCTAGTACATCTGATACATTTAGTTGGAAAAATGATTCCTTATGGTACAAAGATCGCTTATATATTTGTAATATTTCCCAACTAAAACAAAAGATTCTTTTGGAATTGCACACTTCTCCTTTAGGACGTCACTCAGGATTTTTACAAACTTACCACAAGGTGAAGAAATATTTTTTTTGGGATGGCCTTAAATCTGATATTCAAAAGTTTGTAGCGGAATGTTTAGTTTGCTAGCAAAATAAAGTTGAGACAATTAAGACCTCGGGTCTTCTACAACCTTTATCCATTCCAATTCAATGTTGGGAGGAGATTTCAATAGATTTTATCACAGGTTTACCCAAGTCCGAAGGAAAGAGTGTCATCATGGTCGTAGTTGATAGATTTACCAAGTATGCACACTTTTGTGCATTATCTCGTCCATTTAAATCAAGTATAGTTTCTACTGCATTTATGGACACAATTCAAAAGCTACATGGAAACCCAAAGATTATTGTGAGTGACAGAGATCCCATTTTTACTGGAAATTTTTGGACGGAGTTATTTTCTTATTTGGGTACTCAACTAGCTCATAGCTCATCTTATCATCCTCAATTCGATGGTCAAACTGAGATAGTGAATAAATGTTTGGAATGATATCTTCGTTGTTTTGTATCTGATGAACAAAAAAAATGGGTCAAGTGGTTACATCTCGCTGAAAGGTGGTATAACACTTCCTTCCATACTGCAGCAAAAATGACCCCATTTATGGCACTTTATGGATATCATCCACTATCCATCACATCATGTTTAAGATAAAATTATATGGTGAAAGCAGTGGAAGATCACATCGAGCATCAACAAGAACTTCTCCAACTCTTAAAGGATAGCCTAAATTTCACACAAAATCGAATGAAACAACAGGCAGATCAACATCGCAACGAGAGAAGTTTTGATGTAGGAGACTGGGTATTTTTACGGCTACAACCATACAAAAAAATTTCCCTCAAGCAAGCTAAGAAGGATAATAAATTATTGCCAAAGTACTATGGTCCTTACAAGGTGTTGCAAAATATTGGTACTATGGCATACAAATTGGAGCTTCCTGCATCTTCACGATTGCATCCAATTTTCCATGTTTCATGCTTAAAGAAGGTTATAGGTGAAAATCTTCAAGTTCAAACAATATTGCTAGAACTTGATTTGGAAGGAAAAATCATATTGGAACCTGAAGCGGTCACGGAAACAAGAACTCGAAAACTACGAAATCGACCAATTTCAGAGTATCTCATCAAGTGGAAGAACTTATCCATTGAATATTCTACATGGGAGGATGCGAATTTTTTACAGAAGCACCCAGAGCTACTCAGGCATTGAGGACAACACTTTTTTTAAGGAGAGGGGCATGTTAGGTCCCTATATTACTAGCTTAGTCCCTTATTGTTATTAGTGTAGCCCCCTTATTGTTATTGTTATACCCATGTAACCCCAATATTGTTATTATTGTGCCGTTACATTATTATTGTTAGGTCAGCTAGGATTATATTGTGGCCCCATGGACTCCTATATATAAGGAGGTTTTGGTCATTTGTAGCATCCAAGAATTGTTAATTTATGTAATGTATTGGAGGTTTCCCCTTGAAGTGGTTGATTTCTAAGGCGTTGATCTCTCTTTTCTTCTATTTTTGGAGTTGGTTTCATAACATTGAATTCCTAAATCTGACACCAGATTAATTTGATGATTTCAGACCCATTTTTTTATGCAATCATATAAGATCATCTCCAAATGTTAGAATATTAAATCCTTCTCCTAAGAAGTCTGGGTTTCTTACAGATGGGAATACCGTTGATTTTATTGGTATAGCTCCCATAAAATTCTGTATGCTATAAAAGTGAAATATAGCTACTATAGTAATCAAGTTAGATTGTTGTGTTTAAGGCTAATTCTTATCCATACAAAGCTCTGTCTTTCCTTTTGTTAATGGAGTTGAGGGATGTTTCTTTTCTTCCTCTTTCCTTGTCTTGATGAATAGGTCTACCTCTCCTTTCTGCAGTCCTGGCCAAGGACCAAGGCATGGGAGTCCCTTATTATCCAAGTCTAATGATGTATGGCTGATAGGGATGAATCAAGAAGAGAGGACGAAGATTTTAGAGCTACATTGTATCTATATGGTTTGGCCACAGAAAGAGAGTTTATAGTTATACCTAATGACCATGGATATCAAGACGAGATTAGGAGGATGCATTATTATTTGGGGGTTAGGGAGAAGGGGGGGGAATTATCTAGGGGAAAATGCTCCAATATTATGTGGGGTTTGGGGAGAAGGGGGACAATTTCTCTAGTCAAATGGAAAATATAAGTAAAATATAATTCCCTTGGAGGGCAGGGACTGAAAAACATCCCTGATTGATGCAGCTAAGAGTTTATAAGAATTATTAACTCAAGGTCTCTGGCATCAAGTAATGAGGACCAAATATATTTTCCCTATTTCTTTGAAAGACAAAATGTTCATCAAACCCACATCAAATGCTTCAATTATTTGGAAGAATCCAGTTCCAGCCTTTCTTATCATTGAACCCTAATTATTTTGAAAAGTGAAAAAAGACATGGCACAAAACTAGGTATTGATAAATAAGTGGACTGTGATGGCCAACAACCCACACATCTTATCAGATGACTTGACTTGAGGACACAAGACAGTAATTGATCTTGACATTAGCTTATGTAGATGCACCAAAACAAAACTCAATGTGGCAATATGGCCAAAAAGATGTGTGATTTTTTGGATTAGATAGTCATAAGCAGAATATTGAACCTCCTTTATTCAAAAATTGTAAGTTGTTCAATAAGGCTGAGTATCGAAGAAAATGTTCGGATGTGGTCAAACACTAGAAGTGAAAATTGTAAGGCAAGTATGGGTTATACAACCAATGTCAGGGAAAGAAAATTAAAGCCACTATCCCACTCCTACAATAGTAACCAAACCAACTTCCAATTTATAGAAAGAAAAATTACTTCAAATTTATCAAAAAGAAAAATTTGTACTAATTCTAGATGCCTCTACAACAATAAATAGTTACAATAAACCTTGTCCCTTTACAGTGTTGATGCCATAAAATTTGGAAGTGCAGCTATTCACAGTGGCATGCCTTATAATGTTTCATCTATGGCTAAGTTTCAAGTGTTTCTCAAAGCTTGGAAGTTGCACTAGCATAGATTTTTATAGGGAAAAGTTTTTCCTTGATTAAAGATGACAAATTAATGGTTTTCCTTTATTAAGGATGATGAATCAACCTGCCATGGAAAGCAATAATGGCTGTCCTCAATGTCTAGTAGCAACAATTTGGGTATGACAAGCACTACTGAAAATACAAAAAAATAAGAATGATAATTTACACCCTTAAGGAAACTTGGAAATAATAACTAGTAATAATTATCCTCACCATCACATCTAATATAAATGAAAAGTGTCATTTATAATTTGGATTATTAAGCAGAAAACTTGTAAATGGTAGCCAATTTTTTTTAAATGAAATAAATTAAACAAAATAAAACATTTTTAGGTAACTTCATAACATTTATTAATAATAAAATAATACGATTCAAAACAATACAAATAAACTAATATCTTAAAAAAATTTAGTTCACAGCTGCAAAATTAATGGTGACATTTTTTTTCATTGCAATGGTCTTTTGATTATCGATTTTTTATTCTAAAAATGCAAGTCTTCTAGCCTGGTCTAAATAAATTATCATAGTGGTGTACCATAAACAACTTATTAGCTAGTTTCCAAACAAGGCCGTCTTGACATCCTACCATTTTCCTAATAAATAATTTTCCATTTCGCACTGCACTCGGTTATCTTGTCCTGTTTATATCAAAATCCAACTGTTATTTAGACCATTTTATTTGAACTTATGTTCGTCTCAAACATATACTTGTGAATCTCGTGAAAATGGATTTGGATGGCTTGCCATGTTTATATACCAATTTCATATGATATAATAACATAAAATCACAAAATCCCAAAGAATAATCAAAGAACCTACCCTGGAGAAGTGATTAGTGAGAATTATACTAATGGAGTAGAGTAAAAAATCTCAAATCTCGGTGCTTTTTGTTGATAGGGTTCATATGGCATGGTATATTTTATCCAAATATCGCTCGTAAACTAGGATAGGGGAGCTAAATCTATGACTGTTGAACTCATTATTTATTTTTAACAATGTGTCTATTTCATCGCCATGGAATCATATATTGTAGACTACCCAACACCAGTGAATCAAAAGTAAATAAATAGGCATCATCCCCTGCAACATCAATGTTCATAGCATACCTAATCACCAAAATTTTGGAAAAAATGTAACAAATTTTGATCATTCATTTTTAGAAATAAGGTTTCAATAAAAATCCTAGCCTGTAACATTATGCACCATAGTGGACATAAAAATTGCTAATAGAATTGAGTTGATGGAAGATATTTATGGGTAATTCATATGCTTAATGTTCAATGGGCATAATTCTCATAAATATCAAACAAAATCCTAAATTAAGGAAGTATAAATGGGTTTGAAAATCTTACTGAATCCCTAAAGGGTGAGCTACATTTTGGAAAGGGAATCAAGGGTGTTATGTTCCACTTACACTGGATATCTAGGCTACTTTAAGCTTAAAAAAATTTATGCCTCAATTTGATCAATCCCGGGGGCTCATAGAGAAAGTTGTCAAAAATGCAAATTTGAGAAAAAAAAAGAACCTAATTTCTCACAGAAAAAGGAGTATGACCTGCAAGATGTAACTAGCCATATAGCCCGTAACTAGAGAATTTGAGAGAACAAAATTAGTGCTGCAGAGACGATATTTTGCAAGATTTAAATTCTCATTGTAAACCATGGCGAATTTTCCAGTTGAAGTTGCCAAAATGATATTATTCAATGTCTACGTACAAGGAAAGCTCTGAAATTTTTTATATTAGCTTAAAAGTACTATCAACCAAGCCATATGTTGTCACTTTGGTGGTCTTTTTCCACTCTTCAGGATAAGGAAAGACTAGTCTAGGCTCTAAGAGGGGAATCCCCATGTCAATCTAAGTCTAATTGTGGAATACATAAATAAAGTGTCTCAACTTAGAATGAAAACACTCAATCAAACCAAATTGGTGAGGGTATTACTGTGAAAACAAAAAAAAACATTTTCAGTTGTTAATCATAGCCCTTCGAGACTTTCTTTGCAGCCCAGAATTGGTGAGGGTGTTATTGTGGAAATACAAACAAAATTTTCTGTGAGACTAAGGTTTCGTAACATTGAGTGTTGTCATGGTCCCAAAAAATGAATTAAACCCAAATTAGCAATTGATTATGAAGTCTTGATGTTGTGTGAAAGCCCAGAATGAAGCAGGGTCTTATTGTGGGAAAAAAGCTCAAACACTAGTTGTTTTTATTCATACCATTATCTTTGGATATCTTGATTAATTGAATTGGCAGACATGTTGACTAGCGGAAATATCTAAATCAGGCATCAAATTTGAGTTTAAGAAGAAACCAAGGTAGAAAAATCCCATGAAAAATGTATATTTCTGAAATATTTTGTCCTTTGAAAAGTATGACACATTGAAGGTGAAACTTTCAAGAAAAGAGAACGATGTAGACAAAGTGTATTTTATACTTGAGATTCAAAAATCTAAATTCATATTTTTCAACAATGAGAATAGTAAGAAGACACAATCCATTATTTATCCGTAAGGGTTCTTTCTTATGAAATAACTTGTTTTCCAACCAAAGGGATCTAGAAAACACCATCTCAAACTTTGGAAAAATGAAAACATGGAACTACATTGATCAATCAGAGAGTGCACATATTGCACAATACAATTATGTTTGGAGTTTCTTTTCTTTTCTCTTACAGGTAATCAAGATTGGAATTCTCTTGAACCACTTTCAAAAATTTGAGTATTTGACATATACTCCTTACTAGAAGGTTAGATTTCAAGCAGGTTTCTCTAGAATCTTGATATTTTTTTTAATGCCAAATTTGATACCAGAAAAATTAAATTATAGCCAAGTTTAATCCATAAACATCTACTTCTTCCTGTAGGCTACAATTTTTGCACACTGCAATTATTGTAATAAATAATTGGAGGATTAAAATGTCATAGTATATGGTTTAAATGCCATTGATTATAACTTTGTGGTAGGTTCCATGGAAAGGAGAGTTAGGGTGGGGGGAGTTTCTCAAAGGGAAAATAGATTGTTGTCACTGATAAGATAGGGTTTCTATATGTTGTCTTTTTAAGTCACTTCATATCTGGAAATATGTATGTTATCATGAATAATAATGTCATAACATCTATTTGTGTCTATGTGAACAACCTAATGTCTAGAAGTAATTGACATCTATTTGTGTCTCTATGAACAACCTTAATTGTATTTGTTTTCATTTCTAATATTATTTATTATTTCGAATCCCAATCTATTGGCAAAAATGATCTGTATTTCTTCTAGGATAATTTTGTCCAAGTAAAAATATGGGTACTATTCTTATGTGCTTTTTGCAATATCCATATATAAGCAAAGGACGAGAATGTTGGTCCTTGGAACCATAGGATTAACTTATTGCTTTAACGATCTGCGATAATTAATGATTGAAGTCAAAGGGATGTCAAATTTGGATTTTTAACCATTTAAAATGGAGGAAACACCATACTAAAAATCTTGAATTAAAATAAAATGAGTAATTATATTGGGATTTGGGAATCTAACTGCGTCTAGATATTAGATTGTTTCAAAAACCCAATGGATGCAATGAACTGTGAAAGCCTACATCACTAAAATGAGCAAATAACTAAGTATATAGTCTGTATGTTTGCTCCCTTTTCATTGATGTAGAAGTAGATCCTTTTTGCATCTTATAAGGTCCATGTCAACAAAACCAAATGAATCGTTGCCTTTTTTTAATCGATAACATGCAAATTATCTTTTTGAAGATACAATGGCTAATAAATCATGCTTTATGATATGCATGACTGGACTCTGATGACAAACAAGGAGAAATATGCACCCTCGGCAGTTGAAGTTTTAAGGATTCTTGAAGAGACACTGGATGCTTTCTTTGAATTTTCATTATCTCAACATTCAGATCTTGTGGCTGGACTTGACAGAGCTCTATACCGCCACATTTCCTAAACTAAATCTAGATGTTTTATGATACAAGTATCCTATTTTTTACTTTTGTTTTAGTTTCTTAATATATATTAAGTTCTTATATTGTATTTTCTCTTATTCTTGCCAATATGAGATATGTGATATGTTCAATGATGATAATATAAGTTCTTCTATGTGCATTTTGTGCACCTTTATAGGATCCAAGAACAATTATGTTCCTCTTTTTCCATCACTTACTAGATGCTCAACTGAGGTCCAAGTTTTAAGGTGTATAGAATAAAAAGGAAAAATCATCAAGTCATCAGAAAAGGAAATATCAGATAGTGTTAATGGATAGTTTGAGCCTATGGCACTGTTACAATTGTGTTCAGATCAACACCTTACATCACATTCGGATTGAAACAAAGCAACTGGGCTAATATGAGATATGGGATAAGTTCAATGATGATAATATAAATTATTCTATGTGCATTTTGTGCACCTTTCTGGGATCCAAGAATATTTATGTTCCTCTTTTGCCATCACTTACTAGATGCTCAACTGGGTCAAATTTTAAGGTGTATGGAAGAAAAAGGAAAAATCATTAAGCCATCAGAAAAGGAAATCTTTGATAGGGTTAATGAATAGTTTTAAGCCTATGCCACTGTCACAATGGTGTGTTCGGATCAACACCTTACATCACATTTGGATTGAAACAAAGCAAGTGGGAAAAAGAATATCCTATAATTGGAAGATAGATTTTTTTGCCAAAGATAATGAGCAATAAAATTTTCTTCTTGCACCCATTGGAAGTGTGCCTGATGCTAAGTTTGAACTTTCCCAGGCTAGTAGTAAGGAGGGCATTCAACAACTTTGTGAATATACTACGGTAAGCTCACAAAGTATTCAAAATTTCTAGTCCAAGATGTAGTCAAAGAATGGACACATGCTGAAGTAGAAATGCGAGAAAGCTATGAGGTTCTTAAGCCCAATGATTTCCCCTACAAATGAGGTGTGGTATAAGTGTCCATGCCTAGCCTAGCTCTATTTGGTGTAGTTAGTAGCTCTGTCCCCTGCCTCCATTTCTCTACCTCTGCTTCTCTTTAGGATGTTTAGGCACTGGTTTACTGTAGTGAGTTGTACCCTTACTTGGCTAAAGAGTCATAAATTTTCTGTTTTATATACCATTGTTAACAAAAAGCAATGTTTCCTGTGATGTATCCTAAGATAGTTCGAACAAAAATTGCCTTAATGTATTTTGGAAAGCTTAAAGTGAGTTTCTCCATCGTGAAAAAACAATCGTCCTTGCTAAAGCCATGTGTTTCCAAGATTTTTATTTTTTTTAAGTTTCTATAATATATCACAAATAATTTGTTTGAATATTTGCCTTGGATTCAAACTAAAGTTTGTATATATGGATGATCCCTTAAATATAAGGATATCCTAAAAGGCTTACTAGGTTTCTCCCAGGTCTTGAACATGAGTTTTCAATGCCTTCTAAGGAAGATAAGGACCTGCACCTTATTTAGGAGGGCAACCAACGTAAATGGCACAATGAGAGAAGTTAGAAATTGAAATAGACTGTTAAATTCCACCATGAGGGAATTTGGAAATTGAATTAGGCTAGTGAAATCTTCTTCCTCTTCAATGTTTTCAACAACCTCTGTCCTTCTTCCCATAAGATTCTTTGCATCAATATATATTTTGGTAGAGAAATCACCAATACCTTCTTCGAATCTTCGCTTCAACACCTTGGTGACAAAAACCTCTTCCTCTATGTAATCAATATGAGGTATGTGAGGTTGTCCATGGTTGAGTAGTGTCTGCAGAAATATGGCATTGGAGATAAGGACAGGTGAAGAGGGCACCAGAAAAAAGAAGAAAAGAGCTGAGGATAAACAACATACAATAGACCAAAACAAAAGAGCATAGATGATATTATCGAATGTTTGCGAGAAAATATGTAAACACCGAGAGTATAAAAATATCATTATTTAGAACACAAGCTGCTCTCTTTGAATTCGATGCCAAATAGGCTGCCTTATTTGAATCCAATTCCAAGCGAGATGTTTTATTTGAATTCAAAGCCATATTGGCCTCTCGATCAAATTCTACCAATCCAATAACACAGATGTTAAATTCCAATTTCACTTTAATCCTATTAGTTTCACCTTCACCTTAATACCTTCACGTAAAACTATTTTTATGAGGATTATTTCTCATTGCAACTTAAAAAACACAGTTGCCTCACTACCAGACACAATAAAATTTTCCCAAATGCTGAGAAATGCCAATAAGAAAACAAAAACTTACACCAAAAACTATAATTCTTTGGCTACACTTTTGTCTGATCCCCATTGCAACAAAACTAATCCAATCCACGCTCTCGTATATGTGACTTATTAATTTGGTGAAACTTACGTGAACTAGTGGACAATATCAAGGACATGTGGCCTATTATCATTATTCATAAAAAGTGATTTGTTAAGTGTGAAGCCATATGTCGGCACTGAAACCTAGCCGACCAATTCCGTCACTGACAGCGCCGAACCTAACGCACCGCCCAGCTTGAAAATGTATCCATATGTTTTTTCACATGCAGAATTAGCTCTTCTTTGCTGCTATAAATTGTATTCCTGCCTCTGCTTGAGTATGTCAAGGCAAGCAAGGCCTGTGTAATAAAATCTGTTTTGTGTAGTTTCTCCATTTCATTTCTATTTCTGTGTGTCAATTCCATTTCTCCATTCTTATTTTTCTACTGCGTTGTTCTGCTCTCAATAACTGGTATCAAAGCTAGGTTTTCAGCAGATTTCACGGGAACTATCCCCACACCATTGTTGTTCCCATTCTCTAACGCTTGCACTGCTAAAATAGCGTAGGAGGCCTGCCAATCTGATCCCCGCCCGGCTGCAAGAAACAAATGATTGGCATGCTCATTTGGCTCTGCAGGATTATTGCAGTCAAGTTGACTTCTACACAAGAATAGCACTATGCCCCACCACTGGTTCAAAGAATAGTAGGTCCTGTAAAATATGGCAAACGCTTGCTTGCTACTACTGTTGTTGTTGCTCGTCGTATGACACAACACGGCGCCGGACTGGAATTTATCAACTGAGAAAAATCCGATCTTCAAAGCCATTTTTCTAGAATTTGAAGCTTGAACTTTAGCCCCCTGATAATTTTGGCCGAGAGTTGAGAATATTCAGATCTGGGATGAACGGGTGTGTGATGTGTCGAAATCTGTATGAAAAAGACGATATCGTGTTGTTGGGCGACGACACCATTGCATCGAACAGGTGTGTTAAGATCTGTTCAGGAACAACTGCATCGAACATGTGTGTCTAAATGAATGAGTAAACGGAAGAGTGTGAAAGGCTATGGAGTTATTTTTGGCATGCAGCGTTGTTAAAATATTTTTGGCTTCCCATTTTTAAGAAAAGTCGAAAATGTTTTTAAGAGAAGTCGAAAATGTTTTATGAGAAGTGAGTTAAACGTTTTATATGTTTTATCATTTTAAATTATATTGAAAAATATATATTTAATGTTTGGAGAAGTTATTAATTTAAGGAGATTGGTTTGGTATTTTTTTTAAAGTGGGATTTTTTGGAAGGTGTGAATTTTATTGAGAATGGAGATTGGAATAGTTAATGATATGGAGAAGTTGAGTGGGGCTAATTTTTCCCTATGGAAATCACAGATGGAGGATATACTGATTTTAAAATATCAGTATTTTCCAATTGAGGGTGTAACAAAGAAACCCTCATCGATGACAAATGAGGAATGGGATAAGCTAGATAGAAAGGCAATTGCAACAATCCGCCAATATCTAGCAAAGAATGTTTATTTCAATGTGTCCGGAGAAAAGACGGCAACAGGATTATGGAAGAAGCTCCATGATCTATATGAGAAGAACACAACATCAAACAAAGTGTTCTTGATGAAGAAGCTTTACAATCTCAAGATGAAGGAGGGTGCTTCAGTTGCTGATCACTTGAATGAATTCAGTATTATAACTAGTCAGCTTGCCTCTGTTAAAATAACTCTAGATGATGAAATTAGAGCTATTTTGTTAATGTGTTCTATGCCAGACAGTTGGGAAAATTTAATTGTGGCTATGAGTACTTCAGCACCTGCAGGGAACCTGAATTTTGATGATGTCAGCAACAGTTTAATGAATGAGGATCTGCGACGCAAGTCAATTGCGGAAAACCAGGGAGGAGAAGCTCTAGCTTTAGCTGATCGTGGTAGAAGGATTGATCGAGGCCGACAAGGGTGATCGAGATCGAGAAGCCGATCAAAGTCAAGGAGGGGCAGGATCATCTGCTTTCATTGTGGCAAACCTGGGCACATGAAGAAAGAATGTCGAGCCTTGAAGAAAGGACAAAAGGATCAAAGACCAGCCAATACAAATTACAAGTCATCCAGCACAAATGAAGGTGAGACTACTACTGTAGTCACAGATGGTGATGTGTTATTTACTGTTTCAGTAGAGGATGCATGTTTATATACATCTAGCAGTAGCTTTGATGGGATCCTTGACTCTGGGGCATCTCACCATGTAACCCCATGTAAAGATAGTTTTGTTGCATATAATCCTGGTGATTATGGCAGAGTGCATTTGGGGAATAATCATTTTTGCAGTATTGTTGGAGTGGGAGATGTTCAGATCAAGATGAAGAATGGATAAGAAATATTGTTGAAACAGGCAGGCATGTACCAGAAATGCGCATGAGTTTGATCTCTATGGGACGGCTGGATGATGAAGGCTATTCCACAAGCTTTGGAAAAGGAGGCTGGAAAATTAACAAAGGAGCATTGGTCATGGCCAAAGGACCCAAGACAAGAACATTATATTCATTGAAGGCGATGGTATCAGATTTGGTTGTTGTCACAAGAGAAGGAAATTCAGCAGATCTGTGGGATAAGCGTTTGAGTCACATGAGCAAGAAGGGTTTAAAAATCCTTGTTGGTAAAAATTTACTACCAGGTTTGAGATCCTACAATCTTGATCTTTGTGAGCATTGTATATATGGTAGACAAAGAAGGGTCTCATTTCTTAGAGGTGGTCATGACAGAAATAAAAATGTGTTAAAATTGATACACTCATATGTGTTTGGACCAGTTAACATCAAGTCATTAGGAGGAGCATCATATTTTGTAACATTTATAGATGATGCATCTAGGAAGGTTTGGGCCTATCCCATGAAAAGTAAAAGTGAAGTGTTTGAAATATTTCATAAATTCCATGTTGATGTCGAAAGAGAGACTAACAAATTGCTCAAGTGCCTAAGAACAGATAATGGTGGAGAATATTTCTCAAATGCATTCAAAGAATATTGTAACAGGTTTGACATAAAGCATGAGAAGACTGTGCCTAGTACACCTCAACAGATTGGTGTTATAGAACGAATGAATCACACCATTATGGAAAAAGTAAGGAGCATTTTGTCCAATTCCGGCTTGGACAAGCATTTTTGGGCAGAGGCTGTGAGGATAGCTTGCTACCTCATAAATAGATCTCCATCTACAGCCTTGGATGGAGGCATCCCTAAAGAATTTTTGACTCGTAAGAAGTTGAATTATTATCATTTGAAAATCTTTGGATGTGAAGCATTTGTACATATTCCAAAAGAAAATAGAACTAAGCTAGACGATAAATCTATGAAATGCATTTTTTTGGGATATGCGGATGAAGAATTTAGTTATCGACTATGGGATCCAGTCAGACATAAAATTATTAGAAGCAAGGATGTTATATTTAATGAGTCAGATATGTTTAAGAGGAATGTAGGTGAGGTGGAAGTCAAGAAAGTTATTGACAGGTTTGAAGAGCAGCATGAAGACATCCCACCAATGCAGGAAAATGGACAGCAAATTCAAGAGCAGGAAGGACAACAAGGGGAAAGTGTTGAACACCAAGAAGAAGGAATCTTGTAGGAACCTTTACAGGAGATTCAACCTGATAATGCACCTCCACAGTTGGTTCGCAGATCTTCTAGGCCTCATAAGCCTTCACAAAGGTATCCTCCTTCAAACTATATCCTATTGACCGATGAAGGTGAACCTAGTTGTTTTGAAGAGGCTTGTAAAGTTGAGCACAGTGAAGAATGGAAGAAAGCAATGGAAGAAGAAATGAACTCTTTGTTGGAAAATAAAAATTGGGAGTTGGTAAATCTCCCAAAAGGTAGAAAGGCTTTGCAAAACAAATGGGTATATAGAATTAAGCATGAAGGTGACGAAAAGACGGAGAGGTATAAAGCAAGGTTGGTGGTGAAAGGATTCGCCCAAAAGGAAGGTATTGACTTCACTGAAATTTTCTCACCTGTTGTCAAAATGTCATCCATTAGAGTCATTCTTGGTCTTGTTGAGGTTTTAGACTTAGAATGTGAACAGTTAGATGTAAAAACTGCTTTCCTTCATGGAGAATTAGAGGAAGAAATTTATATGAAGCAGCCAGAAGGATTCATAGAAAAAGGCAAAGACATTTGCCATAGTTCAAAAAGAGAAAGTCTATGGTTAAACAGGCAGCCTCAACAATGGAAATACAAAAATTTGGTTAATTCTAACTTCTTGAACTTTTGTTTTCATGATTTGGGCTGTGACTACATTATGTCTATATCAAGAGGTATGATAAAGGAAAATATCTCATATTATTGTTATATGTGGATGACATCTTGATTGTTGGACATGATAAGAATATGATCAATAGGTTGAAGAAGGATTTGGGCAGCAAGTTTGCAATGAAGGATTTGGGTCCAACACAACAGATATTGGGCATGAGGATCATGCGTGACAGGGAAAACAAAAGGTTGTGGTTGTCACAAGAAAATTATATCAAGAAGGTGCTTGACAGGTTTAATATGAAGGATGCCAAACCAGTTGGTACACCCCTTGCAAACCACTTCAAGTTGCGTACTAAGTTATGTCCTAGTGATGACAAGGAGAAGGAAGAAATGAGCAAGGTTCCTTATGCTTCAGCAGTTGGCAGCTTGATGTATGCCATGGTATGCACACGACTAGACATTGCATATTCAATGGGAGTTGTAAGAAGATTCCTTGCCAATCCAGGAAAACAACATTGGAAAGCGAGTAAAATGGATTTTTCAGGTATCTTAAGGGTACTAGTCATTATTGCTTATGTTTTGGTAATAATGATACTGTGCTTGAAGGTTTTACAGATGCAGATATGGCTAGAGATATCAACACTAGAAAGTCCACTACAAGTTATTTTTCACATTTTCAGGTGCAGCTGTATCTTGGGTGTCAAGGCTACAAAGAATAGTAGCTCTCTCTACAACAGAAGCAGAGTACATAGTTGCAACAGAGGCTTGCAAAGAAATGTTGTGGATGCAACGATTTCTAGGAGAGTTAGGAATCAAGAAAAACAAGTATGTGTTGTATTGTGATAGTCAGAGTGCCATTCACTTGGCGAAAAATCCAGCATTTCACTCAAAAACCAAGCACATTGACTTAAGGTACTATTGGATCCGACATGTGTTGGAGGAAGGGCAGTTATATTTGGAAAAGATCCATATAGATAAGAACCCTGCTGATATGCTCACTAAGATTCTACCAAGAAGTAAGCATGAGTTATGTAGAGGCATGATAGGTATCGGTGTGACTTGATTCAAGATTCTTCATTCGGCTTCAAGTGGGAGAATGTTAAGTGTGAAGCTGTATGTCGGCGCCGAACCTAACGCGCTGCCCAGCTTGAAAATGTATCCATATGTTTTTTCACATGCAGAATTAGCTCTTCTCTGCTGCTATACATTGTATTCCTGCCTCTGCCTGAGCATGTCAAGGCAAGCAAGGCCTGTGTAATAAAATCTGTTCTGTGTTGTTTCTCCATTTCATTTCTGTTTCTGTGTGTCAATTCCATTTCTCCATTCTTATTTTTCTGTTTCACTGCTCTGCTCTCAATATGATTTACATTCTTAAAAAATAATCCATATTCGATATAAACAAGATGATATACACTAGTCAATATAAAAAAATTGTATAGAAACCCGAGCTTGCATGCAGCCCACTTGTCCCCTTTGAGAATCTCCCACAAAATTATTCAGTTAGAGCTAAACTGAGTTTCAGCAGCCTCTGCAAGGCACAAACCTGCTCATGGAAGCTCCCTTTCATCCAAGCTCATAACTGAGCCTAATCTCAAACCCTCCCTCTTGGCACGAAAGTAAGTAGTCCTGTGAGGAATCTCTATCCCTTCCTTTGATGGCGTTGCTATCTTAGCTGTTGCTGGTGTAACTTAGGTTCCACTTGTGTTGCTTTAATAGATTCATTCGCAATTGAATCTGAAACAAGGATAAGCTTTGGGTCCATCTTGGCTTTTGTCTCTGCACAGGATCATTTACAGGCGATGTGATGGGTCAATGAGGTGAACTACCGAAGCTATTTACCTTGATATTTATGAATTAATCTTAATGAAGAACTAGTTTATGAACCAATTGAGGAGGTATGAGTAAGCTAGACACCTGTTAACCGATTTTTGCATTGCGCTCCCGTACTCAAAATACTTTGAATTACCTGTGGTAAATTATTATCTTGCACACATGGGTTTGGGTTTCAAGATGGGCCACTCGAATGGGTTCTTTGTAAGATATTGCACACATAGGTTTGGGTTTCAAGATAGGCCACCCAAACGGGTTCTATCCAAGAGAAAGGCCAACAGGAAGTAGCCAAGCACGGACCACTCAAGGACCTAAATCTGCAAATTGAAGGCGCTTCAACCAGGATATGTCGGTCAAGTCAATTGCTTTGTACCTGCTATGATCACTGATCTTCCTTTCCTCCCACCCTTCTGGACCTCTAGTCTTTTCCACAGCACCCCACCAAGCTTTTGATCTTAGGCAGTCGATTAGGAAAAAGGTAGAATTGAAATTCTTTGTAGCCTTATCTGATCTCTCGACAAGCTTTCAATCTTAGGCGATCGATCAGGACAAAGGTATAATTGAAATTCTTTGTAGCCTTATCTGATTTCTTTCGTAGAAGAGATGTTAGTTGTGTTCTTATTTCGTAGAATAGATAAGAGAGAAAGAGATAAGAGGTCATGCTCTTGCTCTTTAGCATATAGCTCCTCCTCGTCAAGGAACCAAGCTAAAGGAGTAGAGAATGGTGGAAGGAAAAGAGGGAAGCCGCCTACTCAACACATAATCAGACACCGTAACATGTTATAACTATGGGGATGGCCAATATAGCAAAGCCACCTCCTGTAGACACGGTTCAAAGTACACATGAACCTGGTTCAGAGTACTATGTATGCTATGTAACTAATTTATAGCATTAAATATATATAAAATAAAGCTAGCATTAGTTTACCGTGGCAAAATACAGATGAAAACAATTCCACCTATGTTTCCCTGTCATGCCTGTGGCAGGGACTAATATGAAAAATAAATCTTTTTATCCGAACATTAGGAATCCTTCCTTCACTCCTAATTTAAAAAAAAAATATTAATGTGACGAATAAGAATATAAAAAAAGTATGAATGTGAGGAATAAGAATATTATCCCATATCCCTTAGCTAGAAGAGAACTTATTATAATAGTTTTATAATTTGAAGGATTTTTTAATCACAACTTATAAAAATAGGAAAAAGAAGGATGCTTGTTAAAAAATCCTTCCTTTGCTACTATATTAAATAAATTTTAAATTTTGAATACATTGATAAACAAAAATGTAGCCTCAAGTTTTTTTAATTTAAATTTGATAATCTTCAATGTCTTTGATTTTCCTTTTCACAAGGTGTTTGACTCCAAACTTGATGTCTTATATTATAAAAATACTTTTCATTATAAAAAGGATTTGTTAGCTTATTATGGGGCTCTTCAAGATTTTAAGGTATAATTTTAAAATTATGTAGGATAAGTAAAAACTTGGTAGTTGGTTAATATCAATCTAGTTTTTCCAAAGGGGTTGGATATACAAGTAAAAAGAGTGGACTTTTTCACAATTGGGTAATGTTTGATTCTCAAAAGAACACTTACTTTAGAATCCATGCAACGCTTTGAGCTAGTTTTCAAACATGAAATTGTACCAAAAGGGATTATATTAATGGCCAAAAGATATTATATTAATGGCCTCGTGACCTGCACATAGATAAGTGGATCAGAGCCCACCCCCATGTATTTCTTTATCAAAATTAAAGTTATACTACTATGATTAGATTTTGAAGGTTTTGTTCTTTAAGGCAATAAAGGTTCAAAACTTGTACTAGTTGGGAGGAGACACCAAATAATATATCCATGTTAAGCGTTGGTGTGTCCCATGTCGGGACGAACCCTCAGGTGATTTTGATGGCTTAGATGCCCCTAGGTCATAGTTTCTTAGACCACAAGCTAGTCCTGTAAGTCACGAACACACTAGAAAAAAATCAACTTGGTCTAATTTGTCTTTAGATAAAGTGTTATTTTTCAATATGTTTACTTAGTATGCATTTGTAGTTATGTAATGTCATGATATGCTATAGTAATAAAGTGATCCAATGGTCATGATATGTTCTAAACATATGGTGATCCGATGAGTCATATTATTCTCAATACTAACAACTATATCGATCCAGGGATTAACTCCCAATTTCTCTATGGTCTCCATTTAAAGAGCATGGACGCCCATTTTTTGATGATCAATTGTGAAAAACTCTTACATGTTTCTTTTCCCTTTCGCATTAACGTATTTCCTCAAATGGTTTCTTTGGATGGGGGCATGGATTATTTCTCTCTTTCAAGGTTTTAATCATGTATTGCACTAGCTTATTGATCTTATAACTATTGTTATGAGTAATTACTTCAGGTGTTCAACCTGTGTGGGAATATCATTGATAATAAATCCGAGCGATCAACTCTTACATTCAATATTATTTATCTATGTTCAAAATAATTACCTTTTACTTGAAGATTATAAAATAGAAATGAAGGATGATTTATGTATCTATGTTATTCTTCCTAAGATTGATAGAACATATTTTATTTTTGCATCTGCTTTACACTCTACTAGAGAAGCTCTAGGGGATTTTACATGCCACCCTCTCTTGCATATTTTTATGATTCTTTGATTAGAGAGACTGATAAACTCTTGCATCTTGGAGTGATCAACCTATAACACTATAGGTACATCTAATAGAGCTTTATTAGCACGATGGAAGCATAAATCCAAGTATCCAAAGAAAAAATATCTTCACAACAACAACAACCAAAACAAGTGTCTAAATCCCTCTTAACTAGCTTCTACTACAAATGGAGACAAAGAAAAATAATCAAAATGTACTGACACTAAGAGACATCGGATTTTTTGTTGAAGAGATGGTCATATAGAGTCTAAATTTTTTAATAAGGCGGAGGTCTTAGAAAAAACTACTATTAAACAACATCAATCTTGTTTCCTCTTATTCCAACTCTTATTCTTATAAACATGCAAGTTCTTCTTCTCGTTTTTCCTTCAAAGTGACACTTACTTCTTCTTCTCATGAGTGACTCACTGATTTAATAGTATCTTATCGTATTGCTAAAGATAAAACCATTTTTTCTTCTCTTAATGAATGTAACACCTAAGATTTTTTTGTTGGTCATGATAGATATCCTACTATTATAGGGTCTAAAATAGTTCATCTAGATGATGATCCCATTAATGATATATTATATGTTACAATTCTCTCATGCAACCTTCTATCAATATTTCAAATAACTCATTCATGTGAAGGTAAAATAGTAGAATTTTCACCTCTCCAAGATGTTAATTAAGAATTTAAAAGATATTAAGCATGTCATATGAACTAATATTGTTGATGATATTACCAAGTTGTATATATTTGACAACCTTGTGTCATTAGTTTTTCCATCAGTTTTTATTGATCAAACCAATGACTTGAACAAAATTTGGCACAAGTGAATTGGTCATCTAAACCACCGCTCATTACAATAGCTTTGTACTAAAAATATTGTGATTGGACTTTGTTTTGTTTCGTGTAGATATGGTGTTTTTGTAGTTGTTTTCTCAACAAACAACAACAAAACAATTTTGACAAGTGTGCCTCTCAACATGCCTTGTCCCCTTGTATCTTGTTCATTGTAATTTGTGTGTACACTCCTCCTTCTTTTTGTAGGTTCAAATACCTCTTAATTTTCATTGATGAATTATCTAGATTACCTTGTGTTTATTTATTAAAACTTAAGAGTGATCACTTTGACATGTTATTGGCCTACATGGACCATGTAAAAGAACAATATAGACATCAACTATAAAAGTATTGAAAATGAATAATGGATGAAAACATGTTAACAAAAAATCTACAACTTAACAAACTATGTTAAGGAATTTAGATGCAACATATTATTCCATACCACCACAACAAAATGGTGTTTTTGAGACAAATGATTGCGCATTAACAAAAATGGCAAGATATATGATCCACTTTAAGGGATTTTAAGTCTTCAATTTTGGGTGAAAGCTTATGATGCTCTTTATTAGAAAACGGAAATATGCATAACATAAATAATAAATATACCTAGATTTAATGTACAAAAGATAGTTACCAATCACATAATCACATAGATAAGTAATGAAACAAGATAACACCAAAGTATTATACCTTTATTACTAGAAGCATTGTTCACTTGTATCTTCAAGGGGGAAACCTCCAATTGTGCAAAGCTCAATTACAAATAATTTCATAAGACATATTTTAAATTTCTTTGACAAATTTATATAGTACTTTCTACATCCTAGGAACATTATAGAGAAAGAAATTTCCAATAGATAAAACCTACTAGTAATTCCTTTTACATTTATTTATTTTACACCAATACATGAACCTTATTTACTAACGATGGTATTCATAAATAGCAATACATAGTAACACATCGATCTACTTAGGGGTTTTAGAATATTAGGACCCTAATATGCCAACACCCCACCACCACCACCCCCTTCCCCCTCAAAAAACAAAACATTATCCTCAAGACTATATATGGGAGAATTGATGTAGAATCATTGTAAGCTCCCATGTGACATCCTTTGATTGTATATCCTTCCATTTTGTTATGATTTCTTGGATAATATGTTGGTGGATATGATGCCCTCTTTCTTCCAAGGATGACATCAAGCTACAACCAAATGGTACTTATTTCATCAATTTAAGAAGGCTAGTTTGAGTGCAACAATTAGTTACAACCATTTTCTTTAAACATGACACATGAAAGATATGATGCATTTTAGAGTGAATTGGAGGTTCTAATTGGTAAGCCACTAGTCCAATACATTTGAGAACCTTATAGGGACATACAAATTTAGAACAAGCTTCTAGTTGTGGCTTTCTTTGAGGAAGCTTCACTAATAAGGTTGTAGATGAAAGAACACCTAATCCCATTCCTTAAGATGGTGTTCAAAATGATGTTGATCAACATATTACTTCATATAACTATGATAAATTACTATATTATCTTTGACACTATGGAGAATATTGGCTCAAGCTATTAGAGTGTTTTTCAAACTCTTGTACTTTTGAGATTTTTGGATAGTAAGTAGTATTAATGAGGGATTTTGACCATAGAAAACTTTAAAGGGGATCAAATAGTAGCACTATGATAATTTTTTTGTACTGCCATTCTACTAGGGGTAACCATTTAACCCATTATGATTCTCGTTCATAAGGAAGCACCTTAAATATGCTTCCAAACACTTGTTGATGCCTTCAATTTTCGGGTGAAATCTTTTTCTAATATGCAATTGAATGCCATAAACCTTATACAATTCTTATCAAAAATTGTTAATGAAAGTGGAACCACAACCCATTATAACACATTTTTGCATACCATGTAGTTTAGAGATGTTATCCTTGAAGACTTGAGTAACCATGAAAGCTTTAAAGGAGTGTTGAAGAGCACAAAAATGAACATATTTGGAAAGATAGTGAACCACAATCATGATGATAGATTTAATTTCTAGATTCGGGTAAATCCACAATCAAGTCTATGGACAAATGTTTGTCCATTGTAGTTCACAGAGTTTTTACTATTCCTGCCTTATGGCATTGACCAATATCATATTTAACCATAAACTTTGCAATTGTCTTTCTTTTTCCCTTTAACCATAAACTTTGCAATTGTCTTTTCTTCTTGCCTTCCTAAACAGTAATTATTTTATCCATTCATATGTTTTATGGAGGCTAAAATGCCCTATTGTTGGAGACGCAAGGAGTTGAAATGACGTGATTGATTTGAAGGTGGATTGTTTTTTCAAACAAAAATTCCATTTATAGCAAATATCTTCATTGTACCAAGTGTAGCCTTAAGATGGATGGGATATATTGTCGACGACGAGGTTCGACGATGGAACGACAGAGGCGGCAGGGCATGGAACGCTGCCCCGAGAGACGAAAATACAGAGGAAGACTCCATCATAGTTCTTCTTCAATGTTCGTTTACTTCACCAATTCTGTGGAGAAAGGCGTGATCGTGCAGATTAAGTGGGTAGCGCCTTGAAAGCAACTGGTCAAGCCACCGGTGTGGGTCGATGAGGATAAGAAGAGTACGGGTCGACGTAATCATTCATTACATTTCGCATGTCGCTATCGTGTGCAGTATAATTACTTCGCAAGGATTCGAACTCGTGACCTCGGCTCTGATATGGCGTTGGTCGCTTCAGCTCTTGTCAAATCTCACACCCGCTCGTCCCTTGCACTGCGTGGTCCAGCCGGCAACAGCTCATCCTGCAAACTGGGGTGGGGAACTCCCATCTCATATGGCGTCGGCGACATAATCCTTCACGGAAAAAACAAAACAAAACCCAAATTCGTGTTCTTTTTCTTTTTTTCGTTTTCGCTTGTCATTGTCCCCCACCCCTAAGGACCCCAACCTCAACAACTCCTCCTCTTCTCTAGGATTTTTTAATGGTATTCTTGTTTTAAATCAAAATTTTAATGTTTTAAATCAAAATTTTGATGGTATTCTTGTTGCAAAATTTTGATTTAAAACAAGAATACCATTAAAAAATGAAAATGAAAAACCCATTGGGTGTCACTAAGCTGTTGAGCAAACAAAATCAACCATAATATCAATGGCCGGTGTCCCCTTGCGTGTCCAAGGTTTATGGATAGAACAATTTAATCTATGGGCAAGTTAAACTTAAAAAACACAATATTGCCCTCCAGAACCGGACCTAATTATATTAGAATAATATAAGCCTTAAGTCTGTTAGGTTCCCATAATCTCTAAACAAGAATCCAAGCATTTGTCTTTTTGTCATGCTGTGGACAATTATAGTTTAGAATAATTTAATGCTCTTAGGTTTCCATAATCTCAAAACAAGAATCCAAGCATTTGTCATGTTACGAGCAGCGTGGACAATTATCAGCGAAATTATATTTTAGTAAGGGGAGCATTATATTTTAGTAAGGGGAGCCCAAAAGGGTTTGTGAATAGATAATTGTATTAGAATAATTTAAAGATGATGTTTACAAGGTGATGGATGTATTTTTAACATTTTGTAATGTGAATATTGAAATCAAACAAGTAAAATTCTAGTTTTAATGTTGATTTCCGAAAACAAATGTAATCTCTAAATAATTTTAACAATTTAAATACCAGAAAATAGCAATTACTCTTCTTCAAACATAATATAATCTTCATCTTTATATGTTGATCTTTAATATTTTCACGTAAATATAAAAAATAAAATGTTCCTTTAAGATACTTGACGTTGACGATTTCAATTAAATATGAAGTAAAAGTCCCTTGACATACGATAAAAAAATTGAAATTGATTCTACAAGTTAAGTTTGACGGTTATATTCTACAAGATAAACCATTGCATTCTGAAGTACGTATTTGACAAGTAAATTACGTCGTGACTGATAAATTTACCCGTCAATTAGCACAATCATGACGTGTTGATATTATAAAAGGCCTTATTTACATGTTCACGCTTTAATTACTTATCTCTTTGTATACTAAAATTTATCATGTGTTGATTTGGCAAGTCAACATTGGTTAAACATGATTGGCATTATTTGTTGCTCCAACATTTGGTCATTTCGTATTTCGTTTCGAAAAATTGAATGGCTTCACTTTGAGTAAGTTGTCATTTAAATATTGCTTAATATAAATGGGTATTTTGTTTATTAATTAAATTATGAGTTTGTTTTATTTGCGCAGTGTAATTTAGAGACAAAATGACATTTTTTATTAAAATTGAGGGATATAATTTTAAAAAGATTGTGCTTGGTATGGTTTCAAATACAATTTTGAATGTAATAAATGAATTAAACTAACTGAAAAATCTTAAACTCATTTTACAGATTAAACAACTTAAATTCAATTTTTTTTAAAATGTTTATTTTGGTTAAAATTAAACACAAAAAATGCCAAATTTGTGTTTTGTTGTATTTAGTTGTTAATTCGAATAAGGATAATAATTAACAAAATAGTATCTAAGTGTGATTTTTTGGAATTTTTCCTGGTTTATTTTTCTATCTAATTTGTCTACAATCAAGTAGGGATTCATTGAATTTTTTTGGTTTATTTTTCTATCTAATTTGTCTAGAATCTAATAAGAGATTCATTGAAATCACAAGTTTGAGAGGAGAGTTCTTCACAATCGAAGTGATGACATTACAAGTTTGACAGGTAAGCTCTTCACAATAGAAGTGCCCTAGGGGTTTTGAGGGTGCCAATTTATATATGACGTCAAAAAACCAGTTTAAACAACACAAATCAAAATTTAGCGACCAATTTTTTCGTCGGATTTTGGAAATAAATTCGCTGAAACTCCAAAAATGAGAAAATAAGAAAGAAAAGAAATGAATTGAATTAACAAAGCAACTCACAGGTGAGTATTGCACCTGGAGACTGTACAAAATGGAGCATACACTCTACATTCAATCAATCAATGATACAAAAATAAATACATCACAAAAGAATAGGGAGTTGGAACAAACTCATATAACCTAGGAACTAATCCTAACTTAAGGAGTTATGTTAAAACTATGAAGCCATTTCTCCATTAATACAATATAATAATAATTATTTTTAGCTCTCCCCCTTAGTGGAGAAAGGATTATCCTGTAGTCCTAACATCCCTATAAACAATTCAAACTTCACTTTCCCAAGAGGCTTAGTGAAAATATCAGCCATATTGTCACATGTTTTACAATATTCAACAAAGATTTATTTTGACTGGACTTTTTCTGTAACAAAGTGAAATTGAGTGTTGATGTGTTTCGTGTTCTTATGAAACATTGGATTGTTTTCTAGCTTAATGGAACTCTGGTTGTCGCATTTGATGATAGTCACCTCTTTTTTCTCTTCTCCTGCATCATGGAGAAGCCTTCTCAACCAGATAGCTTCACATGTTTCTACACATAATGCTTGGTACTCAGCTTCAGCTAAAGATAAAGACACAACTCTCTGCTTTTTACTGCTCCATGCATCAGAGTCTGAAAAACCTGCTAAAATAACATCATATGTATCAGTGTATAAAATACCATAATTACTAGTACCATGAAGATACCTCAACACACTTTGCGCTGCCACCCAATGACTTTCAAGAGGTGTAGACATGAACTGGATTAGCACATTAACAAAGTATGCTAAGTCTGGTCTAGTTTTAGTTAGATATATCAAACTACCAACTATTTTCCTATACAAAGTGGCGTCCACCTCCTAAGACTCATCGTCACTGCACAATTTCAGATTCTGCTACAAAGGTGTTGATGTTGTCTTACACTGCTCCATTTTGAACTTTTTGAGCAACTCTTTAACATACTTCCCTTCAGTAAGGAAATTCTTCCAATTGTCTCTCCATACTTCCAAACCAAGGCAATAATGTAAATGTCCAAAGTATTTCATTATAAAAACCTGTGACATCTGCAATTTGATTTCATTGATTAATGCATCTGCATTATTTGTTATAATCACGTCATCCACATACAAGGAAATCAAAATTTTCTTCCTATGTTCATCATACATGGTATATAGATTTGGATCATTCATAATCCTATGAAAACCATATTGTAAGAAAAATGAATCAGTCTTTGCGTACCAAGACCTAGGTGCTTGTTTTAAACCATAAAGTTCATTTTTCAATCTACACACTAAATGTTCTTATCCTTGCTTAACAAACCCTTCAGGCTAGACTAAATAAACCTCTTCTTTTAAATCACCATTCAATAATGTAGACTTAACATCTAACTAGTGTAGCTTCCACTAATATTTTGTAGCTAAGGCAATTAACATTCTAATAATATTCAGTTTGGCTACAAGAGAAAATGTTTCTTCAAAGTCAATTCCCTCTTTCTGTGAATAACCCTTTTGCTACCTGTCTAGCTTTGAACTTTTCTATACTCCCATCTGCATTGAATTTAGGTTTGTAAAGCTAATTACAACCTATGGGTATTTTTCCTTTAGGCAATTCAACTAGTTCCCAAGTATTGTTTCTAATAATATATTCAAATTCTTCATTCATTGCAACCCCCCACTCATGATATTGACTAGATTATTTATAATTTTTTGGCTCTATAACATTTAAAATGTTTGACATTAAAGCATAGTCTTTCAATATGGCTAGTAGTTGAGTTTGCCTACCTAATCTTCTCGGTAAAGGAATCACATCAAATTTGTCTGCTTCAGACCTTTGCAGAGTTGAATTACTGACTACATCACCTGTCTCTTCCTCTTTTTGTTGTTGATGTTGTTGTTGATTATTCTCACTTCTTTCTTCCATGAATAATGGAATGTGCCATTCTTAAAGATTGTTTTCCTTTCCTTCCTCAGCCCGCTCATGAAATATGACATCTCAACCTGTAAATACTTTATGAGTCAAAGGATTAAACATCTTATAGGCTTTAAACTCAGTGCAATATCATACAAAGATGCATTTCATGGCCTTAGGATCTAAATTATTTCTATCTTGCTTGGGTATATAGGCAACGACTTTTGACCCAAAAACTCTTAAATGATTCACTGTTGGCTTCTATCCATAAAGTCAGTCGAAAATATTTTTAGAATTAATACATTTAGTAGGACTCCTATTTTTTTAAATAAACAATAGTGTTGATTGCTTCAGTCAAAAAACGATTTGATAGACCCTTACCTTGAAGCATACATTGTGTACACTCCACAAGGGTTATATTTTTTCATTCTGCAACTCCATTTTGCTGCAGAGCGTGAGGCACTATGAACTATTGAATAATCCCATGATCTCTGCCAAATTTCATGAACTGTCCCAACTTGTATTCTCCCCCTTGATCGGAGCGGAGAATCTTGATGAATTTTCCTACCTTCTTCTCCACCATATTCTTAAATTATTTGAAGCGTTGAATTGTCTGGCTCTTCTTGTTGATAAAATATATCCAAGAGAATCTAGCGCAATCATCAGTAAACAATGAAAAATAATATGCACCACCTAGCGACCTAGAATGCATAGGTCCGCATACATCTATATGCACAAGCTCTAGAATATCTCTTCTCTTCCTATCAACATTCAAAGGAACTCGTCCCTATGAATTTTCCCTAATGCACATCCATCAAAATCTAAATGAACATTATGAAAAGCAGGGAGTCCATCAACCATACCTTTCCTTTGAAGCAACATCAGATCTTGTGGGTTAAGATTACTGAATCTCTGATGCCAAATATTCTTAGTTGTCAATCCTGTTGAAATCAAAGCTTGGTGTGGCATGCTATTGACATTCAAACTATACAGGCTTCCCATATGCACTCCTGATGCAACTAGTTCCTTATTTCTGTCCTTTATGAAAAAATGTGTTTTGAAGAATTCAACTTGCAGGTCTTGATCTGTTATCATTGACACAAAGATTAAGTTCTTCTTGATATTGGGTACATACATTACATTTTTTATATGTATGATATCACCTGAAGGAAACATCATCATAATATCACCGCACCCCTTAATATCATAACCTTTATCATCACCTAGATAAATTTGAGCTCCACAAGTAGTTTCTTCAAAAAACTCAAACCAACTTCTATTGCATATCATATGTGAAGACGTGCTTGAATCAACATACCAAATTTCGGCCTTATCCTCCTCAGAAGCTGAAAGAGCACAATCAGCTACAAACAATCGAAAATCATGACTGTGACCTTCATTAACAAAGTATCCTGTGTGCTTTCTCTATTTATTTCTAGCCTCACCTGCCTGTCTCTTAAAGAAAAACTTAGCTTGATGGCCGATTTTCCCACAGTAGAAACATTTAATGCCAGAAAAGTTACTACTGTTATTTGAAGACATACCTGTAAATGGTATCTTCTGAAATCCATCACCGCCTTTCTGTTATTGTGGTTGTTTCCCTTTGTACGGATTATTCTTCGCCATCAAAGAAATATCGACACGTTGTGGTCTAAAATTATGTCGCCACTCTTCTTCCTGTAACAGAATTCCTACTAGATCTTCAAATGCAAGGGTTTTATCCTGTCCAGAAAAGCTTGTGATGAACATCTGGTATTTATCTGTCATCCCGTTCAATGTAATTATGACAAGATCATAATCAGACACCTTATCCCCTATGGCACCTAATCTGTCCTTTAGGTCTTTGACCCTTGCAATGAATCCAGAAATAGATTCATTGTCCTCCATCCTCATTGAAAACAACTTGCCTTTGAGCAACAAGATGCGATTGGTGTTTTGTGTTTGGTATAGATTTTTGAGCGTCATCCAAATCTCAGTGGACAATTTACTGTCTCTGATGTGTGGGATAATATTGTATTTAACAGACTTCTTCAATAAAATTTTCGCCTTGTTCTCCCTTTTCTCCCAGTCTTGTATGAGTGCAACTACAGTTGTTGCACCGTTTGAATTCTACTCATCACCATTGATGATCGACCACATGCTTGCTCCCTCAAGTAGCATATGTAGCTTGAATTTCCAATTGGTATAATTGGTCCCATTGAGTTTTCTAGTCTCATTGAGATAAGTTTCTGAAAATTTGTTCATTTTTGGACTGATCGGATTCCAAATCCCTCGATTTACAATTGATTCTAACCAAGTGAAAAATTACAAGCTATGAGAAAAAAAACTTTAACACATACCAAAACCTAATCACAAATCCGCCACTGATCTAGCACGATCTCTGTGTTTACAACTTAGATCCACCACCAATCTGAAAGATTTTTGTGTCTGCTACTCATATCTACCATCAATCGTGAAAAATATCAGGAGAAGAACCATAAAATAGGTAAGAAAAAGGTCAATACTGTGTCTGCAGCTACGGGATTCGTGCCACATTTTCAGCCCCTGAGCCCAGGTCAATACCCATAACTTCTTGTAACTTCAAGAGATGATAAATAACATTAAAAAAAATGAATGGAAGCAATCACATCATGAGGAACTCATCCGACCCCACCCAGCCATGAAAGGAATTTCGTCAAATATGTCAAAAACATTGCATCTACAAATATAAACAACAGATTTAAACATGGGAGTCTCTTACAAATATGATAATAACTAAGAATCATTTCATCCCTACATCATAAGCTACAATACAATATATTTTACAATAGATACATTGGGTATTCATTTACAAGTAAAAACATAGATAGAGCCATACATCATCACTAATCAAATGCATGCTTATAACCAACATAATAGAAAAAAAAATACAATGGATACTATAGCGAATAAATCCATACATAAACCAATAAATTTTCATACCGAATACTAGAGGAATGAGCTCTTCATTACTGAATGTAAAAACCAATCATAGATGGGACTTCCATGTTCCACCTGAACATAGATTGTTTGAGCCAAGTCTCACTTCAGCCAATCACTCTTGTGACATATTCCAAGGATGAATGTGGGACTTTATCAAACACATCAATCAACACTAAACTAGGGCTCCAGAGACTAAAACATCTCAACCCCAAACCGGTGATTCCACCTCATAGTCGTAAATCACTAACCATCACTAGTTGATCTCTATCCAAGTTGTTCTAGGACTGCAGAGTGTTTGTTCCAATCAGGGTTTACAAAAATAGTAACTCAACCCCAACTGTTAAAGGGCTTCTAGAGAATTTTTCCAACCAGGGCTTCTCACTCAACCCCACCTGTTTCCTGGCTCGAGAGAATTTGTCTAACCAAGACTCTAGGAATAGTAACTCAACCCACCTAGCGCTCCATATCTTTTGTCCAACCAAGGCCCCAGAACTAGTAACTCAACCAAAAAACTTTCCGTCGAGCTCTAGTGCATTTGTCCAACCAAGGCTTCAAGGAATAGTAGCTCAACCCATAGGTGTCCGCCAAGCTCCAGAGCATTTGTCCAACCAAGGCTCCAAGAACTAATAACTCAACCCACAACTAAAGGAATCATGAGAACCAACCAGAATACAATCAATGGAAATAAACCCACAATATCATGGTTATCCAGGGAATGGAAAGGCTAGGAAAATCCACATGCATACACCATGCATGCAAAAACTAGTGAGGAAAACATACATGCAACTTGGTACCTGCAGTCAGAACCTGCTATAGATGTTGGTCCTGATGTCCTCTTGCATTTTCCTGCTCTTCCTTTACCTTCTTACTCCAAATCACTAAGTATCCACACTCTCCAATAGTGCTCCAAGAAAACTCTAAGTATCTAAGAGTATGAGAGAGAGATAGAATAATGAGAGAGCTCCAAAAATATACTAACAAAATCTTGAGCAAAAACTTGCCAATTGATCCTCATAAGCCCTTTTATTAATGAAGTCTTTATTTTTTTTATTTTCCATTATTTTCCATTATTTTCCTTCATTTTCCTTCTCACATGAAACCTGTAACCTTTCTTCACCCTTTTCTCCTAATTTCCATTAATTTCATAAATAAATGTGCCAAAAATATTTTTTGCCCCTTTAATGCCTTAGCCATTGCCTTTGTCAATTTCCTTTAGCCATAATAACCGAAAAATAACACCTACTAGGATGTTTTTGCCCACCATTCAGCTTGGAATATGTGTCTCATTGACCGTGGTCTTATATATTTTTTCACATGAATTTTTACCAAGGTTGTTACATCGATTTTGGGTAAAAATACCCAAAAAAATATACTGAGAAAAAGGCTTCATATATTAGTTAGACTACACACTAGGGAAACATCTTTAAAAATTAATACACTAAATTTTACGATTTACAATTTAAAATTTTAAAAATAATGACACTAAATATAAAATTAAAATCTTAATTTGATGAAAAGGACACAATTCCATTAAATATAATGGTAAGGTATAAATTATCTATATAATATAGTAAAAAATACTATTAAATACGTAACATTGAATTTGAAATACTTTGAGGTTAATTAAACATGAGATGTGTTTCAGAATTTATATCAAAAGTTTGTGTTAGGATATTCTGACACATAAGAAATAGTTAAGTATAACTTGGTCTAGCGTAGAGTTAGGTAAAGTGTGTTTCTTTACTATGTGCATTTGCAACTTATAATCTGATGGTCACTATATGTAGTGATTTGATGGTTCACTCTCTCCTTGGTATTACTGACACTTGATCCATGGCTTAACACCTGATTGGTCTATGATCTCTATTTAAAGAGAATGGAGGGTCATTTGTCAGATAATCATTTATGAGAGAAGCTTATGTAAATTTTATTTCTTTATATTAATAAATTTCCTGAAGCGGTCGCTTTGGCTCAGGATGTGGAATGTTTCCCTCTTCGAGGGTTTTAACCACGACAAATACTGGTGTATTGATCTGTGATCTGTTTGTGAGCGGTGACTTTTTGTGTTTTATCTAAGGAACTTACCCTGTAAATTCTTACATGGTATTAGAGTTGTTTTAAGGGTTGCATCTGTTGTTGATCCACATCTGAAGCCGGTTTGACTGCATGCGACTGTCGTTTTCCAAATCTATTGTTTCTGACCGCTTTCGGGCTAGGAGAAATGCTCTGTTGTGTCTAGAGCCTCTGTTATAGTGAGTAACCCCATTCATTTCATGCGAAAAGGTTTTCGGTTGCCCAAGTTATGTCATTTTAGATCTAGAGGTATAAAGCATTATTTTTTGCAATTATATTTATTAATCTATCTGTATATTTCCTTTTATAGCTTTTCTTTATTACCAGATCTATACCTTATTCTCTGTGTATACTCTTTTCTCTACACTGTGTGTGATCTGGCAAATCAGAAACATGAAGATGAGATTTTTTTGCTACATATGTTCTTTCCCCACGACTTTGTGTGATCTCGAAAAATCAGAAATAGGGATAAAAAAAATATAGTTTCCAAACGTGCTAACAAGAAATATAACGTTTTGTCATAAGGCTTGTATTTTTTGTTGTTGTTGTGTGCAAATTTGTGTGTGTGTGTGTGTGTGCTTTTTTCTTAAGGAAAAAACGTGCACACCGGAGAGAAAAAAAAAAAAAACCCTTCCTCCTTTCAAACAATTACAAGATCCTTTTACTAGCTCACTTGGTGTAAAGTTACTTTATGAGAATAGAGGTCTTGGGTTCAAGTCTCTTTGTCAAGCTTCTTTTTCGAAAAGGATTTTTGTCAAGTTAATTTTTCTTAAAAAGCTTTTTGGCAAGTTGCTTTAAAAAAAAAGGGTTTTAGCACATGTAAAAGTGACTCTCACTTATTTATAAAAGTGGGTCACATAAAGTAGTATTTTCTTAAAAGTGAGTTTATTATACTAAGTTTGGAAAATGGGGGGAATTTTTTTTTTTTTTTTTTTTTTTTAAGTACAGCTTCATCATCAACTTTCAACCTATCACGTAACTACTCGACATCTACTCCAACTTTTCTTAAAAAAGGCATAACCTCTTCATCCAGAAGCCGTTTTGAGAACCATTTTTTTTAACCGGCCTAGTTTTTTGATATTTTTCCATTGGAGCAGTTAGTTTCAACATTTTTAGATTCAATTTTAAAAAAATGGAAAGTGCATGCCCGGTTATTCTTAACAGCACCAATTATTTCCAATGGCTATCCTACATGGTAGAATTACTTAGAAGGGCTCTATAAAATAACCACACGACAAGAATCTAAACCTACCAATTGTGATAAAATGACTAAATGAGAAAATAAACAAGATCAAGCACGAGGGTTGATAGGAATGTCCATTGCTCAAGATCTTAGATTTCATATCCAAGAAATTGACTCCCCTGCTAAAGCTATGTAAACGCTAAATATTGTTTTTGGCATTAAAAATGGAATAGAGCCCACCATCTTGAAAATGAGTTGCTTACTTTGGACCCTAATAATTTCTCCTCTATTGAAGATTTTTCGTCCAAATTCAAGACCCTTACACTTCTTTTAGAAGGTTGTAAGGTCAAAAAGGAAGATGGTAGCCTTATCTATTCCATTCTTGCTAAGCTAGGCCCTGCACACTCAAGGAACAACCTACAAATACCCCTCTTTTGATGCATTTTGTGATTCTTTGATAAGATAACAAGAAAAACTCTTACACCCTCGTCTTATTAATATTGTAAGCTCTTCTAAGAAAGCCTTAGAAGCCCAGCAACAACCATATCCGAAGAATCCTAAGAAGCAGCATCCTAAAAAAAATGGTCCTAAACTAAACAAAGGTGTTAAGAAATTTCAGCTGCAAACTAAAAAAACAACTCAACAAACTAATAAGGCAAATAAAAATAACCAATACGGAAAAGCTGATTACACCATCATAATCGTTTTTAAAACAAGAAGTAAGCAATGTGTGTTATCATTCTTTATTAAGCCATGTGAAAATCGATCTTTGCCATTGAGATTATGTTAAAGTTTTAATATTTTTCAAAACTCTTTTCATTATTTAGATTAAAATATAAAACTATAAATTTAATAGTAAAAAATTATAATTTCAATTTTTAAACTTAAATTTATTCAAATCATAAAAAAATATAAATTATAAATATTTAATATAAAAAAATACTCTATAAAGTACAAATATTTTATCTCTTTAAAAGGAAACAATGTTCTTAATTATTAAATTCAGTTAAACTATGCACCAATATAAATATAAAAATATATATAATGTTCTTAATTATTAAGTTTACTTAAACTAGGCATATATATATATATATATATATATATATATATATATATATTAAACAAACTTGTACTTAGTCATGGTAAAGTGGTTTTCAAACCTCTTTTAAGTTGTACACCTAGTTTTATTTTTGTAATAAATAAATCAATTCTCTCTTGTATTTTCGGATGATTATTAATTTATTAAAAAAGAAATACATTTAAATTGAAATTATTTTTTATTAAGACTTACTTTAGTTAAAATAATGAAATTTATTTTTACTGAGACTTATTTTAATTAAAACAATGAAACTAATGTTTACTTAGACTTATTTTACTTAAAACAATGGATATTGATGTTTTAATAAGGAGATAATACACAAAGATTAATAATGCAATGGTGGAAGTGTAAATACTACTTAAGGTGCTTTTACAAAGCAATGTAAAGTAGAAATATCAATCACAAGCTCGCCTTATTTGAAAGAATCACAAAATGAGTAATTTTTTTTTAGGGAAGTTGTACAAAGATCAAACTTGTTCTTCTAAGATATCAAATGAATTTTTAAGAAATTTTGTCAAAATTATTTTTGATTATATTATAAAGAGCTATCATGGAAGATATGAATTCAAAAGTCTCTCAATGCTATTAGAGGAAAGAAATGAGAATTGAGGTGAAGAAGTAAGGTGAAGATTTCATTCCCCTAACCAATATTTGTAGTTATTGCTTACTAATAGATAAGGTCTAAATATACTTTATATTAAATTATTGAGTCACTAGTTACTATAATATTAATAACTCTAGAGTGAAAGTAGTCATGAGGAGTGAGAGTGATGTCTTGAGTTCACCTACCCTTATTGGAGCTTCTAGAGCCTCTTCACTAAAAAAAAGATGGAAAAAATTAGGTAAAATATCTAATCAAAGGAATGAGTGATTGCATTTGGAGTAGTTCATGATTCAAAACCAATGAGAATGAATCCATTTTAGGAAGAACAATATGTAGCATCCTAATATGGGCTTTAAAATTTTCCTTTCTGAATTCTCCAAGAAATCAAATTTTTAAAGATGACCACATAATGGTGAGTAGAATAAAAATCGAGGGGAGGTTTGAACAAGGACTTTGATACAAATCCTAAGTAATAATATATTAGTTTTAAGATTAATCAGGAGACTCAAAAGAAGCTAACTATATGAAAATAAAGAGGCATATACTAGAGATTAAGTATGTGTTGGATGAATATCCAATGTTTATTGAAGTTTGTCAATTTATGAGACAAAAAGGGGTTATCATTTCTTTCATACTAAAAAATTCCTTAAGGCATAATCCTTGAGGATTAGGTCTTTATGTAATAGCTTGGATTTTTACGAAAAAACCTACTTCTATCTTTTTACAAAAGAAAGATTGATATTCCTTAGGAATATTATTTTGGGATTCTTTAGTAAGAAGAGTTAAAGATAGGTAAAGTTGTAAACTTCACTAATTCACAGTTCCTTTAACCATTTATCATCCAACCAACTAATCTTTCCTAATCACTAACATGTTAAATACTAGCTATCATGTTATATTATAGTTGAACATTATAAATTATGGTCGAATATAGTTATCCATGATTGATACTACTAATCGACTAATGTGTACCTCAAACACTTTAAATCATTTACACATTATCCAATTAACTCCTTAAAGGATAGGTTCTAAGAAAATTTGCTACATTGTAAATTGTGATTCATTGAATTTGTAGACATACCAAAATTGACTCATAGAAGTAAAGTTACTAAAAACACTATAACCAATGAAGTTGTTGTTGAAAATTTTTAAATATACAGTAAACATTAATGAGGAGCACTGTCAAAGTTTTTGATCAAAAAATAACTATTACGTCAAAACGAGAAATATAACCAAAAAACATGAAAAAATAACCTGAAAATGTAACTGTTGATGTTGGAATAACCTTTTTTTTTTTCGGGGAAAATTTTCAACATTTTTTAAAAATGGAAGTAAAAACAATTTTTTTTGGTGCACAAAACACTCTAAAAAAAAAAGTGTTGATGTTAGAATAAAGTTTTAAGTTTTTTTTTTTTTTTTTTTTTGGTAAATTGTTAACATTTTTAAAATATCATGTCCCTAAAAAGCATTAAAATTCCAAGGATGACATTAAAAATAAAATATCACCTCTATGAAAAGCCTTAAAATTTCAACAATTTTCAGCCATGGTGTTAATATTACTTTAAAATATTATTACCATGTATTTTATATTAATTTTTTTTTTAAGTTTATCATATTAATACCAATTTATTAAATATAATGTCTTACTATATAATGTGTTGAAGTCACTCGATAAGAAAAACTTTAGTTATGATGAATGAACAACTTTACAAAACAAATTAATTTATATGTGATTTTGGAGTTTTGATACTCTTTACATGACAACATTTGTTTTTTTGGAAATTTATGTAAATATTTTATTTTGAAATAATTTTGAGATTTTTTAAGTTTGCAAATTGTTTTTAATATATATATATATATATATATATATATATATATATATATGATAATAATAATAATAATAATAATTTAATATTAAAATTATATTTCTTTTGAATTTAATAAATTGAAACTAATAAACATATTAAAGATTATGCAAAAAATAAATGTCGTTTCCAGAATCCTATTGACCATTCAGGAAATGCACCATTAACAAAAAATTGTTCTCCTATACATATTTTTTATTTTGACATAAAAATCCAATCAAATAATTGAGAATATTAAAACATTGAAAAAAAAAAAACACAAAAAAATTCAAAAAATAATAACAAGTAAATAAAAATATATACTAAAACATAAAAAAATTAAAAAACATAACCCAAAAAAAAAATATAAAAATCCAAAAAAAAAATCAAACATAAAAATGTAAAAAAAAAAACAAAACAAAGTTAAGATAAAAAGAACAAACAAACAACAATTATATATATATATATATATATATATATATATATATATATATATATATATATATATATATATATATATATATATATATATATAAACATAATTTAAGATTTTTTTTTTTAAATTAACCAGAAGACAGAAAGACATTGCAAAATTTGTAATCGTGATGACCACGTAGAGTCAAAATGTTTTAAGAAGATGGAAGTCTTGGAAGCTGCAATGAAGAAGCACAACATCAATTTGGAGAATTCTTCAACTTCATCTTTGGGAATGGAACTTTCTACTTATGGTTATCAAGCATCAAGATCTGGTTATGCATTGAATGTATCTTCTTCTTCTCATTCTCATGAGTGGCTCATTTATTCTGGAGCCTCTTACCACATGGCCAAAAATAAAGCCATGTTTTCTTTTTTAAATGATTGTAACACCAAAAACATTTATGTTGGTGGTTGTAGATCTCTTAGTGTTGTATGTTATAGAATCATTCATCTAGATAATGGTCAGTTTAATGATGTATTATGTGTTCCTACCTTGTCCTGCAACCTTCTATTTTTTTATCAGATAACTCATTCAGGTGAAGGGAAAATAGTTGAATTCTCACCTCATGATGTTCTAATTAAGGACCTAAGAGATCCTAGAAATATTTTAGCTACTGTCATTGCTGATGATTCCACAAGGTTGTATAAGTTCGATAACTTTGGGTCATCATGTCTTCCCTCCATTTTTGTTGCTCATAATGATGAAGTGAGCAAACTTTGGCATGAGCGATTGGTCACTTAAACTATCGCTCTCTTCAAACTCTATGTAAAGAAAATATGGTGAAAGGTCTTCCTATGGTATCTTTTCAAGATGGTGTTTGTTCTGGATGTGTAATTGGAAAACATCATCGAGATAGTTTTGACAAACATGCCTCCTGGCACGCTTCAGCTCCTTTGCAGCTTGTGCACAGTAATTTATGTGGTCCACTTCCAGTTATTTCTTTCTCTGGCTACAAGTACTTCATAACTTTCATTGATGATTTTTCCAGATGCACTTGGGTATACTTCTTAAAACTCAAGAGTGAAGCTTTTAACGTGTTCTTGGCCTTTAAGGTCTTTGTTGAGAAACAATATGGGCATCACATTCTTAAGTTAAGATCTGACAATGGAGGAGAATATGTTAACAAAAAATTTATCCACTTTTGCACTGAGCATGGAATTAAATTGCAACATATTATTATGTATACTCCACAAAAAAATGGTATAGCTGAAAGGAAGAATCACACTCTAAAAGAAATGGCTAATTGTATGTTTCAATCTAAAGGACTTAGTCTTAATTTTTGGGCATAAGCAATTAAATGTGAAAATTACATAGTAAATCACACTCCTACTAAGGTTTTATTGAATATAACTCTAGAAGAAGCTTGGAGCTCAATCAAACCAGATGTAAGCCACTTTCGTGTTTTTGGAAGTGAAGCTTGGGCCCATATTCTAGATGAGAAAAATAAAGCCTTAGAACCTAAGAGTGAAAAATGCATTTTTGTTGGATATTCTGAAGATGTCAAAGGATAAAGACTTCTTCAACCCAAATTGAAAAATGTAATCGTTAGAAGAGATGTTAAATTTGATGAAAATATATCAGCCTGCGAGCCTAGTTCGGCGGGTGTGCCAGCTTTGGCATGTGAGCCTGATTCAGCATATGTGACACCTATCTTTATGTCTTCTTCTTTTGAAAACATTCCTTGTAGTTTGTATGATGATAGCAAGGATGACAATCCTCATCCACCTCCTCAATATCTTCCTTTAGCTCCACAACTACCAAAATGGGTTCGCTCTACTCAAGATGCAACAGGCTCTCTTGCACGTGACCCTGCAATTCAACGTTGTACACATTCTGAGTTTAATATATCCTCTTCCTTATTGGCTCAAGTTCTAGAAAATCCTGATCCAGACACCTTTGACGAAGCTTCAGGTCATCCAAATTGGGATGCAACTATGAATGAAGAATATCGTTCCTTATTGGAAAACGATACTTGGGATCTTGTTCCTCTTCCAAAGGGAAGAAAACTTGTCAGATGTAAATGGGTTTACAGAACAAAGTTTGGACTAGATGGAAAATTGGATAAACATAAAGCTCGTCTTTTTGCTAAAGGATTTTCACAAGTTGAAGGCATTGACTATACTGAAACCTTCTCCCCTATTGCAAAAATGAATTTTATCTTCCTTGTTCTTTCTCTTGCTCCCTCCTTTAAATGGGAAGTCGATCAGATGGATGATTAAATCCAACTTCTTACATTAGGATTTTCATGAAGAAATCTACATGGAACAACCCGCTGGCTTTATCCAAAATGACTCTAGCCTTGTTTTTCGCCTTAGGAAATCTCTATATGGTCTCAAGCAAGCCCCTCGGGCTTGGTATGCCAAAATGGATAGCTTTCTCTTAGATAATGGCTTTTCTAGATGTCATTCTAACAACACTGTCTACACCAAGAAAGTGGGAAAGTCCTTAATCATCCTTGTTCTTTATGTTGATGATCTTATCCTTACTGGTAGGGGTCCCAACCATATAAACCATGTGAAGTCTAGCCTCAAAAAGAAGTTTGAAATGACAAACTTGGGACATTTTCATTATTTCCTTGGTCTTCAAGTCTTGCAATCCAAAGAAGGTATTACCCTTTCTCAGTCCAAGTATGCATGTGATCTTCTATGTCACTTTCACATGGAAGACTGTAAAATAGCCCCTTCTCCCTTTTAGTTTGGAGTCAAGCTTTCAGTCACTTGTACTTCCACTGAAATTGATGCTACCTTATACCATCAACTTGTTGGTAAAATTCTGTAGCTAACCCATACCTGTCCTGAGCTTTCCTTTGTCATTGTTCTTGTTGCTCTATTTATGCACAAACCTCCTGAAAGTCACTAGAAAGCAGCTAAAAGATACTTCAATATATTCGAGGTATGGTTCAATTTGTGATCCATTACAGTGCAGGAGCATCTCCATTGTTGATTGGTTTCACTGATTTTGATTGGGCTGGTGACCCAGATGATCGAAAGTCTACTACAGGTTATGCATTCACTCTTCGTTCAGGACCTATTACATGGTCTTGTAAGAAACAAAGTGCCATCTCTCTTTCTTCGGCAAAAGCAAAGTATCATGGTGTTGTTGATGCCAGCAAGGAAGTCATGTGGCTTTGTCAAATCTTGTCCGAATTTGGTCTTCATCAGCAACATCCAACTACACTTTGGTGTCATAATCAGAGTGCCATTCAACTATGAAAAGATCCAGTTCAACATCAGCGCATGAAACACATTGAGCTACACATAAACTTCATCAGAAAGCTCATTCATGATTGTGTTCTTGAAGTGAAGTATTGTTCAACCAATGATCAAGTTGTTGATATATTTACAAAGGATCTCACAAAAACGAAGTTTACCAAACTTTGATCTATGCTTGGATTTCAGGAAAGTTATCATTAAGGGGGGATAGACTCTAATGCCTCCTTCCTTCTACTTTTGTGTCACCTTTGTAAATCCTTCAATCCTATCCCAAGTTGTTCTTAAGGGGGGATGTTAGGATATTCCAACACATAGGAAATAGTCTACTATTGTGTCACCTTTGTAAATCCTTCAATCCTATCCCAAGTTGTTCTCAAGGGGGAATGTTAGGATATTTCGACACATAGGAAATAGTTAAGCATAACTTGGTCTAGCCTAGAGTTAGGTAAAGTGTGTTTCTTTATTATGTACATTTGTAACTTATAATCTGATGGTCACGATATGTAGTGATCCAACAGTTCACTCTCTCCTCGGTATTATCGACACTTGATCTGTGGCTTAACACCAGATTAGTCCATGATCTCTATTTAAAGAGCATGGAGGGTCATTTGTCTGGTAACTGTTTATGAGAGAAGTTTATGTAAATTTTCTTTCTTTATGTTAATAAATTTCCTGAAGTGTTCGCGTTGGCTTAGGCTGTGGACTGTTTCCCTCTTCGAGGGTTTTTACTATGTCAAATACATGTGTACTTATCTGTGATATGTTTTTGATGGGTGACCTTTGGTGTTTGATCTAAGGAACTTACCCTGTAATTCCTACAATTTGTTCATAATAAAAAGAATGCAAATATTATAGCAAAAGTATACATATGATGTTTAAGTATTATATGTGATGTTGACAAAACAAAATCTAAAAAATATTTGTAGTTGCAATTTTTTTATAATGATTTTTTTAAGAGTAGAAGTAATAAGTTCTTCATTTTGAAAGAATTTATAGGTTAAAAGAAAGTCATATTAAAAAAATGTTAGCATTTTAGTGAACACAGTTACCGATCAAACGAGAAAATTATAGATTACCCATTTTTCTAAGGTAGCAAAAAAATCATCTGATTTTGAAAAGTGGTTACATAGAATACATTTTTTTTTCCCAACATATTTTGGCATTTTAAGTTTTCTTATGTATCAAGTATGAACAATTTTTTTTAATTGTTAATGATTTTCATGTTGATTTTGACAAGTGTTGATGTAGGATCAACCCTCTTTTTTTAGAGGGCTCATTTTTTACACTTTAAATTTTTATATGTATTAAGTGTGAATAAATTGTTTTAATTGTTGATTATTTTACCATTTTTGTCTTATTCATCTTCTTGTTTTTCATCCTAAGATTATTCTTTAAGGGTTTTCCAAACATGTTTTTTGTTTTTCTTTGCAAATGTTTTTTTATAATGAAAATTTTAATTTGTTTTGCAAAGTTTGAAAAACATAATAACCTTAATATTTTGAGGTTATGTTTTTTTATATATTTATATATCGTTAATTAATACTTCAATACACATACAATAATTGTCACTAAAAAATAACAATTTTAAACACACAAGAAATACACATTTTGCATATAAATATAAATAAAAGAATATGCATTTTAAGACATTTTCGCTAAAAAAACGACATATTAAATAAAATAAAAAATTATGAAAAATTGAATAAAAAAATCAAAAAATACCAAATTTTATGTATTTTATATTCAAAGATGATGGCAATTTAAGTATTTTTTCCAAAAAAAGTGATTCAAATGAGTTTTAAAGTAAAAATAGCCCAAAAAAAAAAAAAAAAAAAAAGTCATAAAAAAATATAATTATAAATTATAAACATAAAATGTTAATATATATATATATATATATATATATATATATATATATATATATATATATATATATAAATTTAAAGAAATATAAATTAAAAAATAACAAAAACTAAAATAATATTTAAAAAAAATTAATAATAATAATAATAAAACAATTAAAAAAAACATTAAAAAAAATTTAATGAAATAAAAAATCATAAAAAAGAAAAATGTTAAAAAAAAGAAAAAAATAAATATTAAAAAAATAAAATAAGAAATAAAAACAAATAATTAAAAAAAACATTAAAAAATTAACAATTAAATAAGAAATATTAAAAAAAAAAAAAAAAAATTAAATTATTAAAAAATAAAAAATCAATTAAAAAAAAAACATTAAAAAATTGAAACTAGGCCACTTGGGCGTCGATATGGCTGTAAGGACGGCCCCCTTTGGTGAGTTGGTTTCATATATATTTATATATACTAGGAAAATTAAAGATAATAATAAAATTGCTTTACACGACTCGAATTCCTATCTTAAAAAGCTTTATGAATCTCCAAATGCCAGGGATTTTTAAACACTGCTCACAACGAAAGAAGTTTTCTCATTAGAATACATTGATTTTTGGGGTTAAATGCCTGGAAAATGGGAAAGCTAAAGACATTGAACGTTACCAGGAAGAAATCTTAAAAATTGGAGGTCCTGTCCTCATCCCCCACATCCACAAGCTTTTCAACCAAGCGGTCAAGCAAGGGTTCCCTAAACCTTGGACTTAGAGTCTCATTATCCCTATTTTTAAAAGTGGGGATACAAATAAACCCTCTAATTATCAGACAATTATGATTAGCCCTCTCTTAGCCAAGTTATATGGTATTATTTTGGAAAAGAAGTTGAGCATTTGGCTTGAAAGTGAAGGTAAGCGGGCTAAAGGCCAAGCGGGTTTTAGAAGGCAACACTCAACAACGGACCACCTCGTTACGCTTAGGATCATTGTGGAGGAATTCTGCAATGATAAATCCAATATCTTCTGTTGCTTTGTGGACTTTAGAAAGGCTTTCGATACGGTTCCTAGAAACAACCTATGGAATAGATTAGAATAGCTAAATGTTCCTTTTGAGCTAAGAGCAACTGCTATAAGGTTATACGAGAATGTAATTGCCAAGTTAAAGAGCAATGAGGGGTGGTCGAACGATATTAAGTGTAATATCGGAGTTAAACAAGGTTTCCCCCTCTCCCCTACCCTATTTGGCATTTACATCGACAAGCTAGAAGGTTGTTTAGAGGAAGCAGGATGTGCTGGAACAATCTTAGCTGGGATAGTCATCATCCTTCTTCTCTATGCTGACGATATTGTTCTTCTCGCAAGGTGCCCATCTGATCTTGATAAGCAACTTAGACTTCTTAAGGATTTCTTCTCTACCACGAGTATGTCTGTTAACACTGACAAAACAAAAGTTATGATTATCAAATCCAAGAAGGACACTTACGCTAATTTTATGTATGACAATAGTAACTTGGAGGAAGTGTCTTCTTACAAGTACCTAGGAATTGATATTCATCACAAGCTCAACTGGAACTATAGCATCTAGAAAAGGATTAATGGGGGGCGGAAAGCTTATTTTGGTCTTGAAAATAATTGTAAAACGACAAACCTCATAATGTGGGATAGAAAGAAGTTCCTCTTTGAAACCTTAGTCACTCCTGTTATCTTATATAGATGTGAGGTTTGGGGTTGCAACATCTCTAGAGAATCCTGGAGAAAGATTGAGCAAATCCAGAAGCGTTTTATAGCTTATAACCTTAAAATTAAAAGCAATACACCCTATCCTATTCTCCTTATAGAAGTGGGTCGAGAGCCTAGCTATGACTAGGCTTTTGTTGTACAAGCACAAGCTCAATAGCATAGGAGACCATAGACTTCCTAAGCTAGCTTTAAATTCCAGCCAAAGCCACCTAAGGCTTATACGAGGTTGCTATAAAGACACCAGGGACTGGTTAAACCATTGGGAGATCGACGAGAATGTTGCATTGCAAAACATTAGTAACATTAAAAAAATTGTTACTTATAAGTTCAAAGAAAAAATGTGGTGTGAGAAAGATCTAGCAGCTAAAAGAAAATTAAGATACTATAAGGCGGTCATCAACCCCACCCTAGAAGATCAAAAATATCTCTCTATTTTAACTAGCTCAAAGAAGAAAATTAATATAGCCAAGATTAGAATGAACTCTCATGAGCTCCATAGTGAAATAGGTTGTTGGACAATTCCTAAAACACCATGGATGGAAAGGATCTGCGATCTCTGTGAGAATATGAACATCACTTCCTCTTACAGTGCCCCGAATACAACCACATTAGAGCTCAATTTCATAACCTTTGTTGCAATACTGACCTTCCTAGCCTTTTAAGATGTCAAAATTATAGTGAGCTCGGGAGGCTTCTCTCCAAGATTTTTGAGCATAGGAATAAAATCTTAAATCAAACTAAATAACTGTTTTCTTTAGGCCCGATAGACCAAAGATTGGTCTGAGTGGACGTTAACCATCATCATCATCATCATAAAATTAATATTTTATTTAATTGTTACTTTTTAATGTTTTTTTAATTATTTGTTTTTATTTCTTATTTTATTTTTTAATAGTTTTATTTTTATTTTTTAATATTTCTTTATTTCTTTATTTTTTTTAAACATTTTTCTTAATTTTTTAATTTATTATTATTATTATTATTATTATTATTATTATTATTATTATTACAATGGACATTAACCACCACCATCATCATCATATAATGTTTTTGTTGTTTAATTTTTTTTAAATGATTTTTTTTATGATTTTTTTAAATTTATTTATAACATTTATTTCTAATATTTTCTAATAGTTCAATTTTTTTTCTTATGTTTTTTTGTTTCTTTAATTTTTTTTGTTCTCAATTTTTTTAATGTTTTTTTTTTTTCGTTATTTAAAAAAATAAAATTGTATGTTTATTTTTTTTAATTTAATTGTATTTTTTATTTATTTTTAACTTTTAATATTTTTAATTTTTTTTTTAAGGATTTTTTTTAATTGTATGTTCCATTTTTTTTGTTATTTTACTTTTAATGTTCTCCTAAACAATTTTTTTTAAAAGAGATAACATAAAATGTCATCATCTTTCAATATAAATTCATAAAAATTTCATAAATTTTGTTATTTAAAAAAAATAATTATTCAATTTTTTTGAAAAATATTTTGATTAACATGTCATTTTTTGCTCCCTGCCCATGTAGACGCCATGTTTCGATGCATTTCGATTTGTTTTTTTAAATTTTTTTATATAACTTTTTTTTAAAACTTGCGTTTTTCTTAAGTTTCTTTAAAATGATTTTGATTTTTTTGATATTTTTTTGAAATATTAATTTTAATAATTTTTATTTTTTTTAATATTTTATTTTATTTTTATTTTTCAATTTTTAAATTTTTTTTGGTTATAAGTTTATTTTTTTTCTATTTTTTTTTCTTTTAAAGTTTTTTTATTTTCTTTTATATTTTTTAATGGTTTTTATTGTGTGCTTTTAATGTTTTTATTTTATTTTATTTTTATGTTTTTTTTTGGTAAATTTAAAAAAAAATTCTTAAATTATGTATTTTTTAATATATATATATATATATATATATATATATATATATATATATATATATAATTTGTTGTTTGTTTATTCTTTTTATCTTAACTTTGTTTGGTTTTGTTTTTTTACATTTTTATGTTTGATTTTTTTTGGATTTTTATATTTATTTTTTATACTGTATTTTTTTCGGTCATGTTTTTTAAATTATTATTATTATTATTACTTTTTTAAAGTATATATTTGTATTTACTTGTTATTATTTTTTTTTTATTTTTTGTGTTTTTTTTCAATGTTTTAATATTTTCAATATATTTGATTGGATTTTTATGTCAAAATAAAAAATATGTAGAGGAGAATATTTTTTTGTTAATGGCGTACTTCCTTAATGGTCAATAGGATTGTGAAAATGACATTTTTTTTTGCATAATCTTTAATATGTTTATTAGTTTCAATTTATTAAATTCAAAAGAAATATAATTTTAACATTAAATTATATATATATATATATATATATATATATATATATATATATATATATATATATATATATATATATATATATATATATTAAAAAACAATTTGCAAATTTAAAAAATCTTAAAATTATTTAAAAATAAAATATTTACACAAATTTCTAAAAAACCAAATGTTTTAATGTAAAGAGTATCAAAAACTCTAAAATCACATATAAATTCATTTGTTTTGTAAAGTTGTTCACTCATTATAACTGATGTGTTTCCTATCGAGTAACTTCAGTACATTATATAGTAAGACATTATATTTAATAAATTGTTATTAATATGATAAACTCAAAACAAAAATAAATTAATATAAAATACATGGTAATAATTTTTTCAAATAATATTAACACCATGACTGAAAATTGTTGAAATTTTAAGGCTTTTCATTGAGGTGATATTTTATCTTTAACGTCATCCTTGGAATTTTAAGGTTTTTCAAAGATGTGATATCTTATCTTTAATACCAAGCCTCAAAAACTTTGGAATTTTAAGACTTTTAAAAAACGTTGACAATTTACCCAAAAAAAAAAAAAAAACGTTATTCCAACATCAACACTTTTCGTTTTCAGGGTGTTTTTTGCACAAAAAAAAAAAAAAATTGTTTCTACTTCCATTTTTAAAAAATGTTGAAATTTTACCCTGAAAAAAAAGGTTATTCCAACATCAACACTTGTCATTTTCATGTTGTTTTTCATGTTTTTTGGGTGTTTTTTGGTTATATTTCTCGTTTTGAGGTAATAGTTCTTGTTTGATCGGAAACTTTGTTTGTGCTCCTCACTAATATTTATTGTATGTTAAAAAATTCTCATCAACAACTTCATTGGTTATAGTCTTTTTAGTAAATTTACTTCTATATGTCAATTTTGATATGCCTACAAATTCAATGAATTACAATGTAGCAAAGTTGCTTAGAACCTATCCTTTAAGGAGTTAATTGGATAATGTGTAAATTATTTAAAATGTGTGAGGTACATATTAGTCGATTACTAGTATCAATCATTGATAATTATATTCGACCATAGTTTATAATGTTCAACTATAATATAACATGATAGCTAGTATTTAACATGTTAGTGATTAGGAAAGATTAGTTGGTTGGATTATAAATGGTTAAAGGAACTGTGAATTAGTGAAGTTTACAACTTTACCTATCTTTAACTCTTCTTACTAAAGAATCCAAAAATAATATTCCTAAGGAATATCAATCTTTCTTTTGTAAAAAGATAGAAGTAGGTTTTTCATAAAGATCCAAGCTATTACATAAAAGTAATCCTCAAGGATTATGCCATAAGGAATTTTTTTAGTATGAAAGAAATGATAACCCCTATTTGTCTAAGAAATTGACAAACTTCAATAAGCATTGGATATTCATCCAACACATACTTAATCTCTAGTAGATGCCTCTCTATTTTCATATAGTTAGCTTCTTTTGAGTCTCTTGATTAATCTTAAAACTAATATATTAATACTTAGGATTTGTATCAAAGTCCTTGTTCAAACCTCCCCTCTATTTTTATTCTACTCACCATTATGATGTCATCTTTAACAATTTGATTTCTTGGTGAATTCATAAAGGAAAATTTTAAAGCCCATATTAGGATGCTACATATTGTTTTTCCTAAAATGAACTCATTCTCATTGGTTTGGAATCATGAACTACTCCAAATGCAATCACTCATTCCTTTGATTAGATCTTTTACCTACTTTTTCTCATCTTTTTTTTAGGGAAGAGGTTCTAGAAGCTCCAATAAGGGTAGGTGAACTCAAGACATCACTCTCACTCCTCATGACTACTTTCACTCTAGAGTTATTAATATTATAGTAACTAGTGACTCAATAATTTGATATAAAGTATATTTAGACCTTATCTCTTAGTAAGCAATAATTAGAAATATTGGTTTGGGGAATGAAATCTTCACATTTTTTCTTCACTTCAAATCTCATTTCTTTCCTCTCATAGCATTGAGAGACTTTTGAATTCCCATCTTCCATGTGGCTCTTTATAATATAATCAAAAATCATTTTGACAAAATTTCTTAAAAATTCATTTGATATCTTAGAAGAACAAGTTTGATCCTTGTACAACTTCCCTTAAAAAAACATTACTCATTTTGTGATTCTTTCAAATAAGGTGAGCTTGTGATTAATATTTCTACTTTACATTGCTTTGCAAAAACACCTTAAGTAGTATTTACAGTTCCACCATTGCATTATTAATCTTTATGTATTATCTCCTTATTAAAACATCAATATCCATTGTTTTAACTAAAATAAGTCCCAATAAAAATTAATTTTATTGTTTTAATTAAAATAAGTCTCAGTAAAAAATAATTTCATTATTTTAACTAAAGTAAGTTTCAATTAAAATTAATTTCAAATGTTTTTTTTTTTTATATAATAAATTAATAATCATCCGAAAAAACAAGAGACAAGTGATTTATTTATTAGAAAAATAGAACTAGGTGTAAAACTTTAAGAGGTTTGAAAACAACATTACCATAAATACAAGTTTGTTTAATGTATTTTAGAATAAAGATTAAATTTATATTGATATTGATGCATAGTTTAAGTGAATTTAATAATTAAAAACATTATATATATTTTTATATTTATATTGGTGCATAGTTTAAGTTAACTTAATAATTAAGAACATTGTTTCTCTTTAGAGAGATAAAATATTTATACCTTTTATTTTTTATATTAAATATTTATAATTTGTATTTTTTATGATTTTAATAAATTTAAGTTTAAAAATTGAAATTATAATTTTTTGCTATTAAATTTATAGTTTTAATCTAAATAATGAAAAGGGCCTTGAAAAATATTAAAATCTTAACATAACCGCAATGGCAAAGATTGATTCCCACATGGCTTAATAAAGAATGATAAGACACATTCCTTACTTCTTGTTTTAAAAACCATTATGATGGTGTAATCAGCTTTTGCGTATTGATTATTTTTCAATGTATCATTTATGATCTATACATTGGTCGTACAAAGTGGTGTGTAACTCTAACTCTACATATAAGTGACCGAGGAGCCGATGAAGATGTGCAAGTGGATGTTGCTTCTTGAGCCACCATGGTGATGGTAAGTTTCAGCATCTGCGTTATAATGCAAGAGAGAAAATGGACACCTTAAAATAACGGTGTTGTTTATTGAGGTATCAATTTCATTTGCATGCTAAAAAAACTAGTTAGAATTTGGCCTTCTTTTTCTTTTCGTTTTTTTTTGCTTAATCATATTTTTTTTTATATGGAAATAAGTTCACCACTATTAAAAAAATCCCAGCTCACCCAAAGTTTTGGAAAATTAATGTACACATGGTATTAACTATTTTCTTAAAGACTTAGTTATCACATGGGACACTACACATGCTATTAGTTATTATCTTAATGACATACTTACCACATGGCATAAATGGGTTCACCATTAATAAAAATCCCAAATCACCTAAATTTTTTTGGAAAGTTAATGTACACATGTTATTAACTATTTTCTTAAAGACATGTGATACACATGGGACACTACACATGCTATTAGTTATTATCTTAATGACATACTTACCACATGGGATAACAATAGGAGAGGATGGGACTAGGGTTTTGAGACTAGGGTTTTGGCTTACGATTCACAACTAGAGGTTTAATATTGAGGGGGTGTAAAAAAAATGTTGTAAAGATGCCATAACTATTCAAAGGATAAGATCTTAGAGATATGATTTTTGTCTCTATTGATGTATGAGATGATATAGGTATATGTTGTATTCAATTGAGGTTTTAAATGAGGTTTTGATCATGCCACATATCCTATATGGAAATCAATCCAAGGTAGGAGGTTCTAAAACTAGAAATTTTTTAATACATTACAAATTCATTGAACTCCTAGAATATTCATTTTAGGGAAAAGATGGGTAATATTACTCCACATGGGCTCTAGATACTAGAAGGAAACTAGTGAGTCGGGTGGAAATGTAAATGATCAAGTACCATCCATTCTTCACCATTGCATCCCTCTTTCTTAACCATCGAAATATAGTTATCTCTATCAATCCAAACTTTATGGTTTATAAGAAAAGTCGTAACTTGATTATTTTCAAGGATTTTATGTCAAAAAAGATTTATTAAACAACCAATTGTAATAGAAATACAGTAGTAAAGTTTAAATGGGGTGGTGTTTCCTTATCTATTGAGGAGGACCTGCAAGTTAGCCAAGTTTTATATTTGGACAATATAATAATAGTCGTTGAATTCAGTGGTAGAATGGTTTCATTTCAAGCTTAAATTCATGGATGCAACATAAGTGGAGATCCCCTTTTGGGTTATGTCTTATTGCACATCTTCTATCCTAAGTATGGATAGGGTTAATCTTTAGGACCAAGTACAATGCATAGAGGATACTCGTATTCCTATGGTACTAGGATATAAGTTTGTTATCTATCAAACCCTTGCACCCTTTCTTCAATGTGAGGGAAGATATTAAGGTCAGTGCCCTACATAGCCTAAATCTCCCTCTATATTTTTGGTTGGACATGTTGAAAGCTAGTAGGGAGGTTTAATGGCCTTATTACATCAAATGATAGTTACGAGTATAGTAGCTCATGGTTATTGGCATGCATTTAAGTAGATTTTGATGTGCATTAAGACTTGTTTGACTTGATTAATTTGTTTGGGGGAGATGGGTCACATTCATAGGTGTTGAAATATTTAATTATCCATTTAGGGGTATCTAGTGTCATAAGGTGTGGCACATATTGGTTGACTATGATATGAAATTTTAGAAGAATTTTTTAGGGAAAAATATGGTGGAGTTGAAAGGTTTTCACAAAAAGAAAATATACTACAATAGCACTAGCATTGGAGAGGAATACATCTATAAATAGTAATTCAACTAAATAAGTGGCAGGTGTGCCAGAGGTGGACAAATAATTTTTTATCGTCGATATCTTTGTTCCCCTAATTATGACCTCACAAAGTGAGGAGAATATTCTAGCTTGTGAAACACACCTATTTGGAAATTTGGCATTTATGGATTCACAATGGAACAAATTGGAAGCATTATGGCATAAAGGTTCTCCATCTCCCCCCTCCACAATTAATTTTAATAATCCCCCTTCTCCTTTACTTGCTTCAAATTTTTGCAATTCCAAGTTTGGTTTTTGTTCCCAACGTTCAGGAAATTCCTCTCAATCCATCCCAAGGGTTATCTCAAATTTAAAACATGTGATGGTGGAGATTGTCTTCACCATTTGATTCTAAAAAAACCTAGAAACTTTCCCATTGTTAACTATGGGTTATATCCAACCTTATCCCTAATATCACCCACAACCTCTAATGAAAGGAAGAAATGCCTTCTTTATCCTATAAATTCCTCACAGGTGCTAGGAATCATCAGAGGTAAAGGTTCTTACTAGCTTAGTGAGACAAGTCCTCTAAGACCAAGGCGAAAATATGCAATTAAACATGCAAAAGAAAATACCACTTGGGAAATAAATCAAGGAATATATTGAGTTACATATGGGGTTATTAGAGAAGGAATTGCCCCAAGGGTCGTTTGTCCATGAATATTTTGTTAGTCAACATAAGAGGGATAGAGAAGGCCAAATAATTACCCCTCAAGAGATTAGTAGAGGGAGAATGTCCATAGATCATGATTGTATAGGAAACATAGGGTTCTTATGTAAAAATAATTATTGAACCGAGGAATTGTTTTTTCAGGTGAGATTTGTATTTTTTGGATTCAATGGGTTTCTCAAGGAAGATTATTATTGGTTGCAATGTGTATATTGTTCTAATTAATTACTTTGTTATGTGTGAAAGGATTTATATCATGGTGCATATAAAGGAACTAGACCTTACACTATCCCTACTCAACATTTATTATCCCCATGAGGTTAAGGAATAATCATAGGATAATATATTTAATTTAATTGCTTGCAAATATTCTCATTGTCAAGGGGGATTCAAACATGACTTTTAGTGGGGAGGAAATTTGATATCCTTCTACGCATGAAGATAGATTATCTAATTACTTCATTTTTAAATTCAAAATGGAAGGTTGGGTAGACATTGATCCTATCCAACTCTACTGTACTTGAAGCAGTAAGAGAAGAAAACTAAATGGTGTCTCTAAAATATTAGATGTGTGTGTGATTTACATAATTTTGAATGGTTAATATTATGGGATTAGGAAGTTTTGATTCTCCATTCATTACCATATATTTTTAGAGTTCTAAAATGGTGATAAAAAACTAGGAGCACCCTTTAAATATAATCCTTATGGCAGGAAGAGAATTATTTCCAAAGCTTAGTTCAAGAGAATTGGAATAGTTATTAGTCTGACCCATCAATTATTGTGTGTGCTCACTTTGCAAAAATGATGCATTTGGTAAAAGAGAAGGTATTTTGGTGGGTATGGGAGAGAAAAAATATCAAGGAGTGATATCCTTTAAGGTTTTTATCTTAGTTTTTTTTAGTTTTACATTTAGGTTTTAGAGCCGACACTCTTTCCTCATTCTGCATATCACATATTTATATGGTTCTCTTGACATTCTTTCTCTCATAATTTTTTGTCCTAAAGATGGATCCTCTTATGTATCTAAAACTTAGAGAATCAAACATGATGATTGTGATAAATCTGAGCTTCCGATCTACGAATTCCAACCACACAAATTTGAAAATCATTGTAACTATATTTTATCCCCCAATGTATTAGAACTATATGTAAATGTATTAGAACTTAGTTCAAAACCCAACTTGCCTATGTATGTGTTTGGATCATGCATGTACACCTAGTGGTTATAATGGTAGAAAACAAAATAAACTCTATGTTATATGAGTATGAGACAACCCTAGTTTCCTATTCCACTAGTCACAAAAAAAAATGGTCCTTTCAAAGGTCATCTCTTTAAAAAATTTGATTTTCTCAAAGGTAGGTTTATCCATGAAGCTATTAGCATGTCACATGAATTCTTTCCTACTATTAAAACCACTCAATGTCCTAAAGTGGTGCTCAATATTTGAATATATTCAAACCTTATGATAGAGTCATGTGGATGTAACTTAGGTTACTTTTGTTGCATGTGGATTTTGGGTTGCCTCTCATCAAATGGATAAAGGGATGTGTTACCTCATCGTCACTTGGTGTTTTAGTTAATGGATTAGGCTAAAAATTATTTAGACCATCTTGAGGTATTTATGTTTCCCTCTATTACCATAATTGTTCTTACTAGTTTCTAAAGGGATTATTTGGGTGATATCAAATGCAAGGAGATAGAATAAAATTCAATGCATGAGGATCATTAGGGCTGATCAATTTACTCATATATTTTTTTTGAAGATGTTATAATATTCTATTTATATGTGGAAGGTCATGGAAAAAGTATAAGGATATTTTGGACTTACTATGTGATACAATTAGTATGGTAGTCAATTTAAATAAGTCGGAAATTTTCTTTTTGGCTATGGAGGATGAAACAATACATTGTTTGACTAATATTTTTTCACTTCCTTTATTCATATTGGATGATGGCATTATGTAAGTTGGGTATGTTCTAAAACTGAACAACTATGGGACCACAAGTTGGAAATGATTACTGACCAGATTGAACATAGAGCTAACTTCTGGTGCAATATGTGGATTTATAAATATGGTTCACTTATCCTTATTAAAATTATCATTGAATCAATCCTAATGTTTTGGCAACTCTTGGCTCATGTTCCCGAAGGTGTACTAAATAAAATAATGATTTTTTATTTAAAATATCTCTATAAAGTTAATAGTGAATATTTAGGCCCTCATTTGGTAAATTGGAAGGTAGTCACTACTCTTAACATCCAAGGTGGGTGGAGCTTAAATAATATCTTTATGATTGGAAAGGTGTTAGTAGCTAAGTTATTTTGATTATTCTTAACCTATGATAGTCTATGGAGAATCATTTAATTTGAAAAATAAGTCATCCCATGTTCCATATTGGATTTTATTTGAAGGAGGTGGAAGAATTTCCATAGTGGATCAAATTAGTGCAAGGATTTAACACTCACATTTCATATAGTTGGAAAATTTCTAGCACGAAAGGTGGGTTCAATCATCAAGGTTAGAATTGGCATGGATGCGATAGTTGGTTGTGGGAAAAATATATTCCTTTCTAATTTTGCAATTATACAACTATGGGAAGTGTGTGTATGCACTCATAATAGAATTGGTGACACATGTAGAATGTCAATATAGAGAAAAATAGAGCTCAAAACATAGGAGTTGGGACTTGATGGCGAGTGGTACCAACATTGGAAACTTTTAATTTCATATTTATGCAAGGCACATGTTTGAATAAGGTATATTAATGGTTAAGTAGCATGTTCCTTTAATTCTTTAGTATGCAACTATTCAGCAAACTTGGGGGACCAAGCATTACAAAATTTATATGCAATAGTATCTAAACGATGGTATCAAAAGCTATGGAAGATTAAAGTGTCACTGTAGCGTATTCTATTTTTTTTGAATTACTCTCAAGGAAATATTTCTTCCCTAGAACATACTCCATTTAATAAATAAATTTGGTTCAAGCATCTGCCTTTTGTGTAGAAATAATGAAGAAACCAATGTACATATTTTCCTAGAGTGCTCCTTTATAAAAAAAACAAGTTTGGCACAAGGTTGAACTTTGGCTAGCTATAAAGAATTTGTGGGATAAGGCATCATTGGAAGAGTGATTTCATTAATGTTTTTTAAGAAGGTTGTTAAAATTTTATAGATCCCTTCCTATTTTGGTTGCTTGGGGTGTATAGTTGGCTCATAAATTCAGTCTTTTTTAGAACAAACAAAACCCTCCCTTCAAAGTATCACAACAAATCCTATATTTACTTTCCATTTATAAACCTAATCTTTTAGTGAAGGGAGTATATATGGTGTTTAAGGTAATTATCAACAAGTATATCTCTTAGGGTTTCTTCAATAGTGCTTGTCAGGAATTGGCTCATACTTGCAGCTTGGATTTTTCCCTATACCTTTTAGGCAATCATTATTTCACTAGTAAGCCTAAATTAGGTCAAGGATCCAAAAATCAAGGTGAATTCAAATATATCTTTGGTATTTTAAATTTTTCTATGGAAAGGGATGTCATTTTCTTATAAGTCTTTGGAAATTTGAGGCTAACAAGGAATTGGATTAATAATAGGGTGCAAGTACTCAATCTAGTTTTTACGCATATTTCTCAACAATTCAAGGCCATTTCTGAATAGTTCCATCTAATGAATGTTTTTTCTAATGTCATTTCGAAATAATCTCTACACTTGGATGTGAACAACTTTTCCTGAGAGGAATTTCTTGATGGAAAACTAGTATCTAAGACCAAATGTAATATTGTTGATTTGAAACTGGTCTATTGATATAGGTCTAAGTTTGTCTAGTTTATAGTATGATATGTATTTGAATATAGTAGTGATATTGTTGAACTTGTATCCTTTTTACGTTGTGATCAATGCCTAAGGAATGCACTCTCAATTTTGTTGAACTAGAAAGTATATTTTTTCTTGGAAAAATATTGCATGGGATAGTCTTTGGTATTGTCTCAATGACATAGTTAGAACATGGAATAACCTCAGGTACTATAATCCCATCTTTTTAATTGCATTACAATGATTCCTTTGTATTAACACCATGAATAATTAAAGTTAATTTTTCCAACTTCAATCCAAATCACTACGTTATTTTTCCGATTTAAATCTAAATTGTTGTTTATTTTTTCTTTGTGAATTCTAAATTTCTTAACCTATACATGTAAGTGAACTAAACATGCAAATAAACTATATATGAAAGTACACATATAGTAAGCTAAATATGCAAGTAGAGATTTGAAGTATCATATCAAATTGACAACAAAAACTACCATTCAATTTTTTCTTAAATTGCTAAATTATTATTTATATGTTTTATTAAAATCTAAATTTCTAAAAGTAAAAATGAAAATAAGCTAAACATGTGCAAGTAACCTAGGTTTTTTTCATCGAAAAAAATGTAATTTTATTTATTTCTAAACAAAATGCATTCCTGATCCAAGAGGATTGTACAGGTCCAAGTACAAGTGGCTTAAGTACAAAAGGCTCAAAATTCAAAGTGGCAAGAATGCGACAAACTCAATGTCAAGTTGAATATCTCGTCGTCCTAATCGCAATGGTGCGAACAATTAGTCAAATCGAACTTGTATGCGAAATTTATAGGCAGTAAAAGTTTATAGGTTGACTTGGTGATATGGCAGCTTAAGGAGGCGACAAATTTGCAAAAATCTGGCCATCGAATTCAAGTCAACATCGGTAGGATTTTGGGAGAATTTGTGGGATAGTTAGTTTGACTCCTTCGGTTGAATTCTGGAAATTTTAAAAAGGGCATGTTGTTACTATAAAAAAAAAAAAAAAAAAAAAAAAAAAAAAAATGGTAGGGCAGGCCATGACCCCCGCCCTACCCCAACGGATCAACCAAAATAGTATTAAAATATTGGTGGGCCAACGACCATGACCCCGTCGCCCACCATATATATATTAAAACATGAAATACGAGTGGGGCGCGGGTTTTCAACCCTCCCCACCCCCCCATACCCTACCACATGGCGGATGGTAATACGGGTGGGCCGCCTGATACAGTTCCGACCCCCTAACCCTTTTCAAATGGCACGTTAAAAAAAAAATTATCCGTTGGGTTTTCAAAACCAAATGACTAATGCGGGAGGGGGCAGGGTTTGACCGCCCGACCTCCCCCCCCACAAACCGGATCTGCACCAGTGCACCCAACAACTTCCTTTGGGAATTCTACCACTAATTTACATATAAACTCATCCTTCACTCATGTACCTAGACAGGCCAGGAGCGGCATGTTTACTGAGACAGAGTGTAACCTTGAGTGCTTTGCAGGAGGGGGGTGGAACCATGAACTCAACTTATTTCCAGAGGGCCTAGATTTTTCCGGCATAACAATCAGAAAATTTTTATATGGATTCTGCACCTCTCGGTGACAGGAATCCAACGATGTTGTCTGTTTCTTCATCAAAGGTTTCCAATTTTCAGCCACTTTCAACTATGGAGGTATAAGGGTGTAATTTTGCATTGATTCTTGTACTTTCATTTTTATTGCCACTTAATGAAAGAGGGCCTCCTCACTAATTGAGTAGGGCCTGGAGACGTAGTCCCTCCTGGAAGAACTCCGTTATCAAATTCTTGTCTTCTTGCATGACTTTATGTGCTTATCTCTTCTTATGCTCATGCCTTTTAAGTTTCATGGTTAAGATGCAATTTTACATGTAATTCTTTATTCCATCTCAAAGCTAAATATTTTGGATCAAGTGGTATCAGAATAGGTCTGTGAAGATGTGAATTGCATTTTTGTATGCTAACTATAAATAGGCTACGAAGAGGTGAAGGGAAACTAAATTATTTTGATCCAGAAGTGGGACTTTCACATTAAAGAAGAAACATGGATGGAGATGTTAGAAATGAGGAGGAGCTAAATTTCCCAAAAAATTCTACACCATGGCAGATTGGGTCGAGAAGTTGTTCTCTAGGCTTGAGAAACTAGAGAAATTAGGGGAGAATGCTTCAGAGGGACAAGGTTCAATGCATGGAGATAATGGAGGAGATCCACCTCCTTCTCCTCTCGCAAGTGAAATTTCTACCTCCTCTTCTCACCATCATCATAGGAATTCAGGAAATGCATCTAATACAAATTTCTTTAAGTTAGATGTCAAATTTGATCTTCCCATGTATAATGGTGAAAGTAATGCAGATAAGCTTAACAACTGGATTAGGAAGATTTAACTCTACTGTAGGATTTAACAAAATTTGGAGGATGAGGAAAAGATCCAGTTGGCTTCTCTTCGACTGAATGGCACTGCTCTTATCTGGTGGGAGAGAAAACTGCAAGGCAACAGTAATTTGGGTAATATTCTCTCCTCATGGTCGAATTTTATTGCTGCACTAAAAGATCAATTCTATCCCTCAGGTTATAAGAAAAAAACCTTAATGGAGTGGAAGTACTTAAGGCAAGGCAAAAGCCAAAACGTGAAAAGATTTAATGAGGAATTTAGAAAACAAGCACTAAGTTTTGGCATTTCATTAGATTCACCTGAAGTGGTAACTAAGTATATTGGGTCATTACATAGTTACATTAGAAATTCATTGTTAATGTTTGAACCTACTACTATTGACTCGGCCAGTGTAAAGGCCATTCATCTTGAAAGCAGGGGCATAAATGATAAAGATGATCATTCAAAGAAACCACCTTTCAAACCTTCAAATGGAAAATTCAAGGGGAAAGGAAAGGGAGAGGAAAAGAAGACGACATCAACAAAAAAATATGAAGGATAAAATCCTTATTGCACTCACTGCAAAAAGGAAGGTCATGACGATGATCATTGTTGCAAGTTGTACCCGGAAAAGAAGCCAAAGATATATGGTGGAAAGGGTAAGCAAAAGATGGTAGCAACCGTGTAGCAAGACCTTGGATCCGACTCTAGCGATGAGGCATTAATCATAGCAACAGGCACAAAAGGTACTCTTTCTCTTCATGTTAATTCTGGATCTCATGAAAGCACTAGTTCAATAGATGAGCCTCTTCCTAATGAACGAAAGATAATTGAGTTGTTTCATATTAGATTTGTCATACATAATACAAAAGTAGAAACTATATTTGATTCGGGCTCTCAAGCAAATTTAATCTCAGAATAATTGGTTAAAAAGTTAGGATTAGAAGTCAAGCCTCATCTGAAACCTTATCTGCTTGGATGGATACATGAAAAATTAAAATTAAATGTAACCAAGCAATGTAAGGTTAAATTTGTAATTGCTTCTAAACTAGTGTATGAAGTAGAACTGGATGTCATACCATTGGATATCTATGGTATTGTGTTAGGGAGTCCCTATCATTACGACATGAAAGAAATTTTCTTTCGACATGAAAATAAATACCAAATCACAAAAGATGGGTTAGAATATATTGTAAGAGCTCATCAAACCAAGGTCAGTGCTAGCCTTGTAAGTGCAGGACAATTGAAGAGATTACTAAATTCCAGCAAGGGGTGTTTTCTCATGGATGTGAGAGAAAAAGATGCAGAAACGTCTGACGCTTTCCGAGGATGTGATCCAAATCATAAAAAGGAATTATGTGAATTTATTTCTAATTATGATGAGTTTTTTCAGGAACCCAAAGGATTGCCTCCAAAATGAGAAATCCAACATGAGATCCATTTTCAACATGATGCTCCATTGCCAAACATTGGTATGTATAGGATTTCATCTATCAAGATGTAGGAGATCAAAAAGGAGGTACAAGAATTATTGAACCAAGGATTCATATTCCCAAGTACTTCTCCATGCAGCTCGCTGATTGTTTTAGTGCCTAAGAAAGATGGCACATGGAGGATGTGTGTAGATTATCAGGCCCTAAAAAAAATCACGATGAAGAACCGATACCCTCTCCCTCGCATTGATGATTTGTTAGATCAATTAAATAATGCTATCTATTTCACCAAATTGGATTTGCGTAGTGGTTATCACCAGGTCAAAATTGCAGAGCAGGATGTGTGGAAAACCACCTTCAAGACCAAGCAGGGGTTGTTTGAATTGATGGTGATGCCATTTGGACTGTGCAACGTTACAGCCACATTCTTGAGGGTCATGAATGATATTTATAGGCCTTTCATTGATGAATTTGTACTTGTATATTTAGATTATATTCTTGTCTTTAGTAGAACTTGGGATGAACATGGATGCCATGTAAAGAAAGTGTTTGATGTATTAAAAAGGGAAGAATTGTATGTACATTTTTCAAACTGTGATTTCGAGAAAACATCTTTGGTTTACCGAGGTCATATTGTCGGTAATGGTCAATTAAAAATAGACCCTTCCAAAGTTGAGGTGATTGTAAAATGGCCTAAGCCTACCAATGTAACAGAGGTCCATAGTTTTATAGGTGCAGTATAGTACTAGAGGAGATTCATTGCCAACTTATTCGTTATTTCATCACCCTTACACGCCTTTACAAGTGTAAAAAACTCCTTTCAGTGGGGAGGAAAGCAGCAGAATTCCTTCGAAGCACTGAAAGATAAAATTAGCACCACACCAATCCTGGCTTTACCCGATCTCCAACAGCCTTTTGGGATCAAAATCGATGCCAATGGACATGCCATGGGGGCTGTATTGTTGTAGGAAAAGAAGCCGATATGTTACCATTCAAAGAAGTTATCCCAGGCTGTCATCAATTACCCCACTTACGACAAGGAACTATATGCCTTGGTCCAAAGTGTGAAAAATTGGAAACACTACCTGATCGGCAAGGAATCCATAAGGATTACTATCCCTTGCAATACCTTCAGTCATAGACAAAGCTACAACAGGCTCATCATTTCAAGTGGATGGGTTTTTGACAACAGTTTCATCTGGTAATAAAATATAAGAAGGGCACTAGCAACAAAGTAGCATGCATGCTCTCTCGCCCTCCTATTACTGCTTCTATTATTTTTCATAATGCTTCATTGTCTTTTGAAAGTTATGTTGAAAAAAATGCTAATGATGATGTCTTTAAAGAAATATATGCAAAACTAACTCATGGATCATAGGTGGGCAATTATCATTTGCAAGGGAAGCTATTGTATCACCTTGGAAAATTGTGCATACCCACAACGGAAAGGGTGCATGTAAACCTCTCTTGTGTCAGGTCACTTTGGTGTCGAAAAAACCTTATGTCATTTAAAAAGGTTTTTCTTTTGGCCTCATATGAAAAAAATTATAACCCTATTTGTAAAGGGATGTGGGATGTGCTCTGTTTCAAATCCCTCTAGTAGAAAACTTGGGCTCTACACACCACTCCCTATTCCAGGTCATCCATGGGAAAGTGTGTCGATGGACTTTGTAGGAGGTTTTTCCATGTCTAGAAAAGGTCACGAATATTTGCATGTTGTCGTAGATATTTTTATCAAAATGTGCATATTAACGCCTTGTAAAAAGCAGGTTACTGCTAAGAAGACTACTTATCTTTTCTTTCAGTTTCTTTGGGTCCACTTTGGGTTTCCCACTTCGATTGTGTCAGGTCAAGACTCTCGCTTCCTTGGAGATTTTTGGACCAGCTTGTGGCGAATGATGGACACCAAGTTGAAGAGAAGTACGACATTCCATCCACAAACCGATGCACAGACAGAGGTCGTCAACCGTACCGTGGTACAATTGTTGCAGGGCTATTGCTGCAAGCATCCCAAGTCATGGGATGAGTATCTTCCATATGTGCAGCATGCCTACAACTGAGTAGTGCATTCTTCTATGCAGCGCTCACCATTTTAGACATGTTTTGGTTACCTACCAAAGGAAATTTTTGACATGATATTTGGAAGGGATGAAGATGCAAATGGACGTGATGATAGGTACAAACCACATCGGTTCATCCAATGAATACAGACAATTCACCAAGCAGTGCAGGAGCAATTGGAAAATAGTTAGGCTCGATATAAGGCTCGACATGATAAGCACCAAGTCGACCACAAATTTTAGGTGGGTAACAAGGTGTGGTTCCATATCAACAAGGATCGAATGAAGGGAGAAGGAAAGAAATTATGACCAATCCGGTATGGTCCATTTACCATATTGGAGAAGATTGGAAATAACACTTTCCGGCTCGATTTTCCTTTATACATGCAAATGTACTTAGTTGTGAATGTCGAAAATCTAAAACTTTATGAACCACCATTGATTATGGACACCGAGGAGGTAGGATCAGTTCCTATAGTGGATAAATTTACACCAGAATATCTCGATGAATTGCCAGGGGACATCATTCTCGATCGAAGAACTAGGACTTTGCGGCGAGGAGATTTGGAATATCTCTATGTTGGTTTCAAAGGGATGCACCCAAGTAAAGTTAAATGGCTGGAAAAGGAGAAGGTGAGAGAGAAATTCCCTCACTTTCCTGTTGATTGATAAGGCTTTTGGTGGTCCAAAAGCTCTTAAGTGGGGAGGAATCATCCAGGAGGATTTTACAGGTCCAAGTACAACTTAAGCACAAAAGGCTCAAAATTCAAAGTAGTAGGAATGTGGCAAACTCATTGTCAATTTGGTTATCTCGTCGTCCTAATCGAAATGGTGTGAATGGTTCATCAAACCGAACTCGTATTTTAAAGTTAGAGGCAGTCAAATTTTATAGGTTGAATTGGTGATGTGGCAGCTTAAGAAGGCGAAAAATTTGCAGAAATCCGGCCACCAGATTCTGACCAAATCTGGCCGGATTCTGGGAAAATTTGTGGGACATTTATTTTGACTCCTTCACTCAAATTCCAGAAATTTTAAAAATGGCAGGTTGTTATTTAAAAATTAAAATATATATAAAAAAATGGTAGGGCGGGCCATGACCCCTACCCTACTCCAAGGGATCAACCAAAATAATATTAAAATATCAGTGGGTCAATGTCCATGACCCCACTACCCACCATATATATATTAAAACATGCAATATGGGTGGGGCATGGGTTATCAATCTCGCTACCTCCTCATACCCTACCACATGGCGGATGGTAATATGGGTGGGCCACCCGATGCAGGTCTGGCCCCCCGGTCCTTTTAAAATGACACGTTACAAAAATTTATTTGTTGGGTTTTCAAAACCAAATGCCTAATGTGGGAGGGGGCGGGGTTTGACCGCCCGACCTCCTCCCCCACAAACCAGATCTCCACCAGTGCGCCCAACACGTTCCTTTGGGAAGTTGACCACTAATTTACATATAATCTCAGCCTTCACTCATGCGCTTAGGTAGACCAGGAGTGGCAGATTTACCGAGACAGAGTGGAACCTTGAGTGCTTTACAGGAGGGGGGTGGAACCATGAACTGAGTTCATTTCCAGAGGGCCCAGATTTTTCCCGCGTTAGAATCAGGCAGATTTTATATGGATTCTACACGTCTCAGCGACAGGAATCCAACGATGTTGTCCATTTCTTCATAATAGGTCTCAAATTTTTGGCCACTTTAAGCTATGGAGGTATAAGGGTGTAATTTTTCATTGATGCTTGCACTTTCATTTTTATTGCCACTTAATGAAAGAGGGCCTCCCCATTGATTGAGCAGGGCCTAGAGACATAGTCCCTCCTAGATGAACTTCGTTATCGAATTCTTGTCTTCTTGCATTACTTTATGTGCTTCTCTCTTCTTATGTTCATGCCTTTTAAGTTTCATGGCTAAGATGCAATTTTACATGTAATTCTTTATTCCATCTCAAAGCTAAATATTTTGGATCAATTCCTTAGATTCCTTACAAAATTTCATAACTCATTTTACATGGAATCCAAAAAGATCCTTCTTTGAACAAAAAAGAAACCATGTTATAGTCCTTCAAGGTCCCTAAATGGCTCAACATAATATGTGAGTATCTCTAAAACGTTCATGTCACCCTATCCCAAAAAATTGTAAAACATAACTTCTAAACAAATACTCATGTTAGATTACATTTAAAAAGGATAATTACAAAAACCATTTCAACCATTGCACAGTTCAATATTAATATATCATTGCTCCCTTTTAGATTACTCTAATAAAATTTAGTATTGTGATAAAATTTAGTGAAATGGCCCTCCCCACTTCTACCCAAAAATAACCTATGCATACAAGTATAAAAATAGTAGGTAAAACATATGTTATACACACAAGTGAGTAGATAGTACAAGTTTCATATCAAAATGAAAACAAAATTTACCATTCATTATTCGCTTAAATTGCTAAATCCTTGTTTATTTTTCTGTTGAGAGTTTAATTTCTTAGCCTACACATGCAAGTTATACATGTCCAAGTAACATATACATACAAATACACAACTAGCAATGTATACATGCAAGTAAGAAAATAGTAAAAATGCTATATTAAATGACTAAAAAATTTTCTATGTATTATTTGCTAAATTCCTATATATTTCACTGAAAGATGAAGTGATTAACCTAGAAAGCTAAACATGTGCAAGTAAACCTTTTTTTCATGGAAAAAAAATAAAAAATTATTATATCAAAACAAAATTACATTCCTTTAGTGCCTTATATCATTTCAAAACTCCTTTTGCATGGAATCCAAATAGATCCTTCTTTGAATAGAAAATTACCAATGTAGGTCTTCATGGCTTCTCTCCATGTCAATATCAAACTCAAAGATGTCCAAAAAGGATCTTGACACCCTATCCTAAAACTTTCTAAAATATAACATCTAAAAACATACTCATGCTATATTACATTTCAAGCACACAACTACAAAAAATCTTTCAACCATCACATAGTTCAATATTAACATATCACTTCTCCCTATTAGAACGATCTAATAAAAGTATTATGATCATATTCAATTAAATGAGGGCCTCCCCGATTTTACCCACAAAAATAACCTATACATAAAAGTAAGAAGATAGTAAGTTAATCATACATTACACATAAGCAAACAAATAGTAAGAGTGTGAAATCAAAATGACAACAAAATTTACCATTCAATTTTTTTCTTGAAATTCTAAATACCTATTTATTTTTCTGCTAAAATCTAAATTTCTTAACCTATGCATGCAAATAACTTATACATACAAGTAAGAAAATAGTAATTTTTGGAGCGGGGTCCCTTAACTCCAAGCTTTGAAGACAATTTTGATATATTTTTGTAATAGATTTTGTAAGTTTAGTCATGTGCAGGGGATTTGGGGCAGGTCAAAGACCCTCATGAGTTGTAATGGGTAAAAATGGTAGAACTAGGAGCCGCAAACCATGGTTTGTGGACCATAGAGGAGCACAGGATAAAGATATAAATAGGAGTATAGATCGAGTCAAATAAGTCAGTTTTTGGATAAGAATGAACGCTTGATGATAGATCTGGCTGTGTTGTGATACTTTTGTGCAGATTTTTCTAGGTAAAAGGCTCTTGCTAGCTGTGTGCATAGAGACCTTAATCCTGCTGTGTGCGGACCCCGCTGGCTGTGTGCGTGGGTGAACTGAAGGGTTTTGTATGAAGGATCTGAACTGTTATGAATAAAGAACTATTGTTGATGATATCTGAATATGAATTGCATCTACTGGTTATGTTATGATCATTTCTGCATATTATTTTTTATTCCTGTATTGTCTATGTTTAGATCAATTGCTCAAATGCTTCTGGTTTTAGATGAATGGTTATTGAATGGATCTAGTGTTATTGGGTTTTAATTCTAGTTGCTAAGAGTTATTACGTGGATTATAGAATTTGTTATAGGTTGCACATAAGATATTCTACATAATTGACCTAAATCTGTCTGTTAAGGGTTTCCTGGTTAGGGCTTATGTTGCAAAGGTTTGTTCATGGTTGTTTTAGATACATCATTTAAATCTCTCTCAGGGTGTGAAAACCTGGTTCCAACACCCCCCCATACTGCCTCGGGTGAGAATTTGACTTGCACAAGTAGGTCACTGTCGAAAGGGCTAGTAGTAAGAGGGTTTTGTTGGTTAACCTCAACTTCGAACCTGGGTCAAGACCCCTCAAGCCAACAAATGGTTCTGTTTCTGGGACTAGGATAATTTTGAGAGAGGTTGGGTGATATGGAAAGGTCAATGCCAGTCATTAAAGCCTGAACTAGAGGATTGGTTTAGTTTCAGGAATTTTCCCGAAAGGAAAAAAAAAAAAAAGCTGTCTACTGAAGAGTGGAAGAAAAAGTATATTTTCACAGAGGTGCACGAGATCTTCTTCGTGACCTTTGCACACGAAATGCAGGAGTGGTTTTCAAGATTAGAAGAATTCCAAACCTATTGAAAGGACGATAAGATCATGCATTGGACCCCTGAATTTGTCCAACAGTTGGAAAATACTGATAACTCCATCACCCAAACTGTAGATCATTGGGTTGACAATGTCTTGGTTGGATTTGTGACGGAATTTGCAGTAGATCAGTTTGTGTCGTATTCTCAAGCTGAAAGGAGATTTTTCAAGGGAATGAGGGGTAAATTCTTACGAAATTTTCCTCTACTGATTAAGATTATATTGTGTGAAAAGGGTATTTTGTGCAGCCAGACAGAGTGAATGAACCCTGATCTGATCGAAGGCATTATGCGCAGAAGAAAATATTATCGGGTCAATCAGAGAGGGGATAGATCTATATACATCCCTCTGAGAAATTCACTTGTTCTAGAAGGAAGCAAGGCTACACACGCTGATGGTAACCCTCCTGCTACACTGTCGTTGAACTCATGCAGGGGTAAAAAATCTCCTACCCCACCACCAACCCCACCTATGGAAGATATGTCCGCTCACATTAAGCTACCCACATTTAAGGGTGCGAGGGATGAGGATATGGATCAATTTTGGTTTGTAGCTAATGCGGTGTGGATTACACAAAATATTAATACTGATGCTGTCAAGAGAGCGTAGTTGGCTATGGAATTTGAAGGTCGCTCTCCAGATTGGTTCATGGGATACATTGCTCAAAACATATATCTGACTTTTCAACAAATTAAGGATGCCCTGAAGCAGCAGTTGTGGAATCCAAAGTCCTATTCGCAGTGTGTAATATAATTAAAAGAATTTAAGCCTGAGACGAAGGAATCAGTTTGGGAAGCTGACCAACGACTGAAGCAAACCATCAGCGATGGAGGATTTGTTTATGATGATAAGAAACATAAGGAATGGTTCATTGCCATGCCCTTTCCACATCTGTGTAGACCTATGGGTTAGCAGAAGATTGATTCTCGGGAAGAAGCCCTGGAAATTTCTATGAAATTGGAAGTTGCACCTAGAGAAGATGCTCAAATTAGAGCACTGCAAATTCAAAGCCAATTAAAAGCTATGCACTTATAAATTCATAATTTATGCAAATATTGAGGTAAAGAAGTTGGTGCAAATGTCTGGTGCATACGCTGCAAGGGTGATGGCCACACCAAAGATCAGTGCCCTTTGTTTTTGGATTACCTGCAAGTTGGGGGACCAAATCCACTTTGCCCGAGGGATGTTGTTGGGCCTAGTACCCCCACACTATGGTGCGTTGAATGTAGGGTGGCTAGATGACACGACACGGACCATTGCCCACGGTTAGGCACCTATGTGCCTAAATTGAAGCAACAGTGCTGAAAATTTTTCTCTTCAGTTGGTCACGATGAGAACTGTTGCCAGACGCTTGAACTAATGATAGACAATGTGAACTTTTACAGAGTGCAGGACGACCCTTCGTCACCAGCATATCCCTCTAGAAGGGGAGGATCCCCAACAAGAGGAAGGGGAGGGGGGAGAGGTGGAGATGCAAGTCGTTGAAGAAGGAAATTAGTTTGCTATAACTGTGGAGATGCAAGTCATTGAAGAAGGAAATTAATTTGCTATAATTGTGGAGATGCTGGACACTATGCACGTGACTACTCGAACCCAGCGCAAAAATTCTGTAGGTACTGTAGGAAATTCGATCATGTAATTGAAGATTGTCCTGCGTTAATAACTAAAATGGAGGAAAAGAAGCAGACGCCTACCCAAAACATACAAATGGTTAAAGTTGAACCGTGCGACGATGGTCCAAGTAAAATTGTAATTACATGTAGCGGTGTTTCCACCAGAGGAATTCAGGAAAAGGATGCCATAGAGCCACTGATCAGAAAGGCGTCTAACAAGAAGGAAGGAATCAACCTACAGAAAGAAAAAAAAAATTCATTGAAGCCAGGAAGGATTTTGCTACTGCAGGAGCATCCACGTCAAGGTCTACCATGGAACCAAAGGCTGATGATGAACTTAAACCATTCCTACAAGCCTGCATTAAGCTACTGTGAAATTAGAAGAAAATAGATAATCTCCAGGCCCTGATAGATAGCTACGTGGAAAAATACGTTCCTTGAACGGAGACCAAGGTAGTGAACAATATTTATAAACACGAGAAGATAATTGGTCAGGAGATGCATATGACTGTGTAGATTAGAGGGTATGAGATGGATCAAGTCATCTTGGATTTGGGGTCTAATGAAAATGTCTTACCTAAGAAGACTTGGAAAAAGATGGGAGAGCCAAATATGGAGTGGTCCACCTTTCAGTTATGCATGGCTAATCATCAAAATATCATCCCACTTGGAAGGCTTCCACAAGTCATGGTAGAAATTGCTAGAGTAAAGTTATGCGTGGATTTTGAATTCATACAAATTTTGGATGATGCAGACCCCTACCCTGTGCTGTTGGGATTGGATTTTTCCATTGACATGGGAGACATCATCAACCTGAAGCGTAGAAGCATGATCTTTGAGAATGGTGGTATGCAAGTGATAGTCCCACTAGATCCGATGGAAGGGGAACGATATACAGAACCAGTACACGAAGGGGATGATGTTGACCATATTTACAAGCTGACTATGCGGGACGAATATTGGATCAACCCTACAGCTGATGGCATGTTGAATTTGGAGAAGGATAGCTCGTGTTTCTCAGATTCAGATGGCGAGATGGAGAATTGGAAAAATTAGTTGCACGATGTGTCTGCGCTGCGCTGCCTCAAGATCACGAACAACTTCTGGTGCATGTCCTCAGAGGTAAGATAACTTACCTATTTTTATGGTTCTGGTAGTGTCAAAGAATTTATGGTAGCATTGTAAAAGGTCATCCCAGAGGAACAAAGGTTCTAGGCGCTTGATTTGGCTATGCGCGCAACTCCAAGGTGTTGGTGGGAGATGCACAAGGGGTATTTCCAGGACTGGGAGGAATGTAGAAAAATCATGATGTTGTGTTTTGAACCTCCAGCCACCACACCAACTGGGCTTTTCTATGGTTAGGGAGATTCGTGCAAAGCACCTAGCCATGTGGATGGAGCTGTGGGATGAAAAGACCTGGAACGAATGGGTTCATATATTTATTCATTCGTTAGGGTTGGTACCCACCACCTGGTATCTAGAAGCTAAGCTAGACCAAGGTACTCGCCACTGGACTACGATGACTGAGGATTTCCTGGAAACATTTGGCTTGGTTGGAGGCTCAGAGAAATTGGATGAAGCCTTGTAGGATATAGATTCCCTTGTATTTGATGAATCCCGAACCCGAAAGGAATGTGTTGCACTAGCCTGGGATGCACAGATTCAAGACATTGTCAACTACGGGAACTTGTCAATAAAGGATAATGAAGATGACTCAAGAAATGTAAACATACTTGAATATGAAGCAGAGCGTGCAATTGCAGGACCTACATTAGGAATGGTAGATGTCACTAAACCTTTGAAATTGAAGGAAGTCAACATTAGGACAGAAGAGAAGCCCAAGTTGGCCAAAATTGGGGGTTACTGGGATGGTGATATAGTAGGAAATATTGCAAAGTTGCTGACAGAGTATTAGGATATGTTTCCTATAGAGTTCTCTGAGCTTAAGGGAATTGTAGGGGACGTGGGTGTTATGAAGATCACATTAAATCCAATTAATGCGTGCCCTGTCAAGAAGAAACCGTACCGCTTGAATCTAAAATATAAGAAGAAAGTAAAGGAGGAATTAGAAAATATGGTGGCTACGAGCATCATTGAGCTTGTAGAATAGTCTGATTGGGTAAGCCCAATGGTGGTTTAGGAGAAGAATACCAAAGAAGAGATAAGGATTTATGTAGATCTGTGCAAGCTGAAAGATGCCTGTGTGCATGACCCCTTCCCTACTCTGTTTTCTGATGAAATCCTGGATAATGTAGGAGGACAAGAAGCTTATTCATTTACTGATGGATTTTCGGGGTATCATCAGATCATAATTGTGCCTGAAGACCGCAACAAGACCACCTTTACAACAAAATGGGGGTCTTTCCAGTATATTGTCATGCCTTTCCGATTGAAGAATGCACATGCGATATTCTCGCATGTGGTCATGGTTGTGTTTAAAGAACTCGTGCATAAATTATTGGAGGTATATTTTGATGATTGGATAGTGTTTGTATTGGTAAAGAAACATGTGTCAAACTTGTGCATGATGCTTGAAACTTATATAAAGCACCATATTTCTCTCAACCTGAAGAAATGTATTTTCTACGTGCCTTTTGGAATTTTGTTAGGGAATATAGTATGTCAGCAAGGATTGATGATAGACCCAGCCAATATCGATGTTATCATCAACTAGGACACACTGGTTATTACAGGAAGTTCATAAAAGGGTATGTTGTGATCACTGTGTCAATGGATAAGTTGCTAAAGAAAGATGTATCATTTTTCTGGGATGAAGAATGTCAGATGAACTTTGAGCTGCTAAAGGAGAAAATGGTCACTGCACTATCTTGATATTCCCAAACTAGTCTAAAGTTTTTCATGTGAATGTGAATGCATCTGGTATAACACTGGGGGTTGTTTTAGTGCAGCTAGGAGAAGGAGACATTGATCACCCTATTTCTTTTGCCAGTAGGAAGCTTTCCAGTGCAGAGTGCAACTACTCAACTACAAAAAGGAAAAGATTGGCCATGGTGTACGCTTTGCAAAAATATGGGTACTATATGCTAGGAGGGAAATTCAAAATGTTTACTAACCATTCTACTTTAAAATACATGGTCAATTAGCCTGTGTTTGGGGGGAATATTTCGATGGTTGCTTCCCCTTCAGGAGTATGAATTTGAAATTATTGTGAAGCCTAGAGGACTAAATGTCAGACCTGGTCATTTTTCACGAATAAAAAATGGGGAAGAACCAACCAGTTTGGAGGAGGGGTTACCCGATGCACAACTCTTTTCTATAAAGGTGGTTGATGAGAACTTTGCTGATATTATCCACCTCCTGACTACTGGAAGAACGCCTACTAAATATTTAGTACAACTAAAGAAGGATTTGGTTGTGCACGTTGCTAAATTTACCTTGATTGTGGGTCAATTGTATAAACTGGGAGCAGATGAAGTGTTGAGAATATATGTGTTGGAACATGAAAGTCGGGATATATTGGCTGAGGCTGATGGAGGGGCGGCAGGAGGCCACTATGCTGGGAAAGCCACTGCGCAGAAGGTGTTGCATGTTGGGTTATGGTGGCCCACACTACATAGTGATGCACATGCATACTGTCGAGCCTATGATGCATGTTAGAGTATAGGAAAGCCCTCGCATAGAGATGAAATGCCCCTTCTACCATAGATGGCCTTGCAGGAATTTGATAAATGGGATATATATTTTGTTGGACCAATCAACCCTCCAGGGAAGTAGACTGTAGCACGCTATATCATTACTACAACTGATTATGTAACAAGATGGGCATAGGCGAACACAGTTAAGGACTGTACTACAGATACTGTTGCACACTTCATTTTCAAACACATCTTGACCAGATTTGGATGCCTGAAGATTTTGATGAGAGATAGAGGTATGAACTTCGTTAACGAAACAATTGAAGCTTTGACAAAGGAATTTCAGATCCATCACCATATGAGTACCCCTTATCACCCACAAGAAAATGGCACAGTAGAAGCTTTCAATAAGATATTGGAGAACGCGTTCACAAAGATTTGTAATGCCAATCGAGATGATTGGGACGTGCGTATCCCTTCTGTGTTATGGGCTTATAGGACCACATGCAAGAAGTTGACGGGGAAAACACCTTTCAGGATGGTCTATGGGCAGGAAGCAATCATGCCAATGGAATATATTGTCTCAAGCCTGTGCATCACAACTTTCACTAATATGGTCGAGCCTGACATTATGGAGGAACAGTTGGTGCAACTCGTTTTCTTAGAAGAAGATCTCTTCATTGCTAACTTCCATCAACAAGTGCAGAAGGTGTGCGAAAAAGCTTGGCATGACAAGAACCTCAAGCAAAAGGTGTTCAAGGAGGAAGACTTGGTCTCGTTATATGATAATCAGTTTGCGTGCCACCCAGGGAAGTTCAGAAAGAATTGGTTGGGGCCATATATTGTGAAGGAAATCACTGATGGTGGTGCGGTGCACTTGGCTACACTGCGCGGTGAGAATCTTCCCGGGTATTTCAATGGAAGTCGTCTAAAGCCATATAGAGACAATCTGGTGCCGACCAAATGACTATATGGCTGGAGCATCAGAATAAAAGGGTTTGTGCACAACACAGGGGGAAGGCGCAGACAAGTGTGACAAAATCACATGGGTGATGGTGAAGGAGAGGAAAATAGTCGTTGGAACAGTGAAACTGAGTGAAAAGGTGATTTTTCCATTGGATGGAACATGTTTTTCACATTTAATGAGGCAATATTGGAGGATTTTTTACCGTTTTTATGAAGGTAAGTGGCAATTAATGACAATTCAACCGTTTTTACCTTGGCTGGCTTATAAAAGGAAGGACACGGGTCACAATTGGTTCCTTTGCTTTTTGAATATTTTACGCCCTAATATTATCTATGATTTATTCTAGAGAGATGCCTGTAAGTCCTGTATGTCTGGCCGAGAATCTCCATCTGACATCAGTAATCCAAAGTTTATCTTCCGACCGAGAATGACATCCACCAACCCTATGAAGGAACACTCTAAGGCCCTCACTGCATCAACTGATATGGGATAAGATGAAGTTTGGGAGGTGATCCCTAAGGTAGATGAAGTCGTGTCCACGCTGGCTAAGGGAAAAGGGAAAATGTCAAAGTGGGCTTCCTCGAAGTCGCACACCTCTCCTTGGAATGTTACGTCCCCTCGTCAAGCCACTAAGGATCGATCCCCCATCGACGATCCATCAAAGAGGCCAATGAGTGCCACAAAGGAGGCTATTTTTTTTGAAACCATCTCTTGGTGGTCACCCTATGTCAAGCCGCACAAGTCCTTTGCACATGCACCAAAGAATGTAGATACAGTACAGGAATACCTCCAGATGCCCTTGATCCTGCAAGACATTCCCCTTGTTGGTGAAATTTTTGGCATATTCCAAAATATTAAGTTTTATGACCATGTTTTGGCAAATGCAGAAACATTCCCTAAGCTTGTGTCGGAGAATTACTTCGAACGAGTGCTCTACGAAGAGGTGTCGAAGGTTGAGCCAATGCCTTGGGCGCATGGGCTAAACAACGCCAGAATCCTTAATCTGCCAGGGATTCTGCATTTTGGAAGGTACCCAATCACCAGCATCTGTGTCTGCCAGATGCTAGCCTTAGTCCATGAGGGCTGCCTATGGATTCAAGGGATAATTTCGATAGACGTCACGCTGATCCATCGGATCACCACCCTGCCCAAGAAGGGGCCTCATCCGATGAAGGGATTCGGAAAAAGTAATGAGCTTAAGGTGGCGACAAACGTAAAAATGAAATACAAGGTGGGGAGGGACAAAAGGGGATTCCTGGTTCAGACCATCACTAACTCGGGAGTGAACCTGGGCACTCTAGTCCTCAGATGAAAATTAATGAGAAAATGTCGAACAAAGATAGTCCAAGCACACATCATTGCTTTGGCATGGAAATGCGAGAAAGGGGTTAGTTATAACTGGATCTAGTATCTTTGTGAGGAGTTTTTGGATAATGTGTCTGAGGTGCAGGAGATGGGTAAACAGTTCTTCTACTTGTGGCTATTGTTGCTAATTGTGTTGGTAGCATGAGAGACTCTCACAGATGCATTCCTCCCTGAGATAGAATCGGGCGTATGCGAAGGGGCACGCTATGCTAATCTATGGGATTCTCCTGATCCCTAGCGGGTCAAGGAAAATAATATCTTATGGGTATTTTTTGAAGGCACGCTAGCTGCTGCCATCCATTCCCAACCTAAACTCTCACGAGAAGTGTACGATAAGTACAGTAGCATTTTTGAATTCCAAGTAACCATGCACCATGTGCAGATCAAAGAGCGCAAGGACCCTGCATGGTATACCTTGCCGTTCATGGTAACGGAAGAAAAAGTTGACCAAGTCATGGAAACTTGGCCGAACGCATGGAAATTCGAGCTCGACTCCACCCAGCCCACTATGCCATTTACATCAGGAAAATAGACATCTCTGAAGGAAACAGAAAAAGAAACTGAGCTATGCACCGATAAAGAGGTGGGAACAAATGCTGAGAAGACTGGCGCAAAATACACTAAGGCCTAACTAGATAAAGATAAAGAACAGGATTTAGGAGGTGAACATGATGTGGACCCCATAAGTTTAGATGGGCTAAATAGGGATGGTGTCGAATCTTTGCGCAACACCAAGAGAGGTGCAGAAACTTCGAAAGGTCCGCGCAAAAAGTTAAATGGGTCAAAGGCTGTAGGGGATGAAAAGGTCACTCTAATAGAAGAGGACATCGATAAGATCGCGGACGCAGTCACTTCTATGTCTAAGGATAGATGGAATGATATGGAGGAAAATTACAAGGCTGTGGTGGAGGCCTTGCAATCGGGACTACAGGTGTTACAACTGAAGACAACACTTTACAAGCGAGTGTGGATCAAGTGAGCCTACCAACCACCATGATCATCACAACGTCTGAGAGTAGAATCTGCCCCTTCCCGGGCGCAATCGTGACAATGGAATAACCAAAGTTATGTGCACAGGTGAAAACCTGTCCTGAGGTTGGCATCGACCTCGCAAAGCTGCCAAGTTGGAAGCTACATGCTCTCCACATCTTTATTTATGCCGAGCTGTAGAGCAGGAAGGCACATGCACAACAACAACTAAGTGAAGCTGAGAAGACTGAAACCATGAAAAAAATAGAATCAATCCAGGTACAAAAAGTGCAGCAGGTGGTTGTGGCTTAGCGCGTAGAATCAGAGAACTTGATCAACAGATTGTGCGGAGAGATTTCAGAAGTAGTCATCCCGGCATCCGTTGCGCTACAAGTGAAGATTGAAAGCCTGGTTGCCACACTTAAGGCCTCTAGATCTGAAATGCCGACGGTGAAGGTAGAATTTGAGTAGTAAATTGCTGCATTGCACGCTAAACTACAGCTTGGGACTCCTCTGGAGGTGCACGCGCAACGAGTTTCCCTAGTTAAAACCGCATTTGCAAGCATTTCCGCTAATGTTGACAAGGGCTCAGATCTTCTAGAGACCGCCATGGGACTGTGTACCTTTGTGCAAATAGATCCACTTGTCAAAAATATTACCCAGGAGCTGCACGCCAAAGAGCAGGAGTTCAATGATCTGTAGGAGGCCTTGCCCACATTCATACCTTCCAAGCGCATGGCCCGCCTTCAGACCAACCAAGTGCTACGAAATGAGGTTGGGGAGCTCTGCCGGAAGAAGTAAATTGTCACTGATCACATGAAGCCGTGGGCAGATGAGGAAATGAAGTTGTCTCAGGACTTGGATGTTGCAGTAAGGAACCTCAATCAAACCTTGCAGAGTGTCACCTTGGCCACAGAAGGGCTGACTTCGGAGAAGATAGTAGAGATCGTGCAAAGCGCAGTGGACCAGAGTGTGAGCGTTTTGGTGCCCTTTGCTTCTACTATTGAAGAGCTCCAAAACAAGATGAAGAACCCAATGTCGTTGTGACTCAAGACTAGTCACAAGATTGTGTTGGGGGCCTATTGGAGCGGGGTCCCCTAACTCCAAGCTTTGAAGACAATTTTGATATATTTTTGTAATAGATTTTGTAAGTTTAGTCGTGTGTAAGGGCTTTGGGGTAGGTCAAAGCCCCTCATGAAATGTAATGGGTAAAAAGGGTAGAACTAGGGGCCGCAAACCATGGTTTGTGGATCATAGAGGAGCACAGGCTAAAGATATAAATAGGAGTCTAGATCGAGTCGAATAAGTCAGTTTTTAGATAAGAATGAATGTTCGATGATAGATCTGGCCATGTTGTGATACTTTTGTGTAGATGTTTTTAGGTAAAAGGCTCCTGCTGGCTGTGTGCACAAAGACCTTAGTCTTGTTGTGTGTGGACCCCGCTCGCTGTGTGCGCGGGTGAACTGAAGGGTTTTGTATGAAGGATTTGAACTGTTATGAATAAAGAATTGTTGTTGATGATACATGAATTTGAATTGCATCTACTTGTTATATTATGATCATTTCTGCATATTATTTCTGATTCCTGTATTGTGTGTGTTTAGATTAATTGTACAAATTATTCTGGTTTTAGATGAATGATTATTAAATGGATCTAGCATTATTGGGTTTTAATTCTAATTGTTAAGATCTATTACGTGGATTATAGACTCTATTTTAGCTTGCTTGCAAGATATTCTGCATAATTGACCTAAATTTGTCTGTTAAGGGTTTCCTGGATAGGGCTTCTGTTGCGAAGGTCTGTTCATGGTTGTTTTAGATATAAGGGCACCCACATCATTTAAATCTCTTTTGGGGTGTGGAAACCTGGTTCTAGAACCCCCCCATACTGCTTCGAGTGAGACTTTGACTTGCGCAAGTAGGTCACTACCGAAAGGGCCAATAGTAAGAGGGTTTTGTTGGTTAACCTCAAGTTCGAACCTAGGTCAAGACCCCTCAAGCTTACATTAATATGTTCATACAAGTAATTATATATCAAAAATACTGTATAAAATTTAATCATGCATTATTTGACAATAGTAAATTGTTGCAAGAAAACATATGATAAAGTGTCATATCATAATAACAATAAATTTACCATTTAAAAATATATAGTGTACACCCGAGAGTCCAAAAGTAAATACAAATTTGAAAATATACTTCTCTAAAAATGAACAAATCTATATCTAACTCCATTAAGATTCATGTATAAGATAAATATAAAATCAAAGGAAATATATAAAGAAAAGTTTGGATGTTACAAAATATGTGTGTCAATCTATGTCACATCATCTACATGCACATTCTCCTCTTGGGTCATTTACAACACATGTACAAGGAGAAGAATTTAATTAAACATTAAAAATAAAATTATACTTCCATAACATACACATCTTCTACTTGTTAGATTATAATTAATACTTGAAAAATAATTATGGACCATTACTTCAGCGATGAGTGGGGCATTCTAAGTAAGATGGCTAATACTAGTATTTTAAGATGATTTTAATATAAGAAAAGTTATGTTTAGATAATTTTAGACATGTCAAGTCTTATTATCACAACCGATTGAGGATGGACCTCGTTAGCAAGTGATCGAGGATAAAAATTCATGGGGTTGGTTGTGCTCTATGTTAGGGGGGAGACACGCTAAAAAATTTAGTCAACTTAGGGATAGTGTGGTCGAGGCTTGGTGTGATCCATGAGTAAATTTAACGGATTATATGCCCCTGGGTCACGGTTTCTAAAGCCACAAATTAGAGGATACAATTTGAAAAACAAAAAAAAAAACAAAAAACTTTAGACGTAAGCTCAAATAAATGTTTTCAAAAATGTCCAAATAATTATATATATACATGGGAAGGCAAGAGAGGCCTTATTTTGTCATGACGAAACAAATGTGGCTCAATTTGTTTAGGGTTTGTCATTAGATAAATAACCAAGTGGAATCGCTTTCTCTATAAAAAAGATTGGAAATTGTTTTGGACAGAAATGTAAAGAATCTACTCATCTTTGTATATTCAAAAATTATAATTCACAAAGTAGTCAAAGCAAGATCGGATTCAACATATCATCTCCCTCCCATTCTCCAAAGAGTTCTCCTTCTAGTCTCTAGTTCGAGAATGTGGAATTTTTCCATGTTTACGAGGATTTGAATTTTGTGGCCAGGCTCCATGATGAAACAAGGTAGTAGTCTATAGTTGAATCAAGGAATGTTCAAAATTGCTCACGCCCCTTAGTCACAATTAAATTATTATGACATATGAGTTTTCATTCAATTTTTTTGGCTTACGGAAATATACTCCAACTTGAATATGGGACATCTATCTCACACAATGAACGGACACAGGTTGGTGATTTAAGGCATTGTTGGTACCGGGATCTAGGGAGTCATTATTCATCGACGTCGGTCTTCAAAGTATTCCTCCAAGTGCTCTATATATTCTGTTAGGTGTCTTGATATCATACCTATTCTTTGCACTATGAAGCATGAGCATTTAAATCAATTTGAGTTGGAGGGGCCAGTTAAGATTTCGATTGTGGTGTTTTCCTCATAGAGTGATCGGCTGGAGTTATTCTTGTTGTCCCGCATTCTCAAACAAGAGTCTATTCATCATCCTTTGGGAAATTTTGGATGGGATATGAGAAAATTCCCTTAGGTAATTAGCTCATGGCATTGTTCAAGTCTAGATTATATAACGGATTATATGGTTCTGCAGGAAAATAATGGGAATCCTTGGCTTGTTGCAGGTTTTGGGGAGTGGTTTAGCTTGGATTGTGCTAGTGTGAGATGATTTCAATGGTTTCCTTCTAAAATGGTGAATCACCCTTCTCCTCTGGAGAACCATGACGTTGGTCATTGTTTGAAAATTTCTTAGATTCAGGCAAGGTGTGGCGGGTGGCCAAAAATCAACAAGATGATAGGGTCGAGAGACGGCAATTGTCTTTGCAACTTCTTCTGGAAGCCTAATTTCTCTTTTTTTTTCAGAGAGAAAAAAACGCTGAATATATTAAATATATAAACAGTACATATTCAGATATTTGAATAATCTCAAGCTGTGAAGAAAACAGCGAGATACCACCATCAGTTGCCCCAAAGAAATCTGTTCAGAATAAACATAGCGAAATGAGAGGGCATCCAAATTAACGGGTCATGATCCAACCCAGATGCAAATATAATCCACCTATGAAGTCATCTGCCGAATGAGATTGCAAAAAGAAAGAGATAGTCCAGAACATCAGAAGTAAATTTACAAATTAGAAAAGGATGCTCCAGATCAAGCAAAAAATGCTAATATTGCAGATCAAAAAGATATAATCAGGGGATGCATATAAAAATGGCCAGCAGCGCTTTAGATGTATAAAAGAAAATGGGCATTGTGAATATAAATAATGCACGCTCGCTTGTATCAAAAACTCACGCTCGCTTGATACGCTCGCCTGTAAATGGAACCTGTCTGCATGATCAGAAGAAAAGGTGTTGTAGCCGATCGGATGATGTAAATTAGATAAAGCATGAGAACCGATCATCAGAAAACATAGCTGTCAATATGTGTGAAGATAACATCAAAAACTTTTAAACACGCTCGCTTGAATTATAATCACGCTCGCTTGACACGCTCGCTTGCATTGAAATATAGAAATGGCCGCAGATTCTTAAGAAAAGCAATGCCTACCCCATATGATGCACGAAAAAAGGACATATGATCTGTCATTTAAATCTAAGCACAAAAAATGATCATCCGTCAATAATAAGATATCGGACCCGAGACAGAGATATAAATAACAAGGATTAAGGAAGCTGGATGTGTGTCACCCCATTCTGAGAACCATTTAAAAAATGGGAGACAATAATAAGGCCGAAATCCTCCATGAGACCCCCTTTGGATAACCTGTCCGCCCTAGTATTGTTTTCACGAAATATATGGAAGAAAGGGGGACAGTCCAAAAGGTTCCAAAGCCGCCTGGTCCTATCGACCCAACCTTGTAGGTGCGGAGTTTCAAAACGAGATTCGTTTGAAATCCATCCAATCACCAGTTTGGAGTCCCCAAAGATGTTAGCCACCATAATCTGAAGATCATAGGCAACATACAACGCCCCCCACAAAGCCATAATTTCAGCTTTATTATTGGATCCAGGACCACCATTCCATGAAATATGATATCGTTCATGTCCTGAGATCTTAATCCATGCCCCGCAACCGGTAGTGCCACCAGCAGCAGCGCCATCAAAGTATACAGCAGGCAGGGAAATATCATGAGGTCTTATACGCCGGGATCCATCAATCATCACGGGAATGGCAGTGGGAGTCGCGTCCATCCAAGATTTAATGGCAATAAAGATATTTTGAGGTTGGATCGGAATCTGGTCAAAAATTTTCCTGTTTCTAGCCAACCAGATCTCCCAAATGAAGAAAAATGGGAGCGATCGATACTGACAGCGCAACTGATCCCACTCCGAAGCCGCAGACAAGAAATCCACCGGTAACCATAAAGGATCCATAAGAAAAGAGCTGAATAATCTCCATATATTAATCACTGAAGGACATGTAAAGAACAAATGAGATATAGATTCATCATCAGCAAAACAGAAAACACACCACCCCGGGCCATGTTGACCCCGCTTCCTCAAATTATCCCATGTGAGGATACGTCCCTTCCAAGTAAGCCAGCCGAATATAGTTATTTTAATTGGAATATTCCTTTTCCAAAAGGAATGAAAAACACTTGGACCCGGCATCATGTGAGAAAAATTATAAAATCTCTGGTAGACATCTTTGACAATCAATGATCCATTTCTCAACGTCCCTTCCCATAGTAGAAAATCACCCCCTGTAGCGTAACTTAACCCGGCTTGACGCAGTGTATCCCGAAAGCGATTCCAATCTTCGATCACAACACCCTCCAGACCGAGTTGGACTGCCGATTTGAAAATGGGCGCAGAATGTGACCACTGATGAATTATCTGAGAATAGAAAATAATCCCACGGATAGAAAGAGCATGAATAAGATTTTGTGAAGGTCCTCCATCAGGAGGTAGCTGAAGAAGAGTGGTGGCGCCAATGGGAATGAGACTACCATCCCTAAAATTCCATCTGAGGTGTGGGGAAATAAGAGGAAAGATTTTCCTGAAGCTGCGCCAGATACATGATATGAAACGAGGAAAGGTAAGAGTGTTGCAGCTAATTTGAAGCAGGACATCCCCCTGAAAATATTTGGTTTTAATGATGTCATTCCACAATCCCGGGTATGAAATGGCTCGCCAAAAAGATTTTGTCAACAGGGCACTATTAAAAACTTGTGAGTCCAAGATACCCCAGCCATCCGATTCTTTTGGCCTGCAAATGTCCACCATACTACATAGATGATATTTCCCCTGCAATTTGGCTCCGCTCCAAAGAAAGTGTGAAATGATGCTATTTATTTTGGAAATAATGCCTGCAGGGATGAAAAGAAGATGAGCCCAGAAAACTATCATCTGAGATAATACTAACTGGATTAGAATGTACCTACCCCCCATCGATAACCATCGATGAGTCCATCATTGTATCCTGTCCCGTAACCTGTCAAGGATCCAAAGCCAGTCTCTGTTCTTGTATCCACAAGGTTTTATATAAAAACCCAAATATTTGAACCCATCTGATATATGGCGCGTACAAACACCCATGAAATCGGCAATAAAAGAAATCTCCTGAATGTCTCCATATTCAAAAAGAAGGAAAGACTTACTGCTATTTAGGCCTAAACCAGTAGCACTTTTAAAGCGCGAAAACATTATGTGAATAAAGAACCAGTGGTTCCTCCGTAAATAACCGAATAGCAATAAGTCATCCACAAATAAGGAATGAGAAGTAGAGACAGAGTTTGAGAAAGCGAAACCTTTAATAAATCCACGCTGTTCGGCAAAGTGCATAAGCCTGCTAAACCCGTCCATGACAATAATGAAAATAAGGGGAGAGAGAGCGCACCCCTGACGCAATCCCCTACCAGCTTTAAAGAAACGAGATGGCAGTCCATTAACAATGACTGCAAATCTGACATTGGAGACACAGGCCATAATCCATCGAATAATCCAAATAGGTAAGCCAATCTTAAGCAGCAAAGACCAGATGAAAGACCAGTCGACTGAATCATAGGCTTTGAGCAGGTCCACCTTCATAATAAGAGCCTCTTGTTTTGCAGAGTGCATAGAATGGGCGACCTCCTGAGCTATAGAAATCGCATCATGAATTGATCTGCCATTTAAAAAACCAAATTGTTCCTTTGAAATGCATGAAGATAGGACAGCTTTGATGCGGTTTGCAATAATTTTTGAGGATAACTTATACAGCAGATTACACAAGGCAATAGGACGGAAATCGGAAAAATTCTATGGCTCGGAAATTTTTGGAATAAGAGCAATGAAGGAGGAATTCAGATTAGCTGGCATGAATCCTCTGCATCTAAAGAGTTCGAGCACATCAATGATCTCGTCACCCATCAGATCAAAAAAATGGACAAAGAATTCGGAGGGCCAGCCATCGGGCCCCGGGCACTTGTCACGTGAGAAAGACTTCAGGACCATCAGAGCTTCATTCCGGGAAATGACCTGATCAATGATAGAGATATCATCCGCACCAAAGAACCTGGGGAACTGATCGAGCACCCAGGCTTGATTCGACACATCCGTAGCCGGGTCACCCGAATAAAACTTTGAAAAATATGAAAAGGCCTCGTCCTGGATATCCGCAGTGGAGTAAACATAGTCACCATTCTCCCTTCTGATGCGCCATATAGCGTTCTGATTGCGACGAGCATTGGCAGCTTTATGGAAATAACGAGTGTTAAGGTCACCTTCCTTCAACCATAACATCCTACTTTTCAGCCGCCAAGAAACTTCCTCAATGTGCAATATCTCCCGCTTTCTCAAACCAAGATCCTGTAGAAGTCTAAGTGCATCATCATCAGGAGGCCTAGTCACAAAAGAAGAAAATAAGTCCTCCATTTTAGCCGATATCTCGGAGAGCTCCGATTTGAGATCGCGCTTTTTCTTAATCTCCCATTCTTTTGTGGCATTCTTGATGCATTGGAGCTTATTAAAGAAGCGGTCCCATCCCGTTAGGCCATCATCCTCATCATGTCGAAGCCATATCTTGTGAACCAAATTTGAATAACTCGCGTCATCCAGCCAAATCCTATTAAACTTGAAAGGTCTTCCATGAACCACAGCATCAGATTTCCACGATAGCCGAATGGCCATATGATCAGAAACATTTGAAATAATAATATCAGAGCGCAGCATACACCATCTGTCCACAAGGCTAATATGGACCATAGCTCTGTCCAACCTTTTGGCGATGAACTGGTCATTTGACCGCTTGTTTGTCCAAGTAGGCAGCATAGGAAGAGGGCGAATATCAGTCATATTAAAACCATATAGCAAATCACATAAATATGAAGAAAAAGGATCAAATCGAGCACTTGGACCCCATACTTCATCAGGTCTCAATGTGGAATTAAAATCGCCCATTAATATGAGATTATGCAATGCAAGAAGACCCGAATCCGCCATCCGATTCCAAAAAAACAGCCTGTTGCGAAAGGGAGCATATAAATTGATGACATAGACAGTATCCACAAAACCCCGAAGGTGGCCGGCTAGTAATATACCCCCAAAAAACCTGAATGCCTTAAAAGTGGCCAAAGCCGGATTCCAAACCGCAATAAGACCACCCGAATGGCCAGCAGCATCAACTGCAGCAGCTTTCCATCCAATCTTAATACTGAGAAAATACTTAATAGCTCTGTCCCTGTCGCATAAAGTTTCTTGAGCAAGAAAAATAATAGGATCACCCGACATCAAAATCTCTGGTAGGCAATGAGCTTTGGGGGCATCACCCAACCCCCGAATGTTCATAGAAATGATGTGATTCATCTAGATTCAGGCTCCGGGTGGCGTGCTCTAAGCGCCCGGGATTCATCAAGAGGACCCTCACTAATGGAAATAGGAATTTCAGTAAGATTATCATCCAGATCAGAAAACAGAGAAATGGCTTTGAATTTTCCCTTCGAAAGTCTGCTAGCCCCTTTTGATGTACTTCTGGCGAAAGTAGATATGTTACCGGATGATAAAGGGGGTCTATCAAAGACAGTGAGGGCCGCAATATCAATATTAGGATTCGCCAGTATAGCCTCTAGATCAGAATCAAACGTATTCCTAGGGGAATCCGTAGATGTCTCATTTGATAGGGGTGGTATATCAACAGTAGTATGGGGGCTACAGGTCGAGCTAAGAGGAGGAGCTGAGGATTCACCCACGTGGAAATTCGACAAAGGGTCGAGAGGGGGGTCCTCCATCGACCGGGCATTAGATGTAGAATTAAGAGGCAGGCCTTTGAGAAAATCATCAACGTAGGCAAATGTGGGAGCTACAGGGCCATCTGTCTCCTTATAATTCGCTGAAGGATAAAGTGTAGATGCAGAAGGTAAGTTTACTTCCGGGTAAGATGGACTATCTAATGGCAGAGATTCAGATTGAGAAGTGTGATTAGACTCAGGAGGAAAGACACGGAAATCATTGGATATACCATCGGAATGATCAAAATCAGTGTAAAAAACATCATCATCAGGAATATGAGAAACAGAATTACCCTTACAACCGTCGGGAGCAGAACCAGAGCTATTGATTTTTTTCTTGTCGGGTCTTCTGATATGAGAATCGTCCGCGTGGCGCATGCGAAGTCTATAAGGGCAGTTCTTCCTGAGATGACCAATACGATGGCATATAAGACACCGGAAGGGGATACCCCAGAAGTCAATGCGCTGGCGATGCTTTCTGTTGCCCCATACCAGATCAATGTCCCCGGGGAGACCACCTGTGTACTCTAATTCAACCAGAATCCAGGCAATTTTTTTATCGCTTGCACCAATAATGCCCGGTCTACATATTTCGTGGAGCCGATGGAGTTGCCAATCGTCTTAAGTGCCTTCATAGTCCAGAATTCCAGGGGAAGCCCCGGAAGCTTTACCCAGATGATACGGTTGCGGGGCGCCTCCATCATGGGGTTAAATCCAACATACCAGGGGATAAGCCGTAAAAAACTACGTCCCCGAACCCAGGTGCGACAGGTGATCTTATGGAAATCCTTGACATCCATAAAATGAACACTAAACCATCCATTAATAAGAATACTAACAATTGGAGTATATCCCAAAATGGACTTCCATTGCTTTTTAATCCAAGAAGCCGTGTCAACTTCGCCATTCTCCGGAAAAATCCATCTACCAATAACCTCCCGCTTCTCCAAGCTCGACACCCGCTTGCAGAGATCATCAAAATCTAACTTTACTTCCTTTATTTCCATGTTGTGTTTGTAGCAAGATTTCCGTCTCCTGTGACGGCCACGACGCCTCTGATGAGAGCAACCAGCAATAGAACGATGCACATCCGGAGCAGAGCCAATAAAATCTTGTTTGATAATATAATCGTCTACCTCATCGTGCAAAGGAGGAGAGTTATTAGCAATCTGAGGTCCCGCCATCGAAACCATATGAAAAGAAAGATATCAGTAGCCGTCACCGTATGTTTGTGTTAGTTGGCACATACCCAGAAGGACAGGTGCACAGCTAGCCATGCATGAATATGGAGAGAAAGAAATACCAAAGAAGAGATATAATGTCAGGGATCAGATAAGCATGTGAATTCTATAAGAAAAGAAACGTGTACTAGAACAGGACCTTTGGATAGCGGAATGTGAGAAAGAAAGAGCTGGATAAATGATGGGAGTGATGTCAAACTGACAATCCCTGAATGGTGATCGCTTGCTTGTCAGTAGAATAGGCATACTTTTTGAGGGGAATACGTCAGATAAGGCCTCGAAGAGGGAGAACCGTAGGAATGATTAAAACTCCGCCTCCAAAAAATCATGCATTTGACATCCCAAGGATGCGTACCTGTTCTTATCTTAAAGGGAATTAGTATTCCAAATAAATCTAGGTCAGACCAAATCTGTGACTGCAGGAGACTTCAGAGATAATCTACTCAGTTCTAATATAAGCAATAAGTATTCTGCCGAAAGGACAGAATTTAGGTCGGAATAGATAAGGTAATTAATCCTACGATTCAACGGGTCGAATTTCAAAATCCCCAACAGAGGCGTGGCCAGGAACAATGGAAGAAACTATCGGAAAAACCAGAACAATGAAGGCGCTTTTATGAATGAGCACAGCAGCAACACCAGCATCCCGGAAAAGTCCACCATTGTTTGCGTAGCCTGATGCTGAAACTTTTGCATGGTCTAGATAGAGAGAAGTAAATGATCAATTTGGTTCTGAGATGAGACCAGGATTGAAAAAAACCACCTGAATATTGGGCTGAATCAGAAGAAACGGATTGGGATGCTGAAGATGAGGACGATTTTTCACCGACAGCATCAACAATCAAAGTAGTGGACATGATAAGTGGAACTAAGAATCATAAGTGTCATCAGAAGCATGAGATTCGACAGGCCAATTTCTATCAAATCAGATAAGTTTATCCCATCGATATAAAACAAGTGATTCACCCTAAAATTCCTGGAAGACAGAATGGATCCCCGACCTTTCACCTGAACCTTGGCCAGATATTATGACTTGGAAATATACGAAAACACTCCTAGCATCTATATAAACATCGATCTATAAATTTCCACAGCAGCCACCAGAAGCATCAACTCATTGTCCAAACTGGGTACCAGTTATTGTCTTTCGTCATAGCCACCAAAGACCGCATAAAACTGTCGACCATGGGTTCCAGCTTCAACTAACTCGGCATTAACCACCAACTGCAACAAAACAGTTGATCTTCATGGGTACCAGCGCTGTAAAACAAGACCAACTTCAACAGATACACATTAATCCCCACCTCTATAACTTTTCCTGATTCAACAGATACCACCATAAGCAACCTCAATATGTCCAGACATAGGTACCAGTTAGTAGCAGACATCAATAGCCATCAAAAGCGACGACAACTTTGTCGACATTGAGTTCCAGCTAAATGTATAGCCATAACCACCATAAGCAACAACATGAAGTTCACAATGGGTTCCAGCTCTGGAAACCATTCGAAGTTATGACATAGAGATTAAGGAGAGATTCTTACATTCCATACCTGCCGGTGGAATTTTCAAACAAGTGGCCCCCAAGGCCGGTATTCTAAATAGCCTAGAAATGTTTTTGAACGAGCTACGTGAGGAGGTTTAGATATATATTCAAATAAATGTGGTTAAAAGTGTTCAAATAATTATATACGTACACATATGAAAATGTACCTGAATATTATCTAAGCCCACAACTCCCAACCAACTAAATGATTTTTCTTTCATCAAACAAGTGAATAATAATTTGTTAAGATGGATTATTTTTGTTTCAATATTTTCGTTTCAATATATCTCTTAGTGGGTCAAACATGTGCATCCAAAATCCAAATTGTCCACCTAATACATGAAAAAATAATCAATTCTTGCATATATTAAATCTAATGTTCAATATGCATGTAAAGCTAATCTTCAATATGCATATATACAATTACATATTGATCGCATTCCCTTGACCTTATAGGTATCATACCATCTATCTCGACAACTCATTTTCATAAGAAATGAGAGCTTCATGGCTCATCAAAACCCAATTCTCTATCATATTTTTTAACCAATGCATAATTTCTATGTGTATTCAAATCAGCAGTGACATTTTCCAAGGCTAATTTTAATCTATTTGCTATAGAAACTATTATATATTAACTAACATGAAATATACTTTCCAACTTTAAAATAAAGCTACCATAATAAGTGGGAAAGATACTAGATGAGGTGAACTACAAAGAAAACCAATATCCTAAAATACACCTCTTCTAAGTGAACTACAAGGAAAACCAAGATCCTAAAATACATCGCTTCTAGTATATGTGTCACCTTTCCCAACATCATAGTATTTATATGCAATATATATAATGAAGCTTTGTGTTCTCAATAAATTTAGCATAAATAAATATAGCAAAATATTGTAGTACCTCATCACCCATGGTAATCTCCCATATTTTATGTAGAATTGATCATAAAAATGGTGAATGATGTGAGGGCATTTGAAATATAGAACCTTCAACATCAATAATTTGGACCCTTATTTAAAATTGAACATATATATAGCTTATTGTTTAGATAATTTTTCTTCTATGGTGGGAAATTTATTTGTGCTCGTCACTTTCTTAATGGTTGGTTTAATTTCTTGATTAAAAAATAAATGTGCCCATAGAGTGCAAAACTATCTCCAAGTTTTGTCAACTCTATCCTTGTATTGAGAATTTACCTAGGATGATCATAGCTTTCCTACTAATTTTGATCTTTTGACTAAGACTAACCATCTGATTGAGCATGGCCCTCAAAATGAGCATGGTCTCATGCAGCCAACCTTTCATGATCTATAGCTAAAAATATATAAATATAAAAAAGAGCATAAATTTATATATAAATACACATACATGCACACATATTTATAATCCATTTATACTATGTAATTCAATTTCCAAGAATTTACCTGCCATGAGTGGTGATCATTGTGAACATTGTACATTCATTGGCATATGCATAGGATGATGTTCTATGTTTCTATCATAATCCCTATGTGGTCATTCAAACCCAAACTGATGTAGCAATGTATGTTGCACTCTAATGTGATTATCCACTAGGAAATGCATCTGAAAAGGGAACAAATTATAGCTTACAAATCATGTGTGATTGATTGAATTCGTGACTATAGTTCCAAATGAATGTATACACAATTACATGTGGTATAAATGTACATAGTGTATACTACATACAATACACTAGACTTTGAGGACAAATTTAGTGTACATTGAGAGAATAATATGGGGTACTTAGGGAAGAACCCAAGTTGATAATGAATTTAATGTTGCCATAATAATGGAATTAAACTAGTATGTAATTAAAATGAATAATATAATAATAAGGGGCAATTGACATAAGGGAGGCTAGGAATACTCATGAGAAAGTATAAATACACATAAGTAACATTATATTATAGGTGTGTTGGATTATATTTTCATGTAGCAAGCATGATTTATAGAGCGAATCCTTCTATAAGGATAATTTAATAGTGTTAGCCTACCTTAAGGGTTTTTATCTCTATATTCTTGGTGTTTTTGTCTTGAGTATCTTCGATGTTTAAGGGTTTATCTTGGAAATTCCATGATGGATTCTATTTTATATGTTTGAATTTTTAATACAAGTGATAATAAAGCTCATTCTTAGGCATAAAGTGAGAGAATATTCATGGCAAAAATATGGGAGAATTTTAACGGCACAAAAGTGGGAGAATTTTTTTCATTTTCTTGAACTAAAAAATGAGGATGATAAAATTCAATTTGATTTCTAAAAAAATTTATGTATAATTTGGAGAATCCAATTTAGGAATCAAATTCATCTCAAAAAATAATTAATTTCAAAATAAAACAAAAAATCATCTAAAACTCAGTCTTGGAAGTGAAGTTATTGGAAATTTTTTAGGGTTTTTTCTAGTGACAACCATGAATTTCACAAATTGTATATATTTTGATAAAGAGCATAGATTTTAGTAAACGAGTGCTATAAGATCCAATGAAGCTATTAAATTTCTTAACTTAGGCCATAATAGCAAATCTAAGAAGTATAGTGGAAGTTATGATCATTTTACATTTTAGCCTCAAACCCCGTTGGAAACTAGATCACTACTGAGAGGGGGGGTGAATCAGTATTAATGGAATTTAACCCAATAGTATAATTTTTTGTCGGATTATCAATTTGAAACACACATCCACAAGGTTAGATTATCAAAACATGAAAGCAGTGACAACTCATAACATAATAAACATGAGAAACATCAACACAAGCATGCACACATGAAGACACAAGTATTTCTAGTGGAAACACTTTCACGAGAAAACCACCATGTTTTTGTTGTGCTACTCAATTCTTCTATTAAAATGTTGAAAAATATTTTCCATGGTGTTAGCGAAGAAACAGGTCTCGCAGGCAAGACCCAGGTTCAGAGGTTGGGGCCAACAAGGGTATCCGATGTAGTCTAGAACCACGCCGGCATTGTCACCCTACTCCAGAGAGCAGAGAGTCTCACTCGAGGCGTGCTGCCACTGCATGCAGAAGGGGAATAGATCAATGGGGATGGAGGGAACCACAACTCATGATTAGCATAGAATGGATTGCATGAGCATCATTATATACACAAGAGCATTTAGAATATCGAACAGGTATTAAGCAAATAAAATTTTAAAGCATCATAGACATCATGCACGCATGTAACTCATAGAATCAGATAGAACCTGCAGGTATATTAATAATCTTCAACCAAATCCATAGTTACATCGCTTCCACAGCAAGAGTGTTACAAGCCTTTCACAGACATCTTATAGGACATAAAGATAGATAAAGAAGCCTAGGAACTACAGAGATATCATGCTCGGACTCGATTCCCTCTACAGCATCTGCTCAATCCTCTATAGCTGCTCTGCATCCGTCTCTTCTTACGCATTCGTTCCTTCTTTCGGCCGGGTGACTGCTATTTATTCACCCGCCATCGCAACTGCTAGTTCCTCTTGTGTTCTTCTTCAGCGGCTTCTAGCTTCTCTGTTGTTATCTATGAGTTCTGCTTTCTGTCTTCTCCTGTGTCTTTTCTCCGTCTGCGCTTATGCTTATGCTTTCTTCAGCTATCTCTTGCTTCCTCGCAACCTCGGTAGCTCCACTACTCACTGTAGTTGCGACTTGGTTGCGACTTCCATGTGTCATTCCGCAACCCAAAAATCCGTTCTTTCTTCAAAATTCAAAATATTCAAAACAAGTATTCAAAACGAGGGCCCCAACAGGCCCTGACCACAGTTTCTTGACTCGTCCCGAGTCAATCACAAATCACTGTTTCTATCTCCATTGCCCCGTTGGACCCCGTGCCCTGTTCTTGCTGTGCGCCTTCAGCTTGTTGTCCAAACAAGATCCCCAACTCCAGGACTTTGCTGAACACTGTGGCCTTAAGCTCATGGAAGGTCGACACAGCTTGCTGCCACCCCTGCACCAATGAATCTGTTTCTGCGGCAATCTTAGTGACCACTGCCTCCTCTACATGCGCCAGTACAGTCTCGAACACCGTGCTGATTTGGGTTTCGGCCTCGGCGGCTAGTTGTTGCATTGTCCTGGCGCTGCATTGGAGGGGCGGGTAGAGCTCACGAATTACCTATTTGGCCATTGCTGAGCTGGCCTCTGTTTGCTGAATCTGCACCTCTAGAGCATCTGCCTGGGCGTATAGTTGGTCCAACCACGCGGGGTTCGTGGCCTCTTGGATTTCCCTCGAAATTTGCTACAACTGCGCGGAGATTGGCTGTGTTTTGACTGTCAGAGCCATTGAGCACTCCTGAAGACCCTTCAGGAGGTTGTAAGCATCACACGCTATAGAGTTGAGAGTTTCCTGCATCTGGTGGACCTGGCCCTACTTCTCGGTAATTTATGCTGCAAATCTAGACGATCCTACGGCCTGACACAAGTACTGAATGAAATGACATGGATTGACATTGACACGTTTATTAATCCTACGGGGATGACACGCTGGACACGCCCCTCCCCTACCATAATCGGTTGCGGTGCAGTCCCCGCAACAGAGAGGTTATTGACAAGCTATGCATGAACAAGAAAACTACCTATGCTCATCCCAGTTGCGAGAGAGTTATTCAACTACACTACTCTACGAGTTCTCTCGGTTGCAAGAGTTATTGATGAAGAGTGAAAGAAACTTACTCCTGGTAGGGTTTCAGGCGTGCGCCATTCACCCACCCAGGTAAAATAGTACCGTCCAGCTGAGCCAACTGAATGGCTCCAGAATCTCTAATTTCAACGACGAAGTAAGGTCCCAACCAGTGCATCTGCAACTTTCCTGGGAACTTCTGAAACTTTCTATCGTATAACAGGACCTTTCCTCCAACCTGGAACGTTTTGTTCTTGATGTGGCGGTCGTGCCACGCTTTCTGCCTATCCTTCTGAACCTTCTGGTGAAATTCGGCCAGAAACTGGGCATCATCCAGTTCTTGTAATTCATGGAGGCACTCCTGTAGTGACTCCTCTTCCGAGAACTTGAGGGATGTGGCAATTAAAAGACTCGGTACGGTGAACTCAGTGGGAATCACAGCTTCCCGGCCATACACCAGCTGGAACGGTGTCTGATTGGTCAAGTGCTTCACCGTAGTCTGGTAGGCCCATAATGCAGCTGGTAGCCGCTCATCCCAGTCATCGCACTGTGCATTGCAGATCTTTGTCAAGCCTTTTTCAAGAATTTTATTGAACGCTTCAATAGTACCATTGGCCTGCGGGTGGTACAGGCTACTTTTGTGATGTTGAATCGTGAATGTGTCCAACAGTGATTTGATCGTGTCATTAATGAAATACGTACCCTAATCACTGGTTAAACTTTGCGGGCAGCCAAACCGGCTGATGATGTGTTCAAAGATGAACCGTGCTACTGTATCCGTTGTGCAGTCCCATACCGCCGCTGCCTCAGCCCACCTGGTGAGATATTCGGTTGCGGTAATGATGTACCGGGCCTTGGAATGCCTGGCGATCGGGGCTATGGGACCTACAAAGTCGACAACCCACTTCTCGAACGACCGCAACACATGCACCGGGTGTAGCGGGAGCTCGTCCTGGTGAGAAGGCCTCCCCGTTCGCTGACAGACATCGCATCTCTTAAAAAATGTCTTACAATCAGCGTGGATCGTCGGCCACCATAGGATAGCTTGGAGCACCTTCCTGGCAGTGGGTTTCGCCCCCACGTGCCCGCCCACAACGCCGTTGTGGCATTCCCACATTACGACTTCACATTCATGGTCAAGTAGACATCTGCGCAGAACCTCATCGAGGCCCAGTTTGTATAGCTGCCCTGCAATCAGTTGATATTCAACAGCGCAAACGACCAAGTGCCGCTTCTAGAGCGGGGTATAGTGCTGAGGGCACTACCCCGTGGTCAAATAAGTTGCAATGTTGGCCAAATAATCAGGTACGGCTTCGACGCGGATAATATTAGCATCCGGCAACTGATCATCGAGAGAGCCGTTGTTCTCCCCTGTTTCCAACCGAGATAAATGATCGGGTCCGACGTTCAACCCCCTGGGCTTGACGATCACTTCGAATGTAAATTCTTGGAAGAGTAGGAGCCACCAACAGATCCGTCCTTCCAAAATGGGCTTATTGACTAGGTACTTTAACGTAGAATGATCCGTAAAGAACTTGAACTTACCCCCTAGAAGATAGTGGCGGAACTTCTGGAGCGAATACACCATCGCAAGAGCCTCCCGCTCAGTCGTGGTGTAGTTCTGCTCGGTTTTAGACAGTGTGTGGCTGGCGAAGTAAATTGGGTGGTCGACTATCGTCTCCCCGGGTTGCGCCAAGACATCCCCAAGCGCAATACTGGAAACGTCAATATGCACGTGGAACTGCTTGTCCCAATCTGGGTGAACCAGAATAGGCGCCGTCACCAGCTTTTCCTTCAGAGTGTCTAGGGCCATCCGACACTCCACTGTCCACTGGAATACTTCTGACTTGCGTAGTAGCTTTACTAAAGGACCAATGATTTTCGCATAATTTTGGATAAACCGTCGATAATAACCTATGTGCCCTAGCAAGGCCCGCAGTTGCTTCACCGTATCAAGGGCTTCCATGTGGACGATCACTACTACCTTGGTGGGGTCGACACAGACCTCTTGCTTGCACACCACGTGTCCTAACAGCGTGCCGAAAGGAACTGCAAAATGCATTTTTTCAAGTTCAGGGAAATCTGCAACTAGCGACACCGATCGAACATGATATGCAACAGGGTGGTGTGGTTCTTCAACAAACTGTAGACGGTCCAATCGTCCATGTAGACTTCCAGGAACTTGTGGATATACTCTGGAAAGAAGCGATGATGATCTGGGAAAACACTGCCAGGGCGTTCTTAAACCCGAATGGCATCATGTGGTATGCAAACGATCCCCACTCGGTGGTGAACATCGTCTTCATATTTTCCTCTTCCGCAATGCGCACCTGGTGATAGCCCGAAAATCCATCAATGAAGGAGTAAGCTTCATTTCCTGCAACATGATCCAATACTTCGTCGCTGAATGGAGTGGGAAACGGATCATGGATGCAGGCGTTGTTCAGACTTTGGTAATCAACATAGACTCGGATTTCAGACTTATCCTTATTATTCTGAATGATGATAGGACTCACCCACTTCGCTTCTTCCATAGGAAAGATTAAACCTGCTGCCTACATCTTATCGATCTCCATCTTGACCTTTTCTTTGATCCGTGGGTTCAACCGATAGGGTCGATGTTTCACAGGCCGGGCATCTGGTTTCAACACAATACACATTTCTCCAAGGTCACCTTTGATGCCCTTCAACTCTGCAACTGATGAAGGAAATAGGTCTTCGTATTCCTAGAGGAGGCTGAAAATTTCCTTTGTTGTCTCCTCGTCCCAGTAATCCCCAACCGTAGCCAGTTTGGGTTTTTCCTCTGTATCAATGTTCAACTGCTTTGTCTTCAGTGGGAGTAGATGGACGCCCTCAATGGTCGGCTCGTCTTTGATGCTTCACTCGCCTTCCTTCTCTTTGAAGTACAGGTGCCTTAGGTCCTCCAGACCATCATTGTCTGGATCACCATCAATCCGCTAGCAAGCCAACTCACGCCTGCCCTCAGGATGTAATGTTAAGGTGCTCCCGTCAGTCCCCGGATCACAGAGAAACAGTACCCCCTTGATAGCTTGTAAGGCTTGGGACACCAGCTTGGTCTCTCCTTCGAAGGAAAATTGTTGAGAATGCAGCAAGATGATGGAGCTTAGTGAAATGAAGTCGCCTTCACTAAGTGGGCCCGCAGGCAAATTCTGGCGCAAAGTCTATTTTTAGACTATGTCTATTTTTAGACATACGGAGCATAATTTGGGAATTCTACTTGGAGATTCTTGGTGGATGCGACATGTCGGTAAAAATAGATGAGACCCTAATTTTTAGGACCCAGGCTATTTTTAGACTGATCTCCTAAAAATATGGAAGTCAAATATTATTTACCCTTAATAATATTTTGACTATAAACAACAGTTTACTCTCTTGGCGCACTTCAGCTTGAGTCATGGAGGTGACTCATGCAACTGACACAAGGAATCACGTGGTTCCTAGGGTTTGATGGCATCTTGCATGGTTGGCTTCAGTTAGACTTCAGTGGCAGGAGTTTTGGAGGAGTTAACTGGACAAGTAGTGGAGTTGTGTTCTGTTTGTTTTAGTTGAACTAGTTGGGATTAGTTAACTAACTAATCAACTAGATATGAGTGGAGTAAATTAAATAATATTTAATTTACTAAATATTAACTCATTAGTCAAGTCAAGAACACTTCAGTTCACTACAGTGCATGATCAGTTCAGTGAAGACCAGTGAAAGAGATAGATGAAAGGGTAGAGTTAGCTATCAGTTGTAACTATACTGTTGCTATTTGTAACACATAGATAGGTGGAGTAAGCTATGAGTATTGCAAAGTTTAGGCTGGTGGTTTATCTATATAAGGAGGCCATCACCTAGCATTAAAATACGCAATCAAGGTTGGCTATCAAGTGGCTAAGGATTGGAGCAAGAGATTTGCTAGATCTAGCTTGATAGTGTGTAGCATGGGAGGTAGTGCATGAGAGCTTGTGAAGAGTTTTTGTACTATGATTGTTACATGATTTCTCCATTATAATATACACAATAGCTGCGGGGTTTTCAGCTATAGGCTTTCCCCATACATACTGAGTTAATGTGTGATTGAATTGATGTGATATTGCTTCTATATTATTTCCGCATGTGACAATTAATTGTAGAAGAGGGTTATGTGTTATGCATGCAATTCGAAATTGATGTATGATCGGGTTAATCTTCATTGAATAAGTGATTTATTCAGCTAATTTCTACATGGTATCAGAGCGAGATTAATTGTCGAAGTCTATTACAGTGATTGCAAACTTATTTCCTCGGACAGAGTCTGCATGCGGGCCAGGTAGCCTCCGGAATATTCATCCTTCTTTGTAAGGTGAAAGATCTGGTGAATGCCCTTTGCAGTCAATCTCTGATTTGGAAACAATTTGTTTTCAAGTATAGATCGGAAGCGATAGAGCTTGGAGTTTGGAATTCGAATTTTGCAGAAGGTTGTTCTTCTTGGTGCCGGTGTTGAAAGATGTCTTCTTTCAATGGTTTGCGACTCGAATATGCTCTTGAAGGCCGTTCGAACTATGTTGCATGGAAGGATCGAATGGAAGCAGTGTTAGAAGATAATGGTCTGAAGGAGTTCGTGGATGCGGATGTCCCAAAGCCCACTGATGCAGTTTTGGTCGATGCATGGCAAAAGAAGATCGCGAAATGTCGAAGGATCCTGTTGGAGGGCGTCAAGGATCATATTGTATCCAGCCTTCATGGTAAGGCTACTCCATATTTAATGTTGAAAGCTTTGACGGATCTATTCCAGAGTAAGAGTGACCAAAGGAAGCTGGCGCTCAAAGATAAGCTCAGGAACATCAAGATGGAGAAGGGCGACAGCATCGCCAAATACCTCACGAAGTTCACTCAGTGCAGAGATGAGCTGGGAAGTGTGGGGGTGGCTGTCAAAGTTTCACTGATTGCATGCTTAGTTTCAAGTATGTTGGGATCGGTGTGGTTCTTGGACAGCGGTGCGTCATTTCATATGACGGGAGATCGGGAGTTGTTCTCAGATCTGGAGGACAAAGATTTGGGCATGCACATCGAGATGGGCGATGACGGTAGATACAGTGCGACTGGTATCGGTACCGTATCCTTTCAGAGGGAGTCTGGTAAACCCTTTGTCTTAAAGGATGTCATGCATGTACCTGGATTGAAGAAGAACCTGATTTCAGGAGCGATGTTGGAGGATAAGGGTTATGATGTGGTCTTCAGCGAAGGAAAAGCTTTCCTGCGCAGTAAGACTACTGGAGAGACCCGGAAGATAGGGGTTCGAACTCAGAACCTTTATCAGTTGCAGGTAGATGACTGCGCAGCTATGGCATGCAAGGCGGGAGAAGTGGTGAGCCGGGATGATGAGGGCGAACTATGGCACAGAAGATTGGGCCATCTTCACCATGGAGCTTTGAAGATTCTGCAGCAGATTTCTACTGGACTTCCTAAGGGCACCCTTGCGCAGTCAGATCAGTGCAAGGGGTGTACTTTAGGGAAGTATGTGAAAGCCACCTTTCACGAGAAGGATAGTCGTGCCACGACGATCCTTGAGAGAGTTCACACAGACGTGTGTGGTCCTTTCTCAGTTGCTTCGACAGCAAAGCACAAGTATTATGTGATCTTTGTTGATGATTTCTCTCGAAAGTGCTGGATCTTCTTCATGCAGAAGAAGAGCGATACATTCGCGAAGTTCTGTGAGTTTAAAGCACTGGTCGAGAATGAGTCTGGGAAGAAGGTGATTGCTCTAAGGAGTGATAACGGTGGTGAATTCATCTCGGCTGAATTCAAGGAGTTCTGCAGCGCAGAAGGGATTCGGAGAGAGCTCACCGCACCCCATAACCCACAGCAGAACGGGGTGGCTGAGCGGAAGAACAGAACGATCGTGGGTGCTGCACGGGCGATGTTGCATGATCAGGGCCTACCCCTTCACTTGTGGGCTGAGGCATGCAATACAACAGTGTATGTATAGAACCGTTGTCCTCACAAGGTTCTTGGCATGAGTACACCGTAGGAGGCTTATTCTGGCAAGAGGCCTGATATTTCCCATTTGCGGATTTTTGGTTCTCCTGTCTACATGCATGTGACGAAGGATGCGAGAAGGAAGCTGGATCCAACTGCTGAGGTTGGAATATTTGTGGGGTACACCGATACACCTCATAACTATCGGGTGTATGTGCCAGACAGTCGCAAGACTGTTGTGCGACGAGATATAAAATTTCAGGAGGAGAAAGCCATGCAGTGTTCGCTTGAGAGGGAGCTACACTTGCATGCAGATGAGGAGCTGTTAGTTCCTAAGGAGGAGCTTCCTGATGTGGATCAGCCACAAGAGGAGGTTCAGGAGGTGGAAGAAACCACCCAGGCAGCGCCAACCATCAGAGGGCGCATGCGCACTACAGAAGCTGAGCGACTGGCTCGGGATGCAGAGAAGGTTGTAGGGCCACCTACAGCACAGCGCAGACAGAGACAGTCACCGGATCGGTACACTGGATACATGGCTCTTATGAGTCAATGTGTTGTGACAGAGCCATCCTCTTTTGAGGAAGCTGTGGAGGAACCCGCATGGGTTGATGCCATGATCGGAGAATATGATTCGATCATCAGGAACAGTGCATGGGAGATTGTCCCAAGACCGGTTGGGAAATCAGTTGTAGGTTCGCGATGGATCTACAAGGTGGAGCAGGCGGCTGACGGGAGTGTGGAGAAGTACAAGGCGAGATTTGTCGCCCGTGGCTTCTCACAGATCGAGGGGATTGACTATGAGGAGACTTTTGCACCTGTCGCAAGGTACTCTTCCATACGGACGATCCTTGCTCTCTCAGCGCAGATGGGGTGGCACATTCATCAGATGGATGTGAAGACCGCGTTCCTCAATGGAGTTATTGAGGAAGAGGTGTACATAGAGCAGCCTGAAGGTTTTGAGATCTTCAGCAGTGAGTCGCATGTGTGCCGACTCAAGAGAGCACTGTATGGGCTGAAGCAAGCACCTCGTGCTTGGTACACTCGGATAGACAGCTACTTCACCGGGCTTGGATTCTCCAAGAGTGAGGTTGATCCAAACCTGTACCAGATTGTGGTGGAGGGGAAGCTGTTGATCATCGTACTGTATGTAGATGATCTGATTTTGACTGGCGATGAGCAGTTGATACTTTCATGCAAGGAGGATCTTGCACTAGAGTTTGAGATGAAGGACTTGGGCATCCTTCATTATTTCCTGGGATTGGAGATTTGGCAGCGCAGCGGAGGACTGTTTGTTTCTCAGGGCAAGTATGCCCGGGAGATTCTGGAGAGGTTCAACATGCAAGGTTGCAAGCCTGTTGACACTCCTCTTCTTGGTGGTTGGAGGAAGGAGGATGCTACTTCAGCGGAGGTAGTGGATGCCACTGTCTATCGACAGTTGGTGGGGTCGCTTATGTATCTGGTCAATACCCGACCCGATATATGCTATGCAGTTAACCAGCTTTCGCAAGCTATGGTTAAGCCTACCAAGCTCTTTTGGAAGGCGGGCAAGCATGTATTGCGCTATATCAGAGGCACATCGGGATATGGTCTATGGTACAGACAGGAGGATGGAGTGAAACTTTCTGGTTTCACTGATGCAGATTGGGCAGGGAGTCCAACAGACCGGAAGAGCACTTCTGGAGGAGTTTTCAGCATTGGGTCGACAGCAGTTTCCTGGTACAGCAGGAAGCAGAGATCCGTGGCACTCAGTTCAGCAGAGGCCGAGTACATGGCAACAAGCTTGGCTGCATGTGAGGCTATTTGGATGAGGAAGATCCTCGCAGGTTTGTTCAGGTTGCATTTGGAGCCTACAGTGATTTACTGTGATAACCAGAGCTGCATCAAGCTCTCGGCTAATCCATTTTTTCATGATAGGTCCAAACATATCGACATCAGGTACCATCACATCAGAGATTGTGTTCAGCGGAGGATCATGATGCTTTCATATGTTCCCACTGAGGATCAGGATGCCGACATCCTGACGAAGGCGCTCACCAGGAGCAAGTTCGAATTCCACAGAGGCAGGATAGGGATTGCAGATAATCCATATCTTGCTGAGAGGGAGTGTTGAGAGTGCAGCAAGATGATGGAGCTTAGTGAAATGAAGTCGCCTTCACTAAGTGGGCCCGCAGGCAAATTCTGGCGCAAAGTCTATTTTTAGACTATGTCTATTTTTAGACATACTGAGCATAATTTGGGAATTCTACTTGGAGATTCTTAAAGTATGCGACATGTCGGTAAAAATAGATGAGACCCTTATTTTTAGGACCCAGGCTATTTTTAGACCGATCTCCTAAAAATATGGAAGTCAAATATTATTTACCCTTAATAATATTTTGACTATAAACAACAGTTTACTCTCTTGGCGCACTTCAGTTTGAGTCATGGAGGTGACTCATGCAACCGACACAAGGAATCACGTGGTTCCTAGGGTTTGATGGCATCTTGCATGGTTGGCTTCAGTTAGACTTCAGTGGCAGGAGTTTTGGAGGAGTTAACGGGACAAGTAGTGGAGTTGTGTTCTGTTTGTTTTAGTTGGACTAGTTGGGATTAGTTAACTAACTAATCAACTAGATATGAGTGGAGTAAATTAAATAATATTTAATTTACTAAATATTAACTCATTAGTCAACTCAAGAACACTTCGGTTCACTACAGTGCATGATCGCCCAAGGGAGACCAAAAGAAAGAGATATACGAGCGTAGAGTTGGGGCCTATCGCTATAACTATACTGTTGCTATTTGCAACACATAGATAGGTGGAGTAAGCTATTAGTATTGCAAAGTTTAGGCTGGTGGTTTATCTATATAAGGAGGCCATCACCTAGCATTAAAATACGCAATCAAGGTTGGCTATCAAGTGGCTAAGGATTGGAGCAAGTGATTCGCTAGATCTAGCTTGATAGTGTGTAGCATGGGAGGTAGTGCATGAGAGCTTGTGAAGAGTTTTTGTACTATGATTGTTACATGATTTCTCCATTATAATATACACAATAGCTGCGGGGTTTTGAGCTATAGGCTTTCCCCATACATACTGAGTTAATGTGTGATTGAATTGATGTGAGATTGCTTCTATATTATTTCCGCATGTGACAATTAATTGTAGAAGAAGGTTATGTGTTATGCATGCAATTCGAAATTGATGTATGATCGGGTTAATCTTCATTGAATAAGTGATTTATTCAGCTAATTTCTACAAAAATCACCACACAAATTTGCTCACGACTTCCTGCCAGGAGCTGGTCCCTCTTTTCCGCTCTTCTTCTAAGTACCACGCGTGGGGAATGGTATCTAAGGAGTGGACGAACCGATGTACCCACAGCTCTTCCAAGTACCCTATACTTTTCCACTGCTCCTCACAGGTTTTCAAGTGTGTCCTCGGATCAGAAGTCCCTTGGTACCTGTGCCTGCTGTGAGGGCCTTCGTCTTCTTTGAACCGCGCCCTCAAAGCCTTCGCCACACAACTCCACTGCGACAAGGTGTTGCGGTGATTTTTCCACCACCTAGCTTAGGTGGACTGTAGCGCTACATCCAAAAGTGGTATCCTGCTTCCTTCTAGTACCGTGTCTTCTACTTTTGTAATAAAGGTATTGACGGCCTGCATGTTTGACAGGGTGGGGTACTCCCTGATCTCCGCACCAATCCAACGGACTCGGGAAATGCTGGCACACCTCCACGTGCTGGTCTCATACCCACCTTGCTGCCAGTCTTCCTAGGCTAGTTCTGATCCCAGCTCCGAGCTCTGGACACTGCGCCAGCTGACGGAGCCGGTCGCAGTCATGTTGATGTAGTCCTCCCGCTTCCCTGCTGTCATCTGATAAAGGTTGTCCAACATCTGAGCATCCTCCCGGTTATCCACCATTTCTGTATATCTTGGACCTTGGTACGAGTTGAGAGGCTGAGTGACCCAAACTTATCCATCTTCAAAGATCATCAGCTTCTTTTTGAGGTCGATGATGGCGTAATTCTCAAAAGCCCAATCGATGCGTAACAGGGCAGGGTAAGGATCCTTGTCTCCCATAATATCAATAATTTCAAAATCCATGTAAGTCTTCACTCCTGCAATGTAGACCTCGACATCTTCGAGTCGACCGATCGGCACAATGCAGTACTAGTTTGCCATTCTAAGCTGGATTGGCAAGTAGGCCAGCCGTGGCCAGCCAATAGCCTCCCATGTTTTCCGCGACAGGATGTTAACGTCCAATCCTAAGTCAAGCATGGTGTCGCTGATCTGGAATCCTGCGACCTACATGTTAAGCCGGAGCTCTTTTCCCGTTCTGCGTTTGTTCCACTTGACCCGCTGGATGTACTGGGGTGCTTTGTTCACAGATTCCCCTGGCCCTGTATGCCCCTGCAGTACGTCTTCCAGGGTACGCTTGAGCTGCTGCCGCATCGCAACATTGTCAACAATCTTGAGGAATAACTGGAGCCATTCCTCAATCAAGGGTCTCGTGGCACTCTGATCTTTGGAATCAGTCAGTAGGGGAGCCTCAAGGCCTTTGCCCCCCCACAGCTACGCAAATGTTTCCACCGCCTCCTAGAAGTACTTCTTCTGGGTGTCCAGCCTGATTAATTATTTCGGGGAGGCGAGCCGGATAACCCGTGCTGGCTCCTTTCCTCGAGCGTTCTCCCCCATCTTCTTCCTGCCTCTCATCACAATAGCTACATTCGGCATGTCCGGGGTTGTGGTCCCCCGAGGTTCGGAGTTGACTAGATTCGTGCCCCTCTGCCGTGCTCATTCCTCCCATTTCTTGATAAGTTATGGGTAGTCCTCTGTTGCATGGGCGTTCATGCAGCACTCGGAGCACCATGGACGTTGGGGAAGGGGGAATTCCTAGGCCACGTAACCCTCCTGGTCACAGTTGTAACATTTCAGCGGACCCCGCCCCCCGGTGCGGCCGCCGCGCATATCGCCTCCTCGGCCCCTGGAAACCTCATTCACCCGATAGGAGGGTTGGTCCAACCGGTCTGCTAGAGCGTCGAGAGCTCTGCACTGCTTAGTGTTGTGAGTTGCAGAAGCATAAAACTCATAGTATGCATTATTTGGGACATTGGAGTAATTCTGTAGAATTGGGCACATCCGAGGTTGATGCCCCATCATCCGAAAAATTTCGCAATATTCCGTGGCGGTCAGGTTTGGTTGAGGGGGGAACCCTGCATAAGGCTGTTGCGGCTGGCATACCCCCTGCGGGTTCATCGCCACACCACCCCCCATATGTGGACCCCCCTGAATTGCTGCGACAGAGGGTCCTGCACCCGCACCACGCAACTGGGGACACTCAGTTGCGATGTGGCCTTTGACCAGGCAGTGAGTGCACCAAACGTTCAGCCTAACTGATCTTATAGGCTGGATCTCCTTGAGATTTTCAGTCAGATTGGCGATCTGATGTTGCAATCCCACCAAGGAAGGATCCTGCGGGGCCGGCTCTCCCCGATATTCCTGAGGGTAGCCTGCCATGGCCTCTATCTTCATGGCCTGCTCCACAGCATCCTGCAAGTTGTCAATCTTCTGCTGGGTGAGGGGGGTTCGTGTCAAGGGACGCAGAGCCTTGATGAACCAGTCCCTCTGATGGTTTGGGTCGATCGGGTAGCTGATTTTCCTAATCGCGTCCTTGAATCGGTGCATAAGCTCCCATGTAGTCTCTCCTTCCTTCTGCTTAATCTCCCAGAGCTCGGACAGACCTTGCTGATCTGTCTGGGGAAGCTTAAATTCTCGGACGAAATCCCGCTTAACGTCTGCGATTACTGGATTCGAATGGGCCTCGTACCACTTGATGAACCATCGTAGAGCCCTTTCTCTGAGCGTGGTTTGGAACTCTATTAACTTCCCTGCGTCTGGTGTCTGCCGAGCCCTCCATATGGCTTCGCAGAGATACCAGTGTTGCTCCACATCATCGTTTCCTCGGCCAGAGAATTCTGGATACCGGGTGAATGACCCAGCCATATTTGCTTGCGAAGGGTTGACCAGGATAAACCCTCTGGGTCCTAGTTGCATGACTATTCCACTGGGGAATGCAATACTACTAGTGACGCTGCTATTAACGTGTGTCACTGTCGACAATGAACTATTGTGCAATTGACTTAAGGCTTGTAACTTAACAAAAATATTACTCAAAGGTTGATAGAGTACCAGGGGAAGGTAGGGATCCTTGCCATGCAAATTTTTGGAAGTAGGGCTACCTGGAGAGATGAATGTCGACCGCTCTTGAAACAAATGCTGCATCATGACATACCATTCACCATCGGAACTTTCTTCGGGCTGCACACCTGCATCATCTTCGTCAGTCGTCATCTCCCTTTCTCTCCTAGCTGGGCTCCCATGCACCCATTGCACTCCCACAGAGGTCCCTCCCCTCTCTCGGTTATCTGCCTGGGTGTCCATACTTCCTATCCTCTAAGGCGCCTCCTTCTGATTCTTCCTATTGTCTTCCTGTCGCTTCAACTCCCGCATCACCATTTCTCGCCACCTGTCGGTGATCTGCGCCCTCTGATGTGCACGTCGCTCCCTCAACTTCCTTGCGGCCTTAGCATCCATTCCCCACTCCCCCCGCTTCACAATTCATATAGCATATGTCCCTTCAGCCCTTCCCCCAGCACTGGAGGTTTACGCTTCCATGCTCGATTTTTGGAATTCCATCAGCCCTTCGTCCAACATCAGGGCCTTAATCCATAGTGGAATCTCCTTGAGTAGCTTCCCTCTTAGCCCGGAGTGGAAGATAGCCTCTGCCTTCGAGAAGGATTGGTAGCACTCTGCAGTGAACTCCACAATATATCCGTCCAAAGTGGTCTCTACCCAAAAATCCACCGCGCGGGTCAACTCAGTATCCAACCGATGTAGGGCCACCAGATCCCTGTGAATCCACTTGCGGTTTATCTTCCACGGGCTATCCCTAGGTACCCTGGTCTACAATCTCCGCAACCAATTGTAGAGGTCTCTAGGGAATTTTCCCCAAAGGATCTCGTAGGTATCATTGGCGGAATCTGAGAAAAGGATGAGATACTTGAGCACCCACTCCGTTTGATTCGTCAACTCCGCTTGCTGAGCAACGAACTGGTCCAGATGGTTATCCCACCATCGTCGTATTTCTCCTTTGAAAATCTTCGATACCATGATCCAGTTCCCCTCATAACGTGTCAAGTTCCGGCAACGGAACCATTTGTTGGCGAAGAAACAGGTCTCGCAGGCAAGACCCAAGTTCCGAGGTTGGAGCCAACAAGGGTATCCGCTGTAGTCTAGAACCATGCCAGCATTGTCACCCTACTCCGGAGAGCAAAGAGTCTCACCCAAGGTGTGCCGCGACCGCATGCAGAAGGGGAATAGATAAATTGGGATGGAGGGAACCACAACTCATGATTAGCATAGAATGGATTGCATGATCATCATTATATACGCAAAAGCATTCAGAAGATCAAACAGGTATTAAGAAAATAAAATTTTAAAGCATCATAGACATCATGCACGCATGTAACTCATAGAATCAGATAGCAACCTGCAGGTATATTAATAATCTTCAACCAAATCCATAGTTACATCGCTTCCACAGCAAGAGCGTTACAAGCCTGTCACAGACATCTTATAGGACAGAAAGATAGATAAAGAAGCCTAGGAACTACAGAGATATCATGCTCGGACTGGATTCCCTCTGCAGCATCTGCTCAATCTTCTACAGTTGCTCTGCATCCATCTCTTCTTATGCATTCGTCCCTTCTTTCAGCCGGGTGACTGTTATTTATTCACCCGCCATCGCAACTGCTAGTTCCTCTTGTTTTCTTCTTCAACGACTTCTGGCTTCTCTCTTGTTATCTATGAGTTCTGGTTTCTGTCTTCCGCTGTGTCTTTTCTCCATCTGCGCTTATGCTTATGCTTTCTTCAGCTATCTCTTGCTTCCTCGCAACCTCGGTAGCTCCGCTACTCACTGTAATTGCGACTTGGTTGCGACTTCCATGTGTCGTTCCGCAACCCAAATTTTTTTTCTTTCTTCAAAATTCAAAATATTCAAAAAAAGTATTCAAAACAAGGGCCCCAACACATGGATTAGCTTAGATTACTCCCTTAATCCAGAATACTTGGCTTACATTATAGTATGTTGGCACCTATCAGTTAGCAAATTTGTTTCTCACATGAATATATGAATATCTATCAACTGGAAGCCACCACAACCAATGATCCTCTCCCAACAACCATTGGACTATCCAACTCCTATTGGATGGAAAAAATTGTTCCTTGTATTAAATCTATCAAATCATTGTCTACTTTTAAGCCTCCATGCCTTCACTTCCTCCATGTGAACCATGTTTCATGCATTTTTAAATTGGGTTCTCAATGTGATCAACATGAGCAACCCAACAACACCATCATTCTACAACCAAAAACAAAATAAAAAATGTTGACCCGAAAAGGTTTCATTCTTCTCTTCTACTCAGAAAAAGCTCTAATCTCTAATACACCATAAACTACCAGTTATTCTCCTCTCCAAATAGTGTTTCCCACAAAACAAGAACTCTGAATTCTCTCCTCAAATTGATATTTTAGTTTTGCATACTCAACTTTGATAAAATTATACAATATGATATGAGAATATATTGCAACCTATATTCACTCTCAATTCCCTCTCAATGGCATGCTCTCACACTCTAAATAGAACCAACCATATAGACTCACACCTTTCTCCTATCTGTAATTTTATGAAATGATTAACTCAATAAATGCTACAGGTAATGGAGAGAGCTTCAACAATTCTTTTCACACCTCTAAATTTTCCTATATCTAGCTCCTTGACTTGATCAAACCACTCATTTCATTAATGATGAATATTCTCAAGTTTAACCACTTTCTATAACATGGTTAAAGATCCATCATCTTTTTCATAAATTTTCCAAACATAAACCATCACCAATACACTTAATTTCCCTTAGATGCACGAGGAATCTAAAATAAAATCACTCAATAGAGTAATGCTCACTTTTCTTTGTTTAATTGCATTATAACTCAAATTCTCAAGCCATTTCCAGCATTAGGAATGATTTGCGCACCATTTCTATCATGCACTACTCCTCTTTAAGTATCCTTCTGTAAGGTCTTTGCCAGTTCTATTTTAGGAGTAATTTTAGGACACTGAGACAACCTTCCCAAATAATTATTGCACCATGAAAACCTATGAAAATCATGAAAAATGTCTCTAAACATCCTCAATCACCCTATGCAATATTAGGCCTCCAACCATGTTTTATGCAAACATTAGTTGATCCATCTTGTGAGGTACTTGTACATCCTCTTGCAGCTCCATGAAGTCCTCCTCTAGCACTTGTATCTAACTCTTATGCATCATCAAGAACACACCATCATGTCAACATCATCAAGACCTAGAGCATCATTTATGATACACTCATCTGCCTTAGCAATCACACACAAGCCATAAGCCATCAAATTTCCGCAGTAATACTTTTGCAACTAATCATATCCAACACCTCTATGCAACAACATGATCATAATAACAGGATCATGAGGGCCATTACATACTCTACTTAAACTTTGTATACATCTCCAAACCCTGCAAATCCATCATCTACATGTTAGTAGGCATGTCAAAGACCATCTTCACATCATCCATCTGCAGCCAATCATACATGTGCATAACCAACTAACTTGCAAATCATGCTGCCAGGTTGACATCGATGCCAACCTACAACACTGCAACGCACATCAATGCCAACAATCTCCCCCTTTGGAATTGATGGAAGACACAACTGATCCAATCATTTTAAATTTTCCTTTAAAAATTAATATCCATCCTCACACCCTCCCCCTTTGACATCAATGGAAAATGGTTAAACACATACTCCTCATCTCCATGCAATGGGCTCCATAAAAAAAACTATATACTCCACTCAATATCATATGCAGGTGATGAACAATGAGATATAGGGCTAAGGGATGAGAACAATAACAATAGTTCTCCACATAATTGAAGAGGATGAGTAATAAACTCCCCATGGACACAAGCTAGGTATGATAAAAAACAAATTAGTGCAGTAATATATATCTCCCATCGGTAGCAGCAGTGAAGTCTCTCACTCCCATGGCAGTAGAAAAAAACAACAGTAATAACATATTCATATGTGTTCTCCCTTGAAGCAGCAACATCAAAATCCATGTCATAGTAGTATCAGTAGATCAAGTCACCAACATATAGCAGCATATATATATATATATATATTCATATACATATATCCAATCAACTCTGAAAAAATTGCAGAACATACACCCTATCTATCTCATATTTTCATCTCCACAATGTACTATCCAGCAGTAGAAAACTCATACATCAGCAACAACCTCTCTCTATGCTTCTCTAGTAGCAATAACAATCCATAAAATCTATGAAATATCATCTCGATGGTTGATTATATACTAATTATTGTAATTTCCTCCTTTCCACATACAAGAGGCTACTCCGCATGGACCAGTGACTATGACCAAATGATATACAATAAATTATAGGGCTTCATAGGCCTATTATATGTCTATAAGAATGATGATACATTATTGTAAAATGATAACATAATCCCATATATGGTTGAATCATGACTCAAAAACATATATCCTAGTGCATGCATGACTCACCATAATAAGTATGAGATTGTACATGAGTAAAACATGAATTACATGGATGTACCAACAATATTAATAGCACAAACATAACTGCACCAACACTCAAGACTCGCCATAAAATTCATGCCAATCATGGCTCACAACTCTTTACATGACACAAAAAAGTACATAATACACATGATCAACATAAGTGTCCTTCATAACAGTAAGATAATGTCAATATATATCACATAAGAGACATGTGTTAGCCCCTCCAAATCATCAACCATTGACCAAGATATCATTATTAGAAATCAACAACATATAATAGTGCACAATGGCCCAAAAAATGCATATATAAGCCTTTATTCAACATGGAAAGATCCTCAAAGCAACAATATCAATAACCAACAAAATATATCAACCCTATGAAGCTAAGCATGGTAGTAAAGATAATTATCATATGAAGCTTGAATCTCTGCAACAAATCTAAACTGGTGGCAAAAATGTGCATCTATGATGTGACGGTAGCAACAATTCATATCACATTAGAAAACATACTTGTAAATATAAAAATTATGCACCATATGATTGAACATCAAGATGTCATATTCCAGAAAAAATGCAAGCTTCAACACTAGATAGAAGATAAAGTATCAGTGAACATATATCTAGAAACAACTGTGTGTATACATCAATATGAAATAACTCCACTAATAGCACCATCATTAAAAATCATCAACAACATGACAAGTGTGAAGAAAACAACCACCATGTGCAACAATAACAATAATATGAAATATATCCATCATGATTATCTTCTAGATTTTTTGCATATAAGTTACAAGTATCTAACTCATGAATGCAAGAAATTATAACCATACACCTCCGTCACACTAATATCCATGGAACCAACGCTTACATGAAATCTCCTGCCATAGATGAAGGTTAGATAAGAAGATTTCATGGAATATATAACCAACTCCCCTAAGGAAACATGATGCCATCAATATCACTGAAAAACTTTGGAGGCATATGAGATGCTCCCCCTAAGAATGTTCCACCACACTTTGTAAACCTTCTTCTTGATCACAATAACCTTAAAATATACAACATTAGTAGCAAAAATCTGTCATCATGAAATCATCGTCAAAGAGATCAGCATCATTAACATCACATCCTAACTGCATGCATAAAAAAAAACTCCTCAATAGACAAATATATTCATATACACTTCACTAGCTATGGAAAAACCATCAATGATTCTACGTGCAAAACAAGATGTGTCATATGCTCCCCCTGAGGCCATGCAAACCTCAGTTTCTCTTTGCAGACTCTTGTTTTTCCTTCTTCTTCCAAACTTTGAGTGGTGGATCTCTTGCATGCATATGTCTAAGTGTCCACTTATCTGGCCTACTTTGCATATTCTTCATTCTTTTATTAGTTGGCCTTAATTGTTTTGGAGTCTTGCAATATTTGTCCATAGGAAAAATATTGTCACACACATAACACCTTACGTGCCTGAAAAATGGAAGAAAGGGCTTGTATCTCCTTATATTTATTCTAATCCTCTTTGCATGAAACCTGCATTCAATATCCTGTTAGAAATTAATTAACAGAGAAATTAAATACATAAAATATTGTGAAAACACAAATACATAAATGCATAGAACAAGAGAGACAATGATATATGTGGTTTAGCCAATTTAGGCTACTTCCAAAGAGAAACATCCAGTCCTTCCTTTTATATTATCAAGAAAAATGAAGATATACAACCTACATCATATCCATTGTAATTTCCTTTTCACTCTCACATAGTCTCCTCTCTCTTTATCACTAAGAATAATAATACCCAACCGTAATACAATTCCCTCATATAAACCGAAGGTTACCTTCTATGGAAAAAAACCTAAATTAACGTAACTTCTACTGTCATATCATCTGCCTAATGAACAACCTAGATTGACTATGAAATTATAATATTTTACAAGGTAATGTTTTGTCTATTTATAGCTTCGGGGGCACTTCCCCCAAACCCCCACTCCGGGGGGGTGCTCCAAACATGAATTTTCCCCCTGGAGCCCCCAAGAAACACTAGTTGGATGGGAAGCACCCCCATTGGGGATTTAGATCCAAATGTGGTTGAAACAAGACCTTTGAATCAGGAAGATAATCAGGCTCCATATCTAACAATCTCCCACTTGGAGAGTGATTATATCAACTCCATCGTTAATTCACTTCGTAGACAATGCTTCCACTTTGGACCTAGTTGTTTCTTATCTTCATAATCATTCTTGAAGATCAATTGAAGCTTAGCATAATCTCATTTTATCCCTAGTTACAAATTTTTTTAATATCTCTGCAAGATTCTGGCTACTGTGTATTTTTTCCAGCTTCAACTGTCCATCTTCCAACACTGACCATATGAAATGGTACTTTATCTTTATGTGTTTATTATTGGAATTAAATGTTGATATGTTTACCATATGAATGGAACTTTGGTTGTCACTGTATAACTTTCCCATCTCCTTCTTCTTTCCCAATTCATCCATAAACCTTTGTAACCAAATCATTTCTTTACTAGCCTCTGTATCAACAACATACTTTTCTTTTGTTGATGAAAGTGCAAACACGTTTTGCAATTTTGAAACCCAACTAACATTTGTTCCACCTATAATAAGTACATACCCTATGGTGCTCCTCACGTTATATCTATCACCTTCCATATTTGCATCAACATTTCCCTGTAGATCAATTCTTGAACCACCAAATCATAATGCTTGATTTATGGTACCTCTCAAATACCTTAGAATCCACTTTACTGCCATCCAATGCCCTTTTCCTGGATTTTTCATATACCTTCTTACAAATCCCACTACATGTGCAATATCAGGCCTTGTGTAAACCATTGCATACATTAATCTTCCAACTATTGATGCATATGGAACTTTACACATATAATCCATCTCTTCCTATGTCTTGGGACACAAATCCTTACTTAGTTTTAAATTGCTATCCAAAGGTGTACTAATTGGTTTTGCATTCTGCATATTAAATATTTCCAACACCTTTTCAATGAACTCACTATGAGACAATGTTAATTTTTTATTTTTCTTGTCTTTAGTTATTCACATACCAAGGATTTGTTTTGCAGCACCCAAATCTTTCATTACAAATGATTTTTTCAATTTTCCTTTGATCACATTTATTTCCTTCATGTTAGACCTTGCAACAATCATTTCATTTACATACAATAACAATATAATATATCTTCCATCATTTTTATTTTTAAGATAAACTCAATTGTTAGAGTGACATCTAGTATAACCTTGTTCATACATAAACCTGTCAAATTTTAGATACCATTTCCTTGGAGCATATTTTAATCCATACAAATTCTTATTCAAATTTCTCACTAAATTATCCATCCCTTTGACCTCATACCCTTGTGGTTGTTGCATATATATTTCTTCCTCCAAATCCCCATGGATAAAGGTTGTCTTTACATCTAACTACTCTAGATGCAAATCTTTTGGTGCCACTAGACTTAAAATAGTTTTGATTGAAGTCATTTTAACAACAAGAGAAAAAATTTCATCAAAGTATACACCTTTAATTTGTGCAAACCCATTCACAAAAAGTATATCCATATACCTTTGTTTACCTCCATCTTATTCCTTCAACCTATAAACCCATTTATTCTGCAATGTTGTTTTACTTGCAGGAAACTTGACCAAGTCCTAAATTTGGTTATGCATCAAGGAGTCCGTCTATTATTCCATGGATTTCTCCCACTTATTCATGGTTTCTACCTACATTTCTTCTTCATATCTTTCTGGTTCACCAGAATTAGTCAACAATACATAATATAATGAAGGAGAGTATCGTTTAGGGGGTTTACTTATCCTTATAGATATTCTAACACCACTTTCAGGTGATTGAGGTGTTTTTTGTTGTTTTGGTTGATGACCATTATGAATTTTAGGCGCCTTTCCTTTTTTGTGATCTCATCAAGCACTATGTATTCTTTGTTTTCTTTGTCCTTTTTATTTCCCTGCATTTGATCCTTATACAAGACCTTTTCATTTAATATGACATATCTTCTCCTAATTATTTTGTGATTTTCATAATCATATAAGTTATAACCAAAATAATTTACACCATATCCAGTAAAGGTACATTTCTTTTATTTTTCCTCAAGATTTTTTCTATTTTCTTTATTGATGTGGACAAAGGTTTCACAACCAAAAGTCTTTAAAAATGGTATTTTACCTTTTTACCTATCCATGCCTCCTCTGGAATACCACAATCCAAGGAAATTGAAGGCTCTCTATTTATTAGATAAACAACAGTATTTATAGCATCTACCCAAAATTTTAAGGGAAAACATGCATGCAATCTCATGCACCTTGCACGCTCCATGATTGTGATGTTCATCCTTTCTAACACAACATTTTCCTATGGTGTTCCTGGAACTATCTTCTCTCTATGAATTCCATGCTCTAAACAATAGTTATCAAACTCTTTGTTGCAGTATTCACCTCCATTATTTGATCTGAGACACTTAAACTTATTTCTTGTCTCATTCTCAACCAAATATTTCTATTTATTGAAAGTATCAAATACATCAGATTTATTTCGAATACAAAAAAAACCATGTTTTCCTAGTTGCATCATCAATAAAAGTAACATAATATTGAGAGCCACCAAGAGATGATACTTGAGCAGTTCCAGTATGAATCCCAAGCCCACCTGAAAGGGGTTGTTGCCGATTGAGTTGTGGAGAGCCTAGTTATAGATGTGTTGTACATAGGGGATGCTCTCATCCCATCTGTGTGGATGATTTGAGTTGTACATGTGAAGAATGTATATGATCATCTTGTTGATGACCTTTGTCTGTCCATCAGTCTGGGGAAGGAAATTTGTGGACTTGGTGAGCTTGGTGTCTAGCATCGACTAGAGGCTAGACCAAAATTTAATGAGGAACATGTGGTCCTGATCTAAGATGATAGACTATGGGATCCCAAAGTGTACCCACATGCTTTCAAAGAAGGGTTTAGTTGTGGCTTATGCTTTAATATTCCTCTTGTAGGTCACCATAATGGCCATCCTCGAGAATATTTCGAAAACCACAAAAAACAATTGTTTCCATGCTTAGTAGAAGGAAGACCCGACATGTAATCTATGGAGATGGGTTCCCAAGATCAACTAGATGTAGGAAGCAGAGTAGAGACCTTGCTTCTTGATGGTTGGTTTGGCAATGGCACAAGAAATACAGGATATGAGGTACTTCCAGAACTCATGTCAAAGTATGACCAATAGAAATACTTCTACAGTACTACCACTCTTTTCTCGACCCCAAAATTCCCAGCAACCCAACTATAGTGCACTTCCCAAACCATCTTGGCATGCTCGCTTGAAGGAACAAAAAGGTGTCCCAGGTGACATAGCAGTGCCTCCTAGAGGTGAAATTTTGGAACTTGCTTACCTCCCAAGAGCGTCTTGTATGTGTGGCCTAATTTTGGATCGCTTTTGGAGAGAAGCGGCCAAATAGAAGTCCCATGCCCACAAGAGTTGTGCACGGTGGTTAGCGCCATGATCGGTGGTCAGTTGAGACAATTTGCAACATTATTGGTGTTGCCCTTATTTTACTTGATGTCCAAATGAAACTGCCACAGGTATGTGGACCACTTCTAATGGCGATTGTTATGAATTGTCCCTTGTGTCTGTATGAATTGCAGGGGTCGGTAGTCTATGTGGATCATTTTTTCCTTCCCATAAATCTAATGCTTCCATTGTGAGTAAGCCTGCAAAATGAAATACATCTCTTTGTCATAAGTGGGATAATTTCGGATGATGTCAGAAAGTGTCTCATTGTGATATGCCACGGGATGCCCCTGTTGAGTAAGAACTACGCCAATAGCATAGTCAGAGGCGTCTATATCGATCTCAAATGGTTGTTGCAAGTTTGGTAATGTGAGCATTGGTGCAGAGCAGAGGCAATGTTTCAACTTTATGAATGCCTTTTGTTGAGATTCAGACCAAAATTAATTTTCTTTCACTCCTCCTTTGGTGAATTGACTCAAGGGCCAAGTGATATGAGAGAATCCCAACATGAACCTATAGTAGAAATTGGCAAGAACCAGAAAGATGCAGATCTCTATTAGAGTGGTTGTGGTTGGCCAATCCTGAATGACTTAGATCTTGGTTGGATCCACATGCACCCCCCACTCATCAATAATCTATCCCAGATACTGAACCTGGGTCATGCAAAAAGTTCACTTCTCCAAATTTCCACACAACTAGTGTTGTTGTAGTGTTTGAATGACCTATCGGATGTGATGGAGGTTCTCCTCCAAAATCTGGCTAAATATCAGGATTTCATCCAAGTACACCACCGCAAATGAGTTGGTGAATGGTCACAAGATGTCGTCCATTAGCCGCATGAATGTTGCAGGAGCATTTGTCAAACCGAAAGGCATGAATAATCATTCGAAGAGGCCCTCCTTGGCTTCGAAGATAGCCTTCCATGCATCAAAGGGTTTGATTGGTACCTGGTGATACCTAAACTTCAAGTCAATCTTGCTAAAATATTTGTCCCCCCTAAGCTAGTCGAGGACGTCATCAATCCGTGGGATTGGATACCTATTCTAGACTGTGATCTTGTTCACTTCCCAATAGTCAATACAGAGTCTCCAAGTGTTGTCCTTCTTTTATACCAACACGATCAAGCTCCCATAGGGTAAGGAGCTTGGCCTGATGTGCCCTTTCTGCAACGACTCTTGGATCTGTCTCTTGATTTCATCATTTTCCAGAATGGAGCATTGATAGATCATCCCATTACGTAGCATCGTGCTGGGGGTCATATTAATGGAGTGCTTGACCTTATAGTGTAGAGGAACCCCTATGGTTGAGGAGAAAATATTCTTGTATTCCTCCATGAATTTTTCCATCTGCTGCTGTCACGCAAGGGAGATTTGTTTGGAGGTTGTGGCCACAATATTCTTCTTTCCCTATGGGAGAATCGTAATGAAAACAAATTTCTTGGTTTGGGAAATCATCTTACTACATTTATTTGTAGTAATCAAAGAGATGGAAAAAGGCGGTACTACCTTTGGTATCATATACAACTTATTTCCGAAAGTAATAATAACAGAACGAGCCCTAGACTCATACACAACATGTCTCTTCTACAAGTATGGTTGGCCTAATAATACATCAGAAACTTCAACAGGAACAATATCACATAGTACCTCATACGTGAAGGGCTTGATTTTGTAGGGAAGGCGGCACTGCTGGCTGACGCGGAGATATCTTCCTTGGCGAAGCCACCCAATGGTATATAGTTGTGGGTATGTTGTGGTCAGTAGGTCGATCCACTTCAAGACCTCTACTGAAATGAGGATTTTTTGGTTTCCACTATCGATAATGAATTGTAGTGGAAAACCCTTCACCCACATCTAGGAATGGAAGAGGCATTCCTCATTTTCTAGATCTTCGGGTTCCTCCTTCCAGATCTTGGTGGTGGCGACGGTGGAATTGGGTTCTGCATCAATGATTTTCTTCCCTTTTTCATTCCCCTTGTTCAGTTCTAACTCAGAATCAAAACATGCATCTGATTCATATTCCTTCAGCTCAACCACCAACGACTATTTGGCCCGACACTCACTTGTTTTGTGAGTGGAGATTTTATGAAATTCACACCACTTCCCCCTGTCCTTCTTTGGATTTTTGATGTTATTATTCACTTGCTGCTTGGAGGGTTGTCTTGAGTGGCCTCGCTTTGGCTTTGTCCCCATTTCTACTATTTCGGGGAGCCTTTCCCTGCCTTTAGATTTATGGATCCAAAATCTTGATTCTTCTACTTAAATTTATGCTCAATCTCGGTGGTATATCGATATGCCATTTCAAGCGAGGTAATGTCGAGGAAATCCATTTCCTCCTGAATGTATTTGTGCGAAAAACTGTGGTACTTGAGCACCAAGTGTTTCTTCGAATCTTTAATTCCCATATTTGTGTGCATGGTTTGTGTTATCACCAAATTGGTACTAATGGGATGCTTCAAAAATCAACTTGGAGTAACTATTTCAAACCACTTGTAGCTAGAAATTAGCCTTTCCAACCTTAGAGGGCTCTCTCAAAAGGATAAAGGATATTCAATGAATAAATTGAAAACAAATGGCCAACTTTGAATTGGATTGAATGTGTTTGTATGTAGGTGAAAAATGTATAGGGTTTACTACCATTGGGCTTATGGATACAATGCTAGAGAATTAAGTGACAATTGCTTTCCTTGTGGAAGCTAAGGCTTGTAGATGTTTCAATGAAAGGAAAACACACACAGAAAATATTCAATAACTTAATGTTCAAAGGAAGTCAGAGCATGAGAAACATGAATTATGAGTAATGGGATAGCAAGACATTGAAAGAAAAATATTAAGAGAGATATACCATATCTTATTGCTTAAAGGAAGTCAAAGCATGATGTACATGAATTATGAGTAAGAAAGCATTAAGAAATATGAGGAAAAACATTAAGCAAGATAGAACAGTAACTCATTGAAACATAATAAGAATATGAAATGAAGAAAAGCTATGTTGTCACTGTGTATTGTTGAAATCCCAAAGCTTTACAAAGTAGTCTTCTGAAATAACATTTTCCAACCTTGTTTCTTTTGAAGTTCTACCTATTAATAGGATTTTCACCATTACATAAGATCTTCCACCTGGCCAGGTCATCGAACTCTTGAATTTGACACATCATCTAACTAAAACCTAAATATCTGGAAACAAAACAGACATTTGCTAAGTTTAGGAGTTAAAGTCCTAATAGAACTCATCTTCCTATTTATTACACTTTTTAGCTGAAATGACTGCATCTTTACAACGTAGAAGATCATGTGAATATGTGGCAATGACCATGATCAAACTATAAATACATCCATTAGACTTAGAAACAAATCTTCCTATGTTTAAGGAAAAAATCATAATGACCATGAAACCTTGTCTTTAGGTAGAATTGTAGCATAAAACAACTTCATTTAAGGAGATATTTTTTCTGGCATATTCCACTGCTATTATTGTACTTCCCACGTGCTTTATTGACCTTCAGATTCCCTCTAAAATTCAAAAATTTCCCCAAAACTATGCGCTGCAAAAAACATAGTGGTGTAGGCAATTCCGTAGCAACATTTCGTAGCGCCTTTGTTTTGAACTTTTTTGAAACTCATTGAGTCTTTCTGCTGCCATGAATATTTTTAATAGGTTAGGAGTTCTAATACAAAATTTTCCCATATTTTAATTTCAGGTCTGACCACCTTTTTAATCAAAAATACTTCTACAACAATTTCCTAGCGCATTTTGTAGCGAATTTAGTTCACCAACCTATGCCAATTGTTAGCTCTCTCTACTATCATGGATATATATGATAGGTTTAGAGAGCTAAGAGAAAAATTTCCTAGACCTTAACTTTGATTTTTTTCCATATTTTTATCAAAAACACACCTACAACAATTTTGTAGCACATTTTGAGCTTGAAGCCTGGAAGGCACTACGAAAATGCCTAGTTTGATAGAATTTCACATTTTTTTCTTCATAAGCTCAAAAAACACCATTTTATAATTTTATAGCTTTCATGTGTATTACTGAGGTGTATTAAAGTCAAATCTTAATAAAAATGTGATTTACTCTTCTTCATGGGGCAGCAAGTAGCTCATCCTCCATTAAAATGACCATTTTTTTCTGAAAAATAAGGCTGCAATCATGAGCTCCTATCTCTCAACCCCTGATAGTTGTTGCAAAATGGGAGGAGGTTTTTTTAAATAAGAATTTTTAGAAGAAACATCTCTCTTGTTTTTTTGAAAACCATCTCCAGCTATCTAGAATCTGCATTATAAATCATGTATAAAACAGGAAAATTCGGAATTTTGAAAATAGGTCCCAAAGACATTTTTGAATCTCGAAATTGGTAGCACCTGGGAGAAAAGTGAAAGAAATTATTGTTCCTTGTTTTTTTCTTAGAAAAACCCTCATTCATATTTTTTAAAGTCATCTTTAGTTTCATGTAAATTTCTCTTGAAACTAACAGCTCAAACAATCCAAAAACACAGCAAATCCCATTGTAGTTCCTAGCATAAATGCATGTAACCTGTCTGGATGAAAATTTGTGTGAAGCTGATGTCCTCCATGATCAATTTAAGGTCTATGGGCTCCTATATAACCATAGAGACACCTTTTATTTGTTTTCTTGCTTACCAATCTCCCTTTTATGCTACATTTCCTTCATGAACCTGTGACACTTGCAAAGAAATTATTTGGACAGCAAGTTGTTGTGTAATGGGGTGGACTCTTCCAAGGTGACAATCGACTGATGCATGCAAAGGTGGAAAGGTTAATGACAGAGATCAGCTTTGAAGGTGAATTAAAAAAACGGGGAAATTCAAAAATATTAATGACAAAAATGGGAGTTGTAATGATGACAAGTATTGATGATTGTGGATGATATATGACCCATTTAACTACTCAAGTGACTAAGGACCTCTAAAAATTAACATCTCACCTTTTCACTTTTTTCTGCAGAAAAACACAACTCTGTAGTGCTTTTTGTTATATTTATGACAAATTCGCTATGGAAATTTTAGGTGTTTTCGTAGCGAAAAATGCCATTTCACGGTTACATGCACTACGGAAAATGGTAATAACAGACAGGTGGCCAATAAATCTTAAACATGAACCTTGTAATGATTTTAAATGGAAATGACATATATGACATGGTTTATGGATGCTTTTTTAATCTTAGGATGGGCATGTTTTTACAAACTCTTCATCAATTTGCATGACCACTCTTCATCAATGCATGACCCTAAATGACACAACATGAAGACTACGGTGATACTATCCGAACAAAAAATTTGCAAATTTTGAGTGTGATAACAGTATGGAACAAATTCGTCAGCTCGTGTACATCTTGATCCCTTTTCTACCGCAACATGGTCCATTGGCTGTACTTTTCCTCATAGCTCCCCACAGAGTAATATTATTCCTTGATGCCATCTCGGAATGAATTTCAAGTGGTTGGGACTGAAAAAAAGTGAGGGTTCTTCCTCATCCGTCTGTTCACAGTAGGTTTCCCACCAATGTTTGACATGGAGAGTGGCTTTGAAGAGCGCAAAGATAATCTTTTCTCAATTAGAGAAATCATGGACTGAAAAATACCCTTCCAGCAAATTCATCCATTTATCTACGATGTCTGCATCTATTTGGCTCTCAAATATGGGAATGTCAAAGTTTAATTGTACCTTGAAAGGAGTTGTGCCTCTAGAGTGGTTGTTGGATGAAGATGCGTCATCGGTGGGTAGTCGTTGAAGGATTTGGGAAAAGTTATCCATCATCAGGTTCCTTTGTTTATCTAGGACTTCCTCGAGCAATATTTTGATAGGATTTCCTGGTCCCTCGTCTTTCTTTTTGTCTGCCATGGGAGGTCATCAGGGTTTGCGAGGCTGATCTTGCAAACGTTCAACTAGATCGAGCCCTAATTCCTTATACCCCAACCTCGTTGGGGGCATGCAAAGAAATATCGATAAAGAGAAGATCACTCTAATAACATTGATCAATACTTATGCAGGAATGCAATAAAATACAAAAATAAAAATAGATGTAGAAATGCAGCAGGAATAATAGTTCATTTCATTAATATCAAATACTGAAAAGTTCTTACAGACAAAAATGGAAAACAAAATAGCTTGCCGCGATGGTAGCTTATCTTTGAGAAGAGATGTGGTGGCTACAGCCCTCTGAAATGTGTTACAATGAGGCTCAAGGGACTTTCTATTATTGAGCAATAAGAGAAAACCCTAAACAACCAAAACCCTAACCCGAGGAAATGTAACACTAAGATTTTATGGTCCCCTTTGGGGTTAGTTGGGCAGCCAACTTCTTGGGTCGTAACTTGGTCATATTATATTTTTTTGGCATGTATGATGTCTTGTTGGAAATACATCTCCAAGAAATACAACCATTGATGCAATGTTTTCCAAATCGCTAGAGAAATCATGCCAAAAAAACGTCGTTTAGGGCCTCAAAACGACTCTGGAAATTCAGGAACTGAAAAAATACCAAAAATAGTAAATAATAAACTGATAAAAATGAATAGTTGGAATAGGTGGGTAGCCACAAATATCCACCTGGATCATTCCTCACCCTTTAGGAATAAATGGTCCCCATTGCGTGCAGAGACTCCATGAGGTGGGGAAATTTCTGTTGAACCTGGTCCTTGGTGAACCACTTTCCCAAGTGAAGGAGTTGGCAAGTGCTTTTAAACAATGTGTCCATGATCCAATCGATTGTATCATGTTCCATGCAGTCTGGATTTAACTCAGTCAAGGTGAGTTTTTTTGCAATGTCGGGTGTGTCCAGTAACGGCATAAAGTATGGTCGAAGGCGATCCACGTTGAACATTAGCTGCAAGAAAAGGAATGGGGGAATGATAAGCTATAAAAGCAGTGTCTCACACAACCTTTATGGTTGTATATGGACCATATCGGTGGGTGTAGCTTGTGGTGGGGTCCTTCTGCAAATGTAACCAAAATTTTTTTCCCACATGGAAGTTGTGTGGCACCCGATGTTGTTCATGTCGTTGCTTGTACTTAGTATTGGCTCTCTCCAATATGTCATGAACCTATTGGAGGATTTTTTGAATGCACTCAATGAATTTTTTTTCCTTGTCAGCTTCAGACTGGACATGAGGTGAATCTTCTTGAGTAGTCGAAAACTGCATCGCTATGCTAATGGGACATAGTGGTTGGAATCCCAAGCTCACCTGAAAGGGGTTGTGGCCAGTTGAGTTTTGGAAAGCCCGGTTAAAGCTTTGATTACATAGGGGAGACTCTCATCCCATGTGTGTGTATGCTTTGATTTGTACATACGCAGATTGTGTACGATCATCCTGTTGACGGCCTCTGTCTCTCCATCGGTTTGGGGATGGAAAATTATGGACTTGGTGAGCTTGGTGTCCAACATTGACCAGAGATTGGACCAAAATGTACTGAGGAACCTGTTGTCCTGATATGATATGATAGACCGTGGGATCCGAAAGTGTACCAACACTCATTCAAAGAAGAGATTAGCAGTGGCCTCTGCTGTGATATTCTTCTTGCAAGCTGCCATAATGGCCATCTTCAAGAATCTATCGATGACAACAAAAACACAGTCGTTTCCATGCTTAGTAGAAGAAAGGCCCAACATGTAATCGATGGAGATGGATTCCCAAGGTCAACTAAGGGTAGGCAGCAGAGTATAGAGACCTTTCTTCTTTATGGTCAGTTTTGCAATGGCACATGTAGTGCAGGATCTGATGTACTTCTCGACATCCTATCCAATTTTTGGCCAATACAAAAACTTCTGTAGTATTTCCACTATTTTATCGACCCCAAAATTCCCAGCGACCTGACTATAGAGCGCTTCCAAAACCATCTTGGCACGCTCGCTTGATGGAACATAAAGGTGTCCCAGGTGACATAGGAGTGCATCCTGGAGGTGAAAATTGGGAACTTTCTTACCTTCCAAGAGTGTCCTGTATGTGTGGTAAAATTTTGGATTGATTCTATACAGAAGCAGCCAATCAGAATTATCGTGCCCACAAGAGTTGAACACAGTGGTTAGTGCCATGATTGGTGGTCAGCTGAGGGAGTCTGCAACATTATTGGTGCTTCCCTTCTTGTACTTGATGTTCAAATGAAATTTTTCCAGGTATGTGGGCCACTTCTGATGGTGATATTTCTACAACTTCCCTTGAGTATGAATGAATTGCAAGGGTCGGTGGTCTATGTGGATGATCGTTTCCTTCCCATAAATGTAATTCTTCCATTGTCAGCATGCCTTCACAATGGATTACATCTCCTTGTCATAAGTGGGATACTTCTCGATGATGTCGAAAATTGTCTCTCTGTGATATTCCATTAGATGCCCCTGTTGAGTTATGACTGCCCCATTAGCATACTCAAAGGCATCTGTCTCGATCTCAAATGGTTGTTGCAAGTCTGGTAATGTGAGCACGGGTGCATAGTAGAGGCAATGTTTCAACTCTACGAATGCCTTTTGTTGAGATACAGACCAAAATAATTTTGATTTCGCTCCTCCCTTGGTGACTTGACTCAAGGGCCAAGTGATATGAGAGAATCCTAACATGAACCTACAGTAGAAATTGGCAACACCCAGAAAGTTGGGGAGCCCTATTAGAGTGGTTGGGGTTGTCCAATCCCGAATGACTTGTATCTTGTTGGATCCACATGCACCCCCCGCTCATAAATAATGTATCCCAAATATGGCACATGGGTCATTCCAAAAGTTCACTTATCCAAATTTGTATACAAATTGTGTTGTCATAGTGTTTGGAGGACCTGTCAGATGTGGTGGAGGTGCTCTTCCCAAGTTTGGCCGAAGATCGAGATGTCATTAGAGTACACCACCAAAAATGAGTTGGTGAATTTCCAAAATATGTCTTCCATCATACACATGAAGGTTACGGGAGCATTCATCAAACCAAAAGGCATGTCTAGCCATTCGAAGAGGCCCTCCTTGGATTTGAAGGCAGTCTTCCACACATCGGAGGGTTCAATTGGTGCATGGTGATACTCAGACTTCAAGTCAATATTTCTGAAATATTTTCCCCCCTGATCTGGTCCAGGAGGTCATTGATCTGTGGGCTTGGATACCTATTCCAGACTATTATCTTGTTCAATTCATAGTCAATGCAGAGTCTCCAGGTGTGATCCTTCTTCTGTGCCAACACGATCGAGCTCCCACAGGGTGAGGAGATTGGCCTGATGTGCATTTTTTGAAACAGCTCCTGGTTCTATCTCTTGATTTATCATTTGCTAGAACATAGCATCGATAGATCATCCCATTAGGTAGTGGCACACTTGGGGTCAGATCAATGGAGTGCTTCACCTGACAGTGTAGAGGAACCCCTGTGGGTGAGGATAAAATGTCCTTGTATTTCTCCATGAATTTGTCCATCTGTTGTTTCTGCGCAAGGGATATTTGTGTGGAGGTTGCAATCATAGTCTTCTTCTTTCCTGTGGTATAATCGTAATGAAGAAACAAATATCTTGGGTTGGGAAACAATCTTACTGCATTTCTTTTCAATAATCAAAGAGATGGCGGAAGGCGGTACTATCTTCGGTATCATGTACAAATTATTTCCCAAAGTAATAAGAACAAAATGAGGCTTAGACTCATACACAACATGTCTCTTCCACAAGTATGGTTGGCCTAATAATACATTTAAAACTTCAATAGGATCAATATCACACACTACCTCTTCAATGAAGGGATTGATTCTATAGGGAAGGTGGCATTGTTGACTGATGTCGAGATCTCTTCCTTGGTGAAGCCACCCAATGGTATACGGTTTCGGGTGTGTTGTGGTCAGTAGGCCAAGCCACTTCATGAAATTTTCTAAAATGAGTTTCTTTTGGCTTCCTCTATCGACAATGAATTGTAGTGGAGAGCCCTTCACCCACTTTTGGGATTGGAAGAGGTGCTCCCCCTCCTCTGGATCTTTGAGTTCCTCCTTCTAGATCTTGGTGGTGGAAATGGTGGCATTAGGTTCCGCCTCAATGATTTTATTCCCTTTGTCATTACCCTTATCTAGTTCTGACTTAGAATTAGAACATGCATCTGATTCGGATGCCTTCAGCTCGGCCTCCAAGGATTGTTTGGCCCGACACTCACTTGTGTTGTGAGTGGAGCTTTTATGGAATTCACACCACTCCCCTGTGTTTTTCTTTGGATTTGTGATGTTTTTCTTCACTTTCTAGTTAAGCGAGTTGTCCTGAGTGGACCCTATTTAGCTTTTCCCCTTAATCTATGGTTTGGGGGTGCCTTTCCCTGGATTCAGATTTGTGGATCCAAAGTCTCGCTTCTTCTACTTAAATTTCTACACGATCTTTGCTGCATATCGATATGTCGTGCCAAGCGAGGTAATGTCGAGGAACTTCATTTCATCTTGAATGTATTTGTGCAAACAACTTTGGTACTTGAGCAGCAAGTGTTTCTATAAATCTTTAATACCCAAATTTGTGCTCAGGGTATGGAAAAAATTCATCATCTTATGCACATATTGATCCCTTTGTTGCCACAATGTGTTCCATTGGATGTACTTCTCCTCATGGCTCCCCACAAGGTAATATTATTCCTTAATGTCATCTCAAAACGAATTCCAAGTGGTTGCGGCTGAAAAAAGTGAGGGTTCTTCCTCATCCCTATGTTCACAGTAGGTTTCCCATCAATCTTTGACATGGGGCGCGAATTTAAGGAGCATAAAGGTAATATTTTCTCTATCAGAGCAATCATGGACTGAAAAATACCCTTCCAGAAAATTTACCCATCTATCTACTGTTTCTGCATCTATTTCGCCCCCAAAAATGGGAATGTCAAAGTTTACTTGTACCTTGAACAGAGTGTCACCTCTATAGTGGTTGTTGGATGAAAATGCGCTGACAGTGGGTAGTTGTTGAAGCATCTTGGAAAATTTATCCATAATCACATTCCTTTTTTTCTCGAGGGCCTCCTCGAGCAATATTTTAATATGATCTCCTACTCCCTCATCTTTCTTTTAATCCTCCATGGCAGGTCGTCAAGGTTCGCGAGGTTGATCTTGCAAAGGTTCAACTAGATTGAGCCCTAATTCCTTATACCCTGACCTCATTGGGGACATGCAAAGAAATATTGAGAAAGAGCAGACTGCTATGATACCACTCATCCGAAATTATGCAGGAATGTAATAAAATAAATAAATGAATATAAATGTAGACATGCAGCAGGAATAACACTTCATCTCATTAATATAAAATACTGAAAATTTATTACAGACATAATGGAAACCAAACTAACTCGGGCGATGGTATCTTATCTCAAAGAATAGATGTGGTGGCTACATGCCTCTGAACTGTGTTACAATGAGGATCAAGGGAATTTATATTATTTAAAAATAAGGGAAAACCCTAACCCAAGGAGATGTCACACCAAGACTCTATGAGCCTCGTTGCGGTTAGTTGGGCAGCCAACATCCCGAGGTCATAATGTAATATTCCCAAATGGGAAAAGCAGGAATATAGTGCAAATTGTTGGAAAAATAACGCATATCATCATTTATGAAGCAAGAGGCCAATATAGAGACCTTTCATATGTTATTACAACAACAAAATATATGTAAAAGATGGCCCATAATAATAAACAGGTTACGCTCCTACTGATAGAAGAGCAAATGGACGCATCTCCCAAACCAAGTTGTCCCTTCCAGCTTACCAATAACCTTATCCAGCAAGCGTCCAGTGAGGTGTTCTTTCCCCATACCTTATAGCTCTTCTTCCTCAGACCTTCTTTATCAGGTTTATTATCCATCAAGAAAAAGTACACCCTCTAGGTTATAGAAGCAATCAAGGTGGATCCTAAAATGGATGAACACATTTTATGGGTCCATACTGATTGTTACCTCTGAATGGAGTCAAAATCCAAGGTAGAACATGGTGATTCCAGGTTAGACGCCAGGAAATACAAGCCTCCAATGAATAAAAATGCCTCAATATGAGATGCTGCAACCATATATAAAAGATGGAAAATCCTTACAACATTATTTTATTGGATATAGTTCTCCTTCAAAATGTTGATATAGTTCTCCTTCAAATCCCTTCCAAGATGTTGTAGAATCTCATGGAATATGTGTGGCTGAAACATAACTCTTCATAGGCCCAGCTTCTCCTTGAGCTTGGAGGCTTTAGATAAGAAGATCCTACCATGATAGTAGATGACTCCTTCTTGGACTAAATATCCCTCTTCATGTATTTTGTCATCAAGTATCATGCATGTGTGAATATCCTTGGAGTAATCCACCAACAGTTGGGATTTCCAATATGGATCAATCTCCCATAGTGACAGCGTTGATGATCTATCAAAAGGAATGTCTATCATATGGCTACTCTTCTCCTTGACATCTCTCATGCCAAAGGTATATGTTGGAAGGTCCTCCCTTCCATGAATCTCCTCCCACAGCGCAAAATTTGAAATGAGAGTGGGTAATGATGATGTTGGGAGAAGATCTCCCTCCTCGTTGAGCCTACCCAAGAATCCCAGTGATGTATCATTACCTTCCAATGCTCCCATCCCTCCTGGATCTATGCTTGGAGCATCATGTTGTGAGATATATCTCATGAAATTTGAATCAGGTGGCCTCCTGTGTGGTTTTCCACTAGATAATAGTGTCCCATGCGGAAATCTCATGAGCATAATAGATGGGACTGTAAGGTCCTTACTTACACTGCGCAAATCCATCTCTGATTCTTGTGTGGAAGTTTCATGAAAGTTGGGTATCGCTCTTAATGATGCAAGAGTGCCTCTAATTGGAGCAAGTGCTCCATCCTCACCTCCAGATGGTGGTGGATCATCTCCTGCTACTCCAACGCTGTGACCCCTCCCTTGTTCTTCTTCTTCTTCCTCCTCATCATCTGAGAAGACCTCTATGTAATGTGATTTTCCAGCTGCACATATATGTCCAGGTGCCCAAGCTTCTTGGAAAGTGAAGCAAAGCTTCCTTCTTCTTAGATCTCTTCAGACATCATCATAAAGAGGTTTTTTATATTGACTCTCCTTTGAAGGAGCAACATTTTCTTCTTTTCCCTTTGGTGGAAAAGAGGGCTTATGCTGAAATGTTGCCTTTGCTTTTGGCAAGGCATCTTGAAGGTCTCTAGCCCTTTCAATAGCATCATGTAGGGTAGTGGGCTTGGTAGATTTAACCAACCCATGAAGAGGGTAATCTAAACCATCAATGAACATGTACACCCTTCTCGTTGTAGACAAATCAGGAACCATAACAAAAATTCTTAAAAATTCAGAGATGTAAGTTTCTGCATTACCTGATTGTTTCAACTTTGCAAGGTTCATGAATGGTGCTTCTCAATATCTTCTATCAAATATTTCCACCAGCCTTCTAGTGAACTCTGAATAAGCAGTCACATTGGCATGACCCAATGTAGACAAGCCATGGAACCACCAGTCATGTGCTTCACCCTCAAGGTGTAGTGTTGTAATCTTAATGGCCTCCATTTCTGGAACCTTGTTCAACTGAAAGTAGATGTCTAGTTTTTCTACCCAATATTTAGTAGTACACTTGGATGACCCATCAAAATTAGGTAAAAATAATCTGCCCATAGTATGGTGTTGATCATGATTCTGAATGAATCCACCACTTCTATGATGATGCCTTGGTCTTCTATTGTCCTTCACTTGACAAAACTCCTGAAGACTCAAGTGATCTTTGAATCTTTGATTTTGAGATTCATACTCCATAAAATAGTCTTCAAGGGATTCTTGCTCTCGAAACCCTTCGTTTCCCACAACCAAAAATTTAGGCATTGTAGAGCATTGGGAAACTTGTGGCTGATGCACTAGTTGATCATTCCAGTGATGAGACATGCCAGAGCCTTCTCCATGTTGAAACACTTTAGGGGATTCCTTGAATCTGTCCATTATCATCTCTTTGATCTCTCTAGCAATGTCTTACATGGCTCTAAGAAGGATCTTAGGGAACTCCTTCTCTTCATCTTCAGCTCTAGATAAAGGGGTTTTACCCTTGTATTTTTTCTCATCAGTATAATCAAACTTTCTGTGTCTTCTCTTTTGATACCTCTTCTCTCTGTCAGTAAGAGGCTCTCCTTCTTTAGATGACATTTTGGAATTAGAATTCACAAGTTGTGCCAAGATGATGCTCTGATACCATTGTAATATTCCCAAATGGGAAAAGTAGGAATATAGTGCAAAATGTTGGAAAAATAAAGCAGATCATCATTTATGAAGCAAGAGGACAACATGGAGACCTTTCATATGTTATTACAACAACAAAATATATGTAAAATATGGCCCATAAGATGCATAACAGAAAATACAAGCCTCCAATGAATAAAAATGCCTCAATATGAGGTGCTACAACCATATATAAAAGCTGGAAACCCTTACAACGTTATTTCATTGGCTCTGCAACAGTACTAGATTATACATCATATCTAGAGCTGATATGTGCCTCAAAAGTTAGATCTATAGTAGATCCATGCACTATACAAGTTCCTCTAAAGAACCCATAAAACACATATTTCATTAAATTTAGAATTAAATGGTGGATCTAGAATTTCAAAATAACCAAAAAAATCAATTTTAGTGATGTACTTGTAATAAAAATTTTCCAATTTTAATGAAATATGTGTTCAAGGGTTTTCAGCAAAACACCAAGTACAAGATGTAGATCTGAGATCTAAGACTACAGATCTACTGAAGAATATAGATCTAAAAAGTGTGATTGATATGATATGATCAATAAAATAGCCTCCTCCAATAGATCCTCAAAGTGAATAGTAGACCCCATCACTAGAAAATCAGCTCTCCAAATGGTGCGCTAAACCACCCTGCAACTCCTCCTACAGAAATAACGCAGATCTGGAAGTAAACTGCGCTGTAGGGATCAAAATAAGGTTGGCCTGATGCCAAGCTCTGAAAATGAGCTCAAAGACCTCTGTTGGGCCTCGTATATGCCCATGTTTTCATCATGAAATATCACTGTTTATACCCTAAAACCCTACGTTTTTAGCCCATTCCATACCCTAATTCCATCACTCGCCACCAAATACTCTTTATGGTTGATTATCATAAATTTTATTTAATTAGCTATGATTAAAGATGATTATGTCATGTTTTACTGATGACGGTTTTTTTGAAGTACATTTATCACAGGGTTCCATCACTGAAATCACTCACAAGCCAGTTAAGGATGAGATGCCTAATTTAGGGCTTTGGCACTTTCACCGTGCTTCCGAGGAAAACCAAGGGAGGTTATGGTCCAAAATAATATTTTAATACATTCCCATGCATTGTATTTCACCTAGGTCGCACATGTGGGTGCCTAGGAGTTGATTAAAAAATTTGCTCAAAATGTGCAAAGTTTCCAAACTGACATGTTTGACCTCGATGTGTGTGTAGCTGGAGGTGAATATATAAAATATAATCAAATAGGTTCGTTAAAAACCTAACCAATTATGTATATCCAAAACTGTTTTTCCAGATTCAAATATTTCTAAAAGTTATACACAGGTCTTGGAGGCAGTTTTGTAAAAAATCACTGTTTTTTCAGAGTTCTAGAACATTGCAAAAAAATCCAAACAGCCAAATTTGGGCACGATTTCCGAGGAGATGGATTCGAATGAGACAAATCCAAGAGAGGTTTTTGTCGGAAACATAACAATTAGTCACTCTCCAAACAATTTTCCAAAATTCCTCATGGTCAGGAAGATATACTAATGTCTTTTAGGTCAGTTTGTTAAAATTGTTCAATTTTCCAGAATTGAGGAAAATGAATAATTCACCTTGTGAATCTTATAAATGGTTTAGTCATGGTTTGTGTTGAAATCTTGGAAATTTTTTGAAGGAGGATGATGACAAGGTGTGAACATGAGACAAAATATTGAAGGAATGTATGTAAATGAACTTATGATTTGAATCTTAATACAATTTTACTTTGCCATGAATTTTTTGTAAATGCTATGGTTTTTTTTTTAATATTTAGACATTGATTTAGTTTAGACTTGCTCCAGGAGTGGCAAGGATCCACCATCACCTGGAAGCAATTTTTGTAAACATCATAGGATAGAGGTAGCGTGTTTGATTTAGATCTAAGTGCATGGATTTTATTTTGAAAGCAATTATTAATTAGATCTCATAATTTTGATTTTGATTAAAATCATTTCAATGGTAATTTGTATTGCTTGGTTTATTATTAATTAGAGTTAGTTTTGTTTTCACAATGATTAGAATTTCTTATTCGTTTAAGCATGTTTTCCTCAATTGATTAGCTTCAATTATAAATAACAATTTTGTACTTAAACAAAAAGTTGATTCCTACTGTAGTCTAGGTTAGATGCTCTAATCATGAGTTTCCTGTGCTTGTACATCGAAGCTTACGAGCCCTGGATTGATAATTTAATTTTGGAAATTATAGCAATATATTTCCCCAACATTTTTGGCACCGTAGCTGGGGAGGTGCTAAAGGGATCAGAGCCTAGTTTCTTTCACAAGTTTTTTGTTTGTGTGATCTTAGTTGCAGGGAAATCAGAGGGTGAAGAGTGTATGGTAAGACGTGAGTGAAGACGTGAGTGAAGAGCCACGCATCCACTATTGTGGGGTTGCTCCAAAGTTTGGTTGCCCAATCAAGCAAGTTTGGTGATTTTTTATTGCAATTAGTAGTCTTTAATTCATTTATATTAAAAAAATCAAGTTCTTTAAAGATAAACCATTTTTGGGGTGCTGTAAGAACCCCCTGTTTTGTACTAATCCATGTTGCGAGCAAGAGAAATTTAAGAATTACCGAGAGATTCAAGAATGTCCATCGAGGTGATTTCTCAAATCCTAGCAGTAGTTGGGGTATCTTCTTCTCAGGAAGAGTTCATCCTGACTGCATTCAGGAAATTATCTGTCTCTCCACAGCCAGAAAATGATTTTGAAATCTCCCTTGAGTCCTCTTGCCTATCTACCAAGGAGATCAATGAGCCATGTACCAAATCTGATTGGGAGCATCCAACTGAACTTGAGATCAAGGAACCTTTACCATGCCCAACAACAAGCCTTGTGTGCATTCCAGAGACCAATTATCTAAGTTTTCCTGGCATGACCAAGGAGGACATTCAGAGCGGTACAAAAGAAGAAATGAACCAATACCACCAGGATTACATCGAGGATTGGTTCCAGATCATAATCCAGCCAAAGTACCACTCTCATCTTCAAATACTCTTGGTATCATATCAATCGAAGCAACTGGTTTCTTATACTCTAGTATGTGTTGAAGTTCATTCTTTAAAACTAAGTGTGAGTATATTTAGCATATTGTTACGAACATGGTTGCATTGGAAGTACTCCTACACTTGAAGGATACCTTCCTCTCTCTAGGTTAGGGTAGGATAGAAATGAATAAAATTGTTGTTACAACATCATTCTTGAAATTTCAATTCCTAAGGCATAACCATTTAAATTTTTTTCATTATGCACTCTTGTGGTAACACTTGTCAAAAGAAATTCACTCTTAATGCCTCATATTTTATAAAGTGACTCTGATTATTGGCCAAGATTATTCATTGGGTCAGTTAGGGGAATTGTTATTGTTATACTTTCCATTCATAAGCTTAACATACTATCATCCAAGAAACCTTTTCAAGTTTCTCTTTGAAGGTATTGATGAAAAGCCTCCTATGGTGGACCACTCCTATAAAACCATCATGAGCTCTCATAAGAACCCTAGCATGACCTATCAAAGGAATATTTCAGTCATTATCTAAGTTATTTTATTTTCTTGAGTGTTTAGGGTAGAAGGATCAACCAATAAAGATTAGTAATTAAAAACATTTAACGCCATCCTGCGCTCTTAAGGAGTAGATCTGTCTCCACACTTATTAAGTAACCTCTAAGGTTAATCATAATCAGAGTCTACAAAAATATTTAGGGGAGGATAGGAGGTCTCGTAATGAGCCGACCTACCACGATCATGAGACCTAACGTGCATGACATTACTGCTCCTGGTCACTAAGCCATATTAATGGATTTTAGCCCCAAAAGCTGGAAGACAGGAGGTCTCATCACGAGTCGGCCTGTTCATCCATTTTACTTCTTGTGAGTGGCACTAACATCAGCTGGTTACCAAGCCAGGACAGTGGCCTTTATCTAAAATTCAAATAATATAACTCTAAATATATATCTAGTAAGTGGGACACAAACATTTTGTTAGGTTAAAAGGCATCCCTGTCGAGGCTATAAACTCCTGCTGGCAGTAGGGCCATGCCTGTGGTATCAAAGTTAATTCTACACTATGATTTACTTGGTTGTTTTTGTCTTTTCCCTGAACTCACTATCATATCTCTCTGGGAATGGCTTTAATATCCTTTAGTAGTGTGCTTTGGAGTTCTATCTTTAAGAAATAATTTGGTTTTTATGGATGTGATACCCTTAGTGCAGGTGATTCACTTTGCTTGAATAAGAGAAGCTTTAACTATATGCTTGGGTAACGGTAAGACAATCATCCTCGAAAGGTATCATTTTGTAATATTTATTTATCCCTACTTTCAGTCCATTTTAAGGCCTTGGTTTTTAAATAAAATCACTTTTACTTGTACTAATGAGCCTATTAAAAGTGAAGACCTACTCCTTTGGATTACTCTTGAGAGGCTTTGTGGAAATTCTTATGGTTAATCATTTTAGGATGACAAATTATCTCTGCAGTAACAACATTGTTAAGCATTCCTTTAGTAGCCCTAGCATTAGTTTCTCTTTTGGAATAATAAAACTCAGTCTTAACATCACTGGATCCCTGGTCACTACTTTACTTATCTTATTGATGCAAATGAAGATGACATCCGATGAAACTTACTTACATGCTCTCACAATTCGCCCTATGGTTTAAGTCAATGAAACATGACTTTAATATAGAAACCCTGACCCTTCAGTCTTTGGTCCCTGTCAGAGGTTTTTCTTGCATGAGGACATGCAAGATGATAGGCATGGGGGGGGAGGGGGGGGAGAGAGATGTTAGGAAAAACTGATGAGAATTTTCAGGTTTGATTCATATTTTCACCCTATGCTTACTCATGGTTTTCATTATCATTCTTGGGCTAGTATCTTAAACTTGGAGCATGATCAGGTAATTGTTCATTATTTAACCTATTTCCTTTATTTCGATAAGATTTTCTTGAAAAAGAAGATTATTGATGATGGTTCTTGTGTTATTTTAGGAAACCGTATGAAAAATACACATGCATTGACATTTTCAGGATAATGTGGATACTGAGATCTTTTTCCTTATTCAACAGATCATATCAGCAATCACATCATCTCGAGCCATTCCATCATTTAATTCATCTTGCAGTACCAAGGACATCAACAACAAGGGTAAAACTTGAGGTAGAGGTGACTTAAGATTCTTTAATTGATTAGAGATTTAAGAAAGCTTTGATGATTAACCACCACATATTCTGTATATCTAGTTTTCCATATACCCTCCATTTGCATGCTAATATAGGTCATAATCATATTGGTTCATGTAAAAAAAATAAGTAACTATAATTCCTTCCCCTCCTATATTTACACATATTGTCATTTGAATCCAATAGAGAATGAATTCATTGTTGCCTTTCATGAAGGAACCATCCATAAGCATTGGCCCCATGAAAATAGAGCATGCAAGCACATCTCTTACCATCTCCATCACCACCTCATCTCATCTACCATTTCCATTGTCACCTATCATCCTATTCATCATTTTCCTCCTACCATATCTATTGTTTTTCCTCAATTTGTATCGCTCTTAAAATCGAATCTATGACAATCAAATCTCAGTGAAGTGTTGCTCCACAAGAACTAACCCTACCTAAAGCTATGATGCCATAAAAACCTAGATATGGATAAAGTATTTGTTTGCATGAGGACATGAAAAACCTCAGGCATGGGGGGATGTTGGGCCTTGTATATGCCCATGTTTTCGTCATGAAATATCACTGTTTATACCCTAAAACCCTATGTTTTTAGCCCATTCCGTACCCTAATTCCATCACTCGCCACCAAATACTCTCTATGGTTGATTATAGTCAATTTTATTTACCTATATATGATTAAAGATGATTATTTCATGTTTTACTGATGACGGTTGTAGAGCTATAAAAAGGGTCTCTTTCACCTCTAATTACCTCACATTAATATGTCAATCCGGGAGCGTTTTGTTATTACAAAGAGTGACTCAATCCGAGGCTATCATTTGTCAGAGTAATGCTAGTAGTACAGTGCCTAAGAAATACAAGAGTAAACGGATGCTTGACTATAATTAAATTACTTCAAAGAATAAATCACAAACTCAGAAAACTCAACAGCTTATCAGTCAAGGGTTCGGCAGTGATAACCCATCCCTTCGGAAACTGATGGAAAAGAAACCAGAGCATAGACCATGAGCCTGGGAGCTAGACAGGGACTGCCAATACTCACTACAGCCTTAGATCATCTCTCACACCAAATGCAAGTAAATGGAACAACAAGTAAAGGATTGAACATCAATTCTGAAATGGAACATCAAACCTATAATGGAACAGCAATTGAATAACTAAGTCCCGCGGGTTGTAACCAAACTTAATCCATTAACTCAAATGCACTCTTTGCAATCAAATAACATTCTTTCACTCTAAAGGAAATTCACACAAATCACACTAATGGAACAACAATAACGATTAATGAATTATGGAACAATACTGATAAATCGGAAACGCGCACAATACATTGGAATAATAATCTGAATCAACGGAAATACGATTGCGCTTTCAAATAGAACGCTATTGTTACCGAATCCAACGATTATAAAGACGCTGCCTCAACAAATGTATGACACGAATATTCAATATAACAGCTCTGTAACAAAAACAGTAAGAACATGCAATTAACTCTGAAAATGATTAATAACTTGGTGCAGGGTCAACACACGATTCTGTCTGTAAAAACCTCAATGATTCAATCTTTAACAGAGCATGTAATATGAACTTTATAAAGCATATCAAATTACCAAATAACACTGATAAACAAACCACACAGAAGTCAAGTCGTAATGGTACAAAAGCAAGTGTCCTCCGGGGCCGGGCCCTTAGCCTCCAAGGATACACCGCTTTAAGTTAATCCAGACGCAGAGATGGAATAATCACCAAGCTTTCATTAACGCATCGGTCAAAAATACATTGAACCAGTTCTCAACGAAACTTAATAATCAAAGCTGATGTCTCACAGAAAATTACATAAAAGCGTATTCTCTATCCCCCTCAAGCTAACAGTGCTGTCCCTTTATATAAAGGTGACGGCGGAGATGTCTAAGTGACAAGATAAATAAAGCAGCGATCCCTCAGGATCGAAGATCCTGAGGGATTCGCCAAACTGTTAACTCTTCATCCTGTCTTTTCTTTTGCGCCGAGCTGGTGTCTTCACCTCCTTTTCCGGGCCGATTTGCTTCGATCTGTTTATCCTTGTTTGCATTCGGTTCTCGTCCAGAGGGACAGCAGTTATCTCGACTTTATCCTTTCCTTTGGAGCGGCAATTCCTTGTTTTCTCCTTTTCCTGTATAGAAAATAACCATTATCAGTGGCTAAGTCTTGCATGTCAATTCTCACATGTTTTGTTATAGTTCCTTGTTATTTTCCAAATTCGTGATACAAAAAGGTTCATAAATTCTATTAAAAAGCCACTGAAATAATCATCAAAAGCATACCTTTTTAGTACTCCACAACGGTTTTGTTGAAGTACATTTATCACAGGGTTCCATCGCTGAAATCACGCACAAGCCAATTAAGGATGAGATGCGCGCTTCCGAGGAAAACCAAGGGAGGTTATGGTCCAAAATAATATTTAATACATTCCCATGCATTTTATTCCACCCAGGTCACACATGTCGGTCCCTAGGAGTTGATTAACAAATCTGCTCAAAATGTGAAAAGTTTCCAAACTGCCATGTTTGACCTCGATGTGTGTGCATCTGGAGGTGAATCTATAAACTCTAATCAAATGGGTTTGTTAAAAATATAACCAATTATTTATATCCAAAACGGTTCATCAAGATTCAAATTTTTCTAAAAGTTATACTCGGGTCTTGGAGGCAGTTTTGTAAAACATCACTGTTTTTTCAGAGTTCTAGAACATTGCAAAAAAATCCAAACAACCAACTTTGGGCACGCTTTCCGAGGAGATGGATTCGAATGAAAAAAATACAAGAGAGGTTTTTGTTGGAAACATAACAAATCAGTCAGCCTCCGAACATTTTTCCAGAATTCCTCATGGTTAGGAAGATATACTAATGTCGTTTAGGTCAGTTTGTTAAAATTGTTCAATTTTCCAGAATTGAGGAAAATGAATAATTCACCTTGTGAATCTTATGAATGGTTCAGCCATGGTTTGTGTTGAAATCTTGGGAAGTTATTGAAGGAGGATGATGAAAAGGTGTGAAAATGAGATAAAATATTGAAGGAATGTATGTAAGTGAACTTATGATTTGAATCTTAATACAATTTGACTTTGCCCTGAATTCTTTGCAAATGCTATGGATTTTTTTTTAATATTTAGACATTGATTTAGTTTAGACTTGCTCCACAAGTGGCAAGGATCCACCATCGCCTGGAAGCAAGTTTTGTAAACATCATAGGATAGAGGTAGCGTGTTTGATTTAGATCTAAGTGCATGGATTTTATTTTGAAATCAATTGTTAATTAGATCTCATAATTTTGATTATGTACTTGAGACTGTAATTCGTTTGTTTTCTTAAAATTAAATAGACATATCATTTTCAACTCGTTGCAAGATAATGAATGGCGTTGATCAATGATTTTATTGCATGAATAACCCCTTTGTTACATGTTTACAATTGAAATATGTAGAGGTGCTTCTTAATTGGATAAACAAGAGATCGATAACCTTCTTTTTTAAATATGAATTGAAATCTATTATGTACCTTATTGATTTTCTTGTAACATTGTGTTTTGGCAATCAAGTATTTGAAAGCAATGCAATGAGGCCATTAAATCATTGTTTGAAGCTGTAGTTTAGTTTTGAAATTCATTATGATTGTAGTTAGTTATTGGTAGAACCATTAGTGAGTGTGCTTATGTTTGAAATATTTCTTAAGTTTGATTAAAGAAGTTTAAGGATAAGATAGTTTCTTATTTGGTAGTCTCTTAGATCTGAAGCATGTCAATTAGAATCTTGGTTTACTTAGTTTCTTTTGAAGCAATTTCAAAGTGGTGATAAAGGTTAGTTTGAATGCTTATTTGATTTGTTTTATGCATCCCGGGAATTAGATTAGTTGAAATCTTGTTTTTTCATTGCCTTCGTTTAAGATCATTTGAATGAGAGTGAATTTTATTGGGATTAAGATTTAGCGTAACTTTGGTATCATTTTAAATTAATCTTGATTGGTTTAAGATTCTTGTATTTAGATTAAATAGATCTTAGTATTTAGACTGATATTTTCATTTAGATTAAATTCATTTCAATGGTAATTTGTATTGCTTGGTTTATGATTAATTAGAGTTAGTTTCGTTTGCACAGTGATTAGAATTTCTTATTTGTTTAAGCATGTTTTCCTCAATTGATTAGCTTCGATTAGAAATAACAATTTTGTACTTAAATAACAAGTTGATTCCTACTGTAGACTAGGTTAGATGCTCTACTCCTGCATTCCCTGCGCTTGTACCTCGAAGCTTACGAGCCCTAGATTGATAATTTAATGTTGGAAATTATAGAAATATATTTCCCCAATACCCTCCAATATTGTCCGACCAATGAAGTCGAAACCTCCTCCACTGAAAAGGAGCACTGAAATGGCCTAGATCTATAGATCTAGTCTCCACTTGTTGTAGCTTGCAAAAAAAACCAAACTCTCATCAGGATTTGCATTGTAGTTGAAAGAATAAGCTTGGCCTTAAGCCAGATAGTGGATAATGTAGTGAAAGAATCCTCCAAGAGCTACTCAATCGGAGAGGTGGGATTCCTGATCAGGAACACCCTGTGCTAAACAACACTCTATCTCAGCTAAATAGCCAGAGAAAGATATATGTCTAAACATACCATATATTCAGAAATATCATATACATCAACAACCTCATATGGCTGCCATCCTCTTCCTTAAATATAATATAAACTTGCAAACCCTAAGCCCCATCCAAAAATATCACTACATTCACACAATGCATCTCTATCTATAACTGCATTGTCCCTCATTGATGGCCACTCATCCATGACAACACTGTAGATTTGGTCAAGTTTGACCCAGTCAAAGTGATCCAGCCCCTTTCACACCAAGGGTGCTTCAATTAAGTTGAAAAGATTTGTCTCTATCACATTTGGCATTGATTTATTCATGATTAAGGAGAAACATGGACCTCCTTTGCCCTCTGATTCTTTAAACAAAGCAATAAAACAAAAATGAATATTCCAATTAGCTCATGACTAATTGGGAATATTACACATAACTTGGTCATATTATATCCATTTAGCTCATATGATACCTCTTTGGAAATATATCTCCAAGGACTACAACTTATGACATGATTTGTTCCAAATCAGTGAAGAAATCATGCCCAAACAATATCGTTCAGGGCCTCAAAATGGCTTCGGAAGTCCAGGACCCAAAAAACTGCTAAAAATAGTAAATAAGAAAATTGATGAAACTGACTAGGTGGAATAGGTAGGTGGCCACCAATATCCACCTGGATCACTCCTCCCTCCTTAGGAAGCAATGGCATTCATTGCGTGTAGAGCCTATATGAGATGGGGAAATTTCTATTGAACCTGGTCCCTGGTGAACCACTTTCCCTGGTGAAGGAGTTGGCCAGCTTTAACAACCCGATACAATTGGATCATTTTTTGGCGATTTCTTTTAAGTTGTGTGTCCAAGACCTGATAAGTTATAGTCGGTTCCATGAATTTTGGATTTAACTCAGTCAGGATGAGTTGTTCTACAATGTTGGATGTGTACAGTAATGGCGGAAAGTATAGCCAAAGGTGATCCACATTGAACAGTGGGTGCAAGCCAAGGAATGGGGGAATGTTAAGCTCAAAAGCATTATCTCCCATGACCTTGGTGATGGTATATGGACCATATTAGAGTGAGCGTAGCTTGCACTAGGGTCCACATAAGTGCTCCTTCTGCAAATGTAACCAAACTTTGTCATCCACCTGGAAGTTGTGTGGAACCTGATGTTGATCATGTTGTTTTTTGTAATTAGCATTGGCTCTGTCCAATATGTCATGAACCTATTGGTGGATGTGTTGAATGCGATCAATTAATTTGTTTTCCTTGTCAGCTTTAGACTAGACATGAGGTGAATATTCCTGAGTAGTCACAAATGGCATGGCTATGTCAATGGGACATAGTTGTTGGAATCCCAAACCCACCTGAAAGAGGTTGTGGCTGATTAAGTAGTGGAGTGAATTTTTATAGTTGTGTCATACATAGTGGAGGCTCTCATACCATGTGTGTGAATGATTTGAGTTGTACATGTGAAAAATGTGTACGATCATCTTTTTGACGACCTCTGTCTGTCCATCGGTTTGGGGATGGAAAGTTGTGGACTTGGTGAGCTTGGTGTCCAGCATCGGCTAGAGACTGGACCAAAATTTACTAAGGAACCTATTGTCCCAATATGATATAATAAACTATGGGATCCAAAAGTGTACCCACACTCATTCAAATAAGAATTTAGTAGTTCCTTCTGTCACGATATTCTTCTTGCAGGTCGCGATAATGTCCATCTTCGAGAATCTATCGACGACCACAAAAAAACAGTCATTTCCATGCTTAGTAGAAGGAAGGCTCGACATGTAATCCATGGAAATGGATTCCCAAGGTTGACTAGGGGTAGGTAGCATAGTATAGAGACCTCGCTTGTTGATGATCAGTTTCGCAATGGCGGATGCAGTGCAGGATCTGATGTACTTCCCGACATCCTATCGAAGTTTTGGCCAATAGAAATAGTTCTGCGGTACTGCCACTATTTTCTTGACCCCGAAATTCCCAACGACTTGACTGTAGTGTGCTTCCCAAACCATCTTGGCATTCTCTCTTGAAGGAACACAAAGGTATCCCAGGTGACATAACAGTGCATCCTAGAGGTGAAAACTTGGAACTTGCTTACCTTCCAAGAGCGTCTTGTATGTGTGGCTGAATTCTGGATCACTTTTGTAGAGAAGCAGCCAATCAGAAGTCTCGTGCGCACAAGAGTTGAGCACGGTGGTTAGCGCCACGATCATTGGTTGGATGAGGTAGTCTACAAAATTATTGGTGATACCCTTCTTGTATTTGATGTTCAAATGAAACTGTTTCAGGTATGCGGACCACTTCTGCTGGCGATCGTTTTGCAACTTCCCTTGTGTGTGTATGAATTGCAAGGGTCAATGGTCTGTGTGGATGACTGTTTCCTTCCCTACAATGTAGTGCTTCCATTTTCAGAAAGCCTGCATAATGGAATAAATCTCTTTGTCATAAGTGGGATACTTTCGGACAGTGTCAAAAAGTGTCTATTGTGATATGCCACTGGATGCCCATGTTGAGTAATGACTGCCACAATAGCATAGTCAAAGGCATCTGTCTCGATCTGAAATGGTTATTGCAAATATGGTAATGTGAGCATCAATGCAGAGTATAGGAAATGTTTCAACTCTAAAAACACCTTCTGTTGAGATTCATACGAAATTTTTTTTTTTTTTTCTCCTCCCTCAGTGACTTGAATTGAGGGCCAAGTGATATGAGAGAATCCCAACACAAACCTGCAGTAGAAATAGTCAAGTCCCAGAAAGCTACGAAGCTTTGTTAGAGTAGATGGGGTTGTCTAATCCTGAATGAATTCGATCTTGGCTGGATCCACATGAATCCCCTTCTCATCAATAATGTAACCCACATACTGAACTTGGGTCATGCCAAAAGTGCACTTCTCCAAACTGGCACACAACTTGTGTTGTCGTAGTGTTTGGAGGACCTGTCGGATGTGGTGGAGGTTCTCTTCCCAAGTATAGTTGAAGACGAGAATGTCATCTATGTACACCACTATAAATGAGTTGGATAATGGTAGGCCATGTCGTCCATCAACCGCATGAAGGTTGCGAGAGAATTCGTTAAACCGAAAGGCATGACTAGCCATTCAAAGAGGTCCTCCTTCGCTTTAAAGGTAGTCTTCCACACATCAGAGGGTTCGATTGGTCCCTGGTGATACCCAGAATTCAAGTCGATCTTGCTGAAATATTTTTCCCCCTTGCTGGATATCTTGCTGTGATATCCAGACGCGGAGATGAAATAATCACCAAGCTTTTATTAATGCATCGATCAAAAATACATTGAACCAGTTCTCAACGAAACTTAATAATCAAAGCTGATGTCTTTCAGAAAATTACATAAAAGCGTATTCTATATATCTTAAGCTAACAGTGTTGTCTCTTTATATAAAGGCGACGGCGGAGATGTCCAAGCAACAAGATAAATAAAGCAGCGATCCCTCGGGATCGAAGATCCTGAGGGATTCGCCAAACTGTTAACTCTTCATCCTGTCTTTTCTTTTGCGCTGAGCTGGTGTCTTCACCTCCTTTTCCGGGCCGATTTGCTTTGATCTGTTTATCCTTGTTTGCATTCGGTTCTCGTTCAGAGGGACAGCAGTTATCTCGACTTTGTCTCTTCCTTTGGAGCGGCAATTCCTCGTTTTCTCCTTTTCCTGTACAGAAAATAACCATTATCAGTGGTTAAGTCTTGCACATCAATTCTCACATGTTTTGTTATAGTTCCCTATTACTTTCGAAACTCATGATGTAAAAAGGTTTGCAAATTCCACTAAAAAGCCACTGAAATAATCATCAAAAGCATACCTTTTTAGTACTCCACACACCCCCCTGCTTACCTTGTTTCATGTCCTCATGAAAACATTGTAGTTGACATGCAAGGCGGTGAGAGAATATGCTGGAGAAGGAGTCTCATGCGGAGGCCTACAGCCATGATGAGTGATTAGATAGTCAAAGAACTGACCTGTTTGCCCCTCAGGCATCTCATACAGAGCCTGGTATCCGGGTGCAGGGTGCCAAATAATTGGAGTGCGAAATCTATATCCTAACCAGGATGACCCTGCTTTCAGAATGCTCTCGCCATAGAGGTTCAAACGGTCGGAAGCTAACTCAAAGTTCTCATACTTAAATGGTTCCCTGAGCTAGATGTTTGGATCAGAGATTCGGTATCGAAATTTGGCTGCATTAATGGCCAAGTCTTTGATGGAAAGAAAATACTCTAACCCTTCCCGAATAAGTGCCTCATGCGTGGGTCCTAAAGTTTCAATGGCACCAGGAGCCTTTATAAGATTTCTATGAGCTTTCCACAACTGTACTGGGTTCCTAGGCTCAGCCCTAACTCGTAAATCTAGACCATTTTCTTGACTTTGGAAAGTATCATAGGCTTTGAGCCACTTAATCTGATTAACCCCGAATGAAATGAATGCTTGGAATTGGATGTCTCCAATGAAAGGGCCAGGGTTTAACTCAGTCTCCTGATTTAGCACAAGGTCATGCAAATAAAGTTCACACAACAATCTCTGGACTTTCACTCCATAATGTTTACAGCAGTCTATAAAGTCATTGACGGTGTTGATTTGTATAGGGGCGCCTGCTTTAACAACTTTTATTTTTAATTGTAAATACCGTTCTAATAAAAACAGAGCATAGTTTTTAGCAGGGGCCCTACATGCTAAAACATCATTGTATAAAGAACACAAGGTATTCATCTGCTTGATAACAGTATCTAGTCTACGGGTTACCTGTGCAACTTCCTCTTGTTCCTTTTTCCACCCTTCAAAGGCCTGGATTTTGGATTGACTGACGTCCCTTAGTTGCTGCTGTAACTCTTCATATTTTTCTCGGGGAACCGTTTGCTCTCTAAGTTGCTCGGCTTCTTGCTGGGCTTGCTTCACCATCTTATGCAAGGTTTTTGTCTTCGGATCTTTTTTCCATAGGTCAGTGGAGGCCGGGAGTTTTACCTGAACTTTCTTATTATGCTGTTTAGAGTTTAGAACCCTTATTACCCCTGAGGGTGGTGCCTCTGTTTGAATTTTCTTATCACTGATCCTTATCTCATTCTTTTCTGTTTTAACGCGAACATCCGTCTGTTCCCGTTCCTCAGCATCATTTGGAACGGCAGCTGGATTCTCAGTAGGGTTTTGAACAACAGGCCGCTTGTTGGCCTTCTTTTTCCTCCCTCCGGTCTTTCTTACCTTCTGGTTCTTTTTCAGAATCCTAATTTGTTGTCTGAGCTGGGTTATCGTATTCAAAAATTTATTCCGTTCCATTCGCAACTTCTTAATTTTGAGCGTTTCATTCGAAGGAACAACAGTCTGTCTGCTGCGGACTGGATCATGACCAGTTGCTAAATCTTCCTCTTGGGGTTCTTCCTCACTATTCTGCTCTGGCTGTTCTGGGGTAGGAACCTCGACTGGTTCTGTCTCTTCCTGAGCAACTGCTGTTTCTGCTCCTACTCCTTCTAGAATTTCCTCTTGTGACCTGGGAACAGATTGTTCCCGTTCAATATTTTCCTCCTCTTCATCATGAACAGGCATGTTTTCTTCTTGGGGTTTGTCGTGGGGGTCCTCTGGATTAGAAGGTTGGCCATACTTACTCATATTGGCTAGGACTGCGGCCAAGTCATCATCTCCCAGTAGGTCTTGTAATGGGCTATCTTTCTGCTGTCCCACTTCTTCCTCCTGTTCAGGTTCTGCTTCTACTTCTATTTCCGAAGGCTCGACTGCTTCTTCTTCGGGTTGCTCGTCTTCAATTATCACTGGTTGGCTGGTGCTTCCCTGAAGCTTTTCCAACATTCCTCGTATCCGAGCCAACCGGGCTGATTTTCCGGGCTTATCTATGCTTCCTCTCATCTGAGCTAACCGAGCTGATTTTCTGGGTTCCTCTGGTTGCTCGGGTGGATCAATGGCATGCTTGCGCTTTGCCGATTCCTGAGATATCTCTGGTTGTTCCGATGTACTAGCAACAGGTTCCTGCTGTACTAATTCTCTGCGTTTTGTCGGACGCTCTGGTGTGCTTATAGACTGTCTACGTTTTGGGGATGGCTCTGTCATTCCCCCCTCAATCATTGCAATCAGTTCTTCCCAGCTGCTCTGCTGCTGGGTGAGACCATAACTAACAACTAGTCGTATCAACCCATGGTGACTAACGACTGACTCTACGTGCTGTGCCTTTTTTATACTTTGTACAGCATCATGCAGTAAGGAGTTCAGGAGTGCAGGTAAATTTACAGAGCATTTCTGCTTTAAAACAGCTAAAAGTTTAAGATGTCGTGGTCTTACCACGTCTTTCCTTCCTTCGCAGGTGATGTAGCTCTGCACTGTTCTTGCTAGCTCCGTCCAGGGTTCTCCTAGGGTTGCTGGCAGAACTCCCTTCCCCTTAATTGTCAAATTCTGGCCTTCATCTTGGAAAATTTCCATGACCTTCTGTAATCGTTCCTTTTTTAATGTCCATACCGGTCCGGTGGCTGGTAGTCCTGAAACTTCTGCAATTATGTCATCGGTGACCGCTATCCTCTTCCCCCTTACTGTGGAGTGATCATCCTGTAGGTTCTGCAAAAATTCCATCGCTACTGTTTCATTAGACTCCTGTAGGCGATTGAAATAATTCAACCATCCTGCTCTTTCCAGGATCTCCCGGGCAGCAGCGGAGATCGTTAACTGTTGAGGCTCGCTTCGAATTGCCCTTCCTCCCATGGTTTCACTGCGAATTCTAAATGGAACAGCAAAAACGTTTTATGTTTGAAACACAGAGAGGATGATAATCGCAAGGTTTCGAGAAAGAAAACACAGAGTATGCAACAGTGAAACAGAAAGCAACTTGTGTGAAAATAGAAATGCCATGCCGTTAAAATATGCCAAACCGTCGTATACTAGTTTTCCCGAATGGTGAGTTGACACGTAATACAGGGAATGATGAGGTTAACCTCCCCCCCCCCCGCAGTGTGATAGGCTGTCCCAGCCGGCAAATAAAGGAGAGGCACCCAGTCTGCAATCAAGTAAGAAAGGAACAGCATATGGAATTATGCCATGTTGAAAAGGACAACGAATTACCGAAATCGAGGCGGAGAATTGATCGCGTATTATATAAGAGGCTGTTGTGTTATGATATGAGGCTGATGGATAAGACATGTATCGTACTTGCCAAATCTCAAGTGGTCATGGTCACTTTCGTTGCCATGATTGGTAATGATAAATGTTCATGCGATGTATAAATCAGGAAATGACATATGATTAGTTCCTAGGATATAAGAAACAAAAGAGTATTAGTATCTTACCCATTGGTGTAAGCAAGGTGACTTCAATACCATTAACAGTTCTCTGCTGCCAACAGGTGTCCATAACCTTGGCAGAGTTGTTTTTTCACCCTCGGAACCATGATCCTTTGGGTATACTTAGGAATGCTGTTATGTCAAAATGTAGACCATTATGCTGGCTTGGTGACCAGTTAACCATAATGCCATTCACGAGGACAGAGCGAAACGTGGGCAGGCCGGCTCGTGATGAGACCTCCTGTTCCAAGGTTCATTTATTTGATATACCTTTTGGACCATATCCCTGGTGTGGTGGCCATAATGGGAATGCCACTTCACTTCCATCCTCATGATCATGGTAGGCTGGCTCTCGATGAGACCCCCTATCCTGCATTTGACACTTCACATATCATGTTCACATATGTTTTATTTTTTTGATAGAATACTTTTCCTTATTTATACACAAAGGGTGGTTCAACACTCCTTAAGAGTAGGAATGGTGGAAGAAGTCTTATTATCTCAATAGGAAGATATAAGCTCTTTGCTCTTATTCCCAAGTTTTAATCAAAAAAAAAAAAAAATTAAGGGAATCAGCATGATAAAGATAACCAATCAGGGCAAAATTAGTAAAACCATGTCAACAAAAGGTAAGAAATAAGTATGTCCTTCCATTTGTCCTCTTACTAATGCAAAGCCTTATAGATATAGCGATTTATGGTTTGCAGATTTCGGTATGTTGTGATTTTATATTTCATTGCACAAATACATAGCTGTATTTTAAAGACTAGAAAGAAGACGGGCAAGAAGCATTCTCAATTTAGATCAGCAATAGGGATAAGCTGTTTCACAAGGAGAGCAAAAGTATGCTAGAGGTGTTTCTTTGAAAAAGAAACAACGACGGATGATAGAAAAAAAGAACAGCAAAAATGCAAATTCCGTTCCTTTTGGAAAAGGAACGGCAAAAATAAAAATACTATAAAAACACTCTAAATGCCAACAAAGAACAATAGTAATAAAAGAACGCTGTTTCTTTGAAGAAAAAGGAACAGTGGTAACCAAAAGGAACAGCAGAAAACGTAATAATGCCGTTCCTTTGAAAAAGGAACAACAGAGATCCCGAATGCTGTTCCTTTAGAAAAGGAACAGCAAAAGGAACAGCAAAACAAGCAAAACCAACATCATAAGAAACACGCAAATGCTATTTTTAGAAGGGCAAAAATCGAACTTTGTGAAAGAAAAGGAACAGCAAAAAATGACAAGAAAATATTTAAATGCAAACTTATGTACAAATTGCAAAAAGAAATGAACCCTTAATGAATTACAGGTGAGGAAGATTTCTCCTCCTCTCCTAAGATCTCCATATCAGTGTCTCGGCATAGCTGCTGGCAGAAGGATTCCCGAGTGAGTGGTTTGCGATAGAGACGGACTCGGTGGCCATTAACTTTGAATGCATATCCAGAACCGTCAATGGTAATTAGAGTAAGGGTTCCGTTGTCATGCACCTTCTGGATTTCGTATGGTCCCAACCATCGAGTCTGAAGTTTCCCGGGGAAGTCCTGAAACCGAGAGTCGTATAACAGAGCCCAGTCTCCCTCGTGGAAGACTTTGTTTTTGATGAGCGCATCATGCCATTTAGCTCGCTGCTGTTGAATCAATGCTGTATTTTGTAGTGCAGAGAGCCTAATTTCGTCCAATTCATTGATCTGTTGTAGTCGATTGATTTGTGCCTCGCTTAGATCTAGGCCAACTTCTTGTGTTGTCCGTAATGTTTGGATTTCGAATTCTATGGGAAAAATGGGTTGTTTTCCAAACACTAATTGATAAGGTGAGTAACCGGTGGTGCTCCTCCATGTGGTTCTATAGGCCCAGAGTGCTTCAGGTAGTCGGGTAGCCCAGTCACGCCTATGTGACGCAATGGTTTTCGTTAGGATTGATTCTATTATCTTATTGCTACTTTCTACCTGCCCATTCGCCTGTGGGTGATATGGAGTAGTGATTTTATGCTGGACATGATAATTGTTAAGTGTTGCAGCTAACTTATGCCCAAAAAATTGTGGTCCTCCATCTGTAATTACTTCCCTAGGAAGGCCATAACGAACAAATAGATGAAACAGGAACTGTATGACAGAGTCCTCTGTGGCTCTTGGCAATGCTTCTGCCTCAACCCATTTGGTGACATATTCTGTTGCCACCAAAATATATGTTTTCTGATTTGGTGAGGGGTTGATGGGTCCAACGAAATCAAGAGCCCACTGCTCGAATGGTTCGATGACTAACTGTGGTTTCAGAGGCATCTCATCAGCTTGACCAGGTCATCCTGCTCGCTGGCAGCTGTCACATGCTTGGACAAACTTCTTTGCATCTTTGAAGATCGTAGGCCAGTAATATCCTGTCTGCAATACTTTATGTCCAGTTCTACGCTCAGCGAAGTGCCCCCCACATGGTCCATCGTGACAGGATTTTAGGATGTCAAAGATTTCATCCTCTCTAACACATCGCCTGATATGCATGTCTGCTCCTGTGTGAAACAAATAGCCTCCAATCCACGAAAATCGAGAACTTTTCTGAATAATCTGCTTGCGCTCATTAGGAGTTAAATGTTTTGGTAATTTACCTACTGCGAGGTAGTTGGCAACATCGGCATACCAGGGTGTTTGAACGGCAACAGCAAACAGGTGCTCATCCGGAAATTGATCTTCAACTGCTGCTGCATCGCTTGATTTTGGTATTCTCGAAAGAAAATCGGCTACAGGGTTTTCTTTGCCAGGCCGGTCCTTGATCGTGATGTCGAATTCTTGCAATAAGATTAACCATCGAGTTACTCTGGCATTTGTGACAGGCTTATTTGCTAAATATTTTATAGCAGAATGGTCTGTATACAAGATAACAGGATAGCCTGTAATATAATGTCTAAATTTATTGACAGCATGTATTACAGCTAGGAATTCTTTTTCAGTAACAGTGTAATTCAATTTAGTAACAGTGTAATAGATGGCATATGGTTTTTTATCCTCTTCCTGCCCAAGGACTGCGCCAATGGCTGTATCTGAGACATCAGATGATATCTGGAATGATAGGTCCCAGTTTGGTCCTCGAAGGAATGGGGCTGTGGATACAAGCTTCTTTAGATCCTCGAAAGCACGGTCACATTTTCTGTCCAAAGAAAATCAACATTACCAGTTAGTGCATATAACGGAGCAGCAATGTGCGAATAATGCTCTATAAATCGTCTATAATAACCGGAAAATCCAAGAAAGTTGCGTACCTCTGTTTGAGTAGTAGGAGTGGGAATAAGCAAAAGTATTTGGATTTTGGCCGGGTCTACCTGAATGCCGGCTGCTGAAACATAGTGTCCTAGGATAAGTCCTTCAGTCATCATCAAAAAACATTTTTCGTGGCTTAAGCAAAGCCTGGTAACAATGCATCGTTGTAGGACTTTTTCTAGGGTGTCTAGAGCTGGATCAAAATCATCTCCATATGGTGTAAAGTCATCCATGTAAACTTCAAGTCCATCATTTATTAAATCTGAAAAAATGCTAAGGATAGCCCTCTGAAATGTGGCAGGAGCATTACATAGGCCAAAAGGTAGAACTCGATAGGCAAATGTTCCCCAGGGACAAGTAAAAGTAGTTTTATCTTGGTCTTCAGGGGCAATCTGAATCTGATTGTATCCACTGAAGCCATCCAGGAAAGAAAAGAACTTCTTCCCTGCTAAAGTATCCAATACTTGATCTATGAAAGGGAGAGGAAAATGATCTTTCTGTGTTGCCTTTTTTAGTTCCCTATAATCCACACAAATTCTTCATTTTCCGTTCTTTTTTGGTACCACCACAAGCGGAGAGACCCATTTACTATTAGAAATAGGGTAGATAAAATTAACATCTAAAAGTTTCTGAAGTTCAGTTTTTACGACATCTTTTAGATGAGGATTAAGTCTCCTTTGCGGCTGACGCACAGGTCTGGCATCTTTTTCTATATAAATGTGGTGTGTACATAACTGGGGATCAATTCCTTTCATGTCAGGGTAATCCCATGCAAAGGCTTCTTGATATTGTGTTAACAAATGGATGAGCTTAGTTTCCTGTTCAGGTGTGAGATTAGCATTGATGTTTAAGGTTTTCCCCGGTGCAATTTCCACAGTCTTACTATGTGCAACAGAAGTAACAGGTATCGTTTGGTCATGAATATCTTTCAAGGGATCTTCTTCCAATTCATTATCAAATGCTGCTTCTATCATGTGACATTGTGTGCGAGGTTCAGTTTGAGTAATGAAATTATTAATGGCATCGTCTTCTGTTTGATCTTTAAAATCGAGTGCCTCTTGTATAGTTAATGGAGATCTGATGTTATCAGTAAGGTATGATACAGGGTGTTTATTAGTTTTCATCATTGTGACACTTGGTTGCGCTGGAGGATATAGAACTAAATTTTTGCTATTCGGTCCTCTGGTTATGGTCATATTTCCCTGCCGGCAACCAATGTAGGCATCGGCAGTGGCAAGCCAAGGTCTACCTAAAATTAGTGGATGTCCATCAAGTCGGGTTTTTGGATTAATTATCAGGAAATCGGTTGGATACTCCCAGGATTCTACAGAGACCATGACATCATGTAGAGTGCCCTCTGGTCTAACCACGGATCGGTCAGCCAATTCTAACAGAGTAGAGGTGGGTTCTACAGATGTAATGCCGAGATTTTGGCAAGTTGTGGTTGTTAAAATATTAATTGCAGCCCCTAGATCAACTAAGGCATTAGACAGGGTCTGACCATAAATTTGAACAGTTATAATTGGATTCCCGGGGTCTTCATATTTAAGGGGTGTTTCTCTTCCAGACAATAGATCAAATAAAGTACCGACTACTTGGACTCTTGGGTTATTTGTTATATTCCTCCTTGGTTTCTTTATGCACAATTCTTTGATAGTTTTTGCGTATATGGGAATGTCTTGAATGGCTTGGAGGAATGGAATTTTTATGTACAGATTTTGTAATTCTCCCAGAATGTCAAAGTCAGGATATTGTATGGGTCGTGGTATGGTTAATCGTTTTGGGAATGGAGGAGAGGATGTGGTTGCTTGATTATGAGTTTGCTGCTTATTTACATCCTCTTGTTGTGACTGATGTTCTCTGGGTAACTGATCTTCAATATGAACTGTTTTATCTCCCTCAGTTTCAATTATACGTCCAGATCTTAACTGAAGATCATTGCACTCTCTCAGGTCAGGTCCTATTTCGGGTGTTTCTATGATTTGAATAGATTGGACCTGTCTGTTATTTGGATTGGGATCGGGTTGGGCTGGGAGTTGCGGTCTCAGGTTAGACTGGGGATTCTGTTGTAAGGCTGGCAGAGTAGGTTGAGGGAGCAGAATAGTTCCAGCTGGATGGTACATCGGTCTTTGCCAGCTTGTCTGCCAGGGTGAACTTTGTGAAGTAGAGGGAGTCCATTGTGAAGGATATGGGCCATTTTGCCAATATGGTGGAGTGTAAGGAAAATTCGGCCAACCAGATTGGCTTGTTTGATTCAGCCATGGATTTGAAGAAGGAAACGATTGTGGTGACCAGTTTGAAATGGGGGTTGAGATTGATTTTGCCACATACCATATTGTTGAGCATTATACTGTGGGGATTGAAAAAAAGAGGTTGAGTCCGGAAACATACCAGATTGTCTCGGCTGCCACTGGCGGTGCTGGTTGATCGAATTCACCGATTCTGGTTCTTCTTCTGCTTCCTTATATACCGCTTTCAATCCAGGAAGTGAGGGGCAGCTCTCCGTAAGGTGATCTTTTGTACAGATGGCACATGTTTGGACTTTATCCGGTGGACACTCCTTGTGGCTATGTTTTTTTCTGCATCGAGGGCAGAAGATTGCCAAATTCTGTTCTGCCTCTAGCTGCTTCTGTTTAGCCTGCACAATATCAAGTTGTGTAGTTAGTGTCCCCATAATATCAGTTTTAAAATTTTCTAATAAATTTCCAATTTCTGCACGTGTTACTCCTTCTGCTGATACTTTGTTATCTCTTGCAAACCGATCGTATTCTGTCGGTTTTATTCGTGTGCTGCCTCTCGAACTCCTGATACGCAAATCAATAATGTCAGCAAAACTCTCTTGATAAATATCCCCTTTTCCCATAATGTTTAATGTTTCAATCCATTGTTCCTTCATACCCCTCATTAATGCAGTTTTCAACACATTATCAGGTAAAGGTAGCGATGCATAAGGAGATCTTTGTAGGTTGTACTGAAAACGTTCCACATACTCCTCTAATGTTTCATTCGGTCTAGCTGACATTTGAAATATTTCGTCTTTTAATTCTCTAGACCTACAATAATTGTTGGGCCTCAAAATAGTCCCTATTTTCACTCCATTATTCATCAATATCTTCACATTTTACCTTCATGTCACCTCCATTCCACCTCCATATCATTACATTCACTTCATTATTGGGTCATAACTATGTTTTTCCAAAGTTTATTAATTCTTAACATTTTAAAGTGAATTTATGGCTAAAACTTAGAAAATAATATGCTTATACTTATGCCTAACAATTAGCATGAGTTTGTTGACATGTGTAGGCTCAAAGGAAGCTTCCAAGACACCTTTATGTGGCCTTGGATGATCAAATTCGAAATTAAGAAGATAAACCTCATGGAAAAGATCATGGAGGAAATCATGGAGGATAGGGTTATGTGTCTAGATGGTTAGAGATATTAGTGGATGATCATTATGAGTTTGTTACTCCTCTCATTGTATAAATAGGAGTACCTCCTCCATTCCAAGAGGAGGACTCTTAGAGCATTGTATCCAATTGATGATGGAATAGAATAAAGCTTCATTTTTCATATATTTCCATTATGTAGTTTTAGATGTAAATTGTGTTAATGTAGAATATGAATTTATGGAATTTTATGTAGTTTTAGATTTAAGTTTCCTTAATGTAGTATATGGAATAATTTGTCTTGTTCTTAAGAGAATTGAGCTCACTCTAAAAGGATGGGAGAAACATTTTATTTCATATTAGATTTTGTTTCATTTCATTGCTTAGATTAAAATTGGTTTCTTTTGTTTGTGTGCAAGTAGTTTCTTGTTGAGATTTTTGATATTAAGATGAATGAATTATAATGGAATAATTTACATGTCTCTTAAGTTAAGAGCTTCTTTCATTAATAATTTATCCATCTTAAGTTCTTGGTTTTAATCTCTGATTCATTAAGTGGTAATTGAGGTGAAAGTGGATTTCTTGAGTCAAGAACCATTTCAATATTATTCCTCTTTTTAACTAATTGAGTTAGAGTTATAGAATATATTACTTTCAGCTTTTGAATAGCCTTGTCTTTATTTCAAGTTTCTGGTTTTATGAATGATTTCTCTATGATACTGTAGGGAAGGACAACTAGGACCTCCTAAGTTAGGAGCCTCTTCCCTTGCATATTATATTGAATCATAAACAATTTAGTTAGACATAGAGTTAGTTGCCTACTCCTGCATATATATTGTTGGCACCATCACAAGCTCACGAGTTTCCCTGGTCGATAATTTAATGCAGCAATTTGTTCAAATAAATTGCCCAACATTTTGGCGCCGTTGCCGGGGATGGTGCTAAAGGATTAGGCATTAGAAATTTAATTTAGTACTAGCATTTTTCTTTAGACAAAATAATTTGTGAACCCTGGTGACAGCAGGATCTTCACAAAGGAGTTTAAGTTTGAATTTTCTGATGTTTTAATGTTTAGCTAGTTTTAAATTTCGTCATTTCAAAAACACCCCCCTGCATAAATAAAAACAAATCAAGCGATGAGTATGCTCTCTTCCCGCGCTTCGTGCGATCAGGAAGATCAGAAAATCTGTTGATTTTGTTCAAATAAAAATACTCTTGCTGGAGAACTAATTTTGTGAATGAAAAAAAAAACATCTTTAAATTTTTTATGAAATTTAGTTTTTTTTAGTTTTAGATTTAAAAAATAAAATTTTTAGATTTTAATTTTAGATTTAAAAAAAAAAAAAAAACAATTTTTAAATAGGTATAATTCCATTTTTAGATTTAAAAGAAATAAAAATAATAAAACAACAAAACAATTAATTAAAAAATAAAAAATAAAAAATAAAAAAATCCCATATAATAATAATATATATCTTATATATATATTATTATTTAAAAAAATCTTTTTGAAAAGAATAGCCCATTTTTTTTTTTTTTTTTTTAAAGATAGGTTAGATTTCATTTAAATAAAAAATTTCACAACAAAACAAAACATTAAAACATAAACAAACAAAACAACCCACTGCCAAACACATCAAACTGCGTCATATCAAAAGGCCGAGAGCATAAAAACGCACTATAACACCATTTTGTGACTGTTGTTCTTTGGTTATAAATTCATTTGTCCCTCAAATCGATATGATGACATTCGGAGGACATGTTTCTCCTTTTCATGGGTTTGTTTTTGTTTGCTGCTACCAATAAGTCTGCTATTCATGTGTGCAAAATGATTCCATCAATTTCGTTGATCCACCAGAAATCAGCAGAAGAGGCGTGAACCCGGATCAAAGGCCATGAAGATCACGGCCCTTCTTGTGATGAAATCTAACCCTAATCCGGCTTCCGGATCGGAATCCCTGCTGCTCACCAGCGCCTCGGATTTAAGCCAATTTGGTTATTTTCAACGGTCCAGTGCCAAGGAATTCATCATGTTCGTCGCCCGCACCATAGCCAAGAGAACACCCCCTGGGCAGCGTCAGTCCGTACAGCAAGACGAGTACATGGTGCACTGTTATAATAAAAATGGCTTGTTTGGGATGGCATTCATGGATAACCACTATCCTGTGCGCAGTGCCTTTTCTGTTATCAACAAGGTACTGGATGAGTACCAACAGAACTTTGGTGATTCCTGGAGGACTGTTCAGTCGGATGCAAACCAATCTTGGCCCTACTTAAATGATGCTCTGAGTAAATTTCAGGATCCAGCAGAGGCGGATAAACTCCTGAAGATCCAGAGAGACTTGGATGAAACCAAAATCATTCTACATAAGACTATTGACAGTGTGCTTGCAAGAGGGGAAAGACTGGACTCTCTAGTGGAGAAGAGCTCTGATCTGAGCATGGCCTCTGTATGAATATCTTTTAAATCCAAAGAAGTACATACCTGGAAACCATCTGAAAACGCAATATGTTCCTACGCTGCCTCAAAACAAAAAAATCCTCATCTGCCTTCAATTCGGTCAATGCACAAGTTTTGCCTTTTTCTTTTCCTTTTTGTTTTCCATTTCTTTTGGTTTGTTTGAATTTTTAGTTTTAATTTGTTTTGTATTTAATGTTATATGTTATGTTTTTTATTTGTTTTGATTCATATTTATATATTTTTAGTTAATGTTGATTTGTTTTGATTTGTATTTGTTATAATTTCTTTTTATAGTTAATATTTGATTTGCTATGATTGTATTAATATATTAATATATTAATTATATTAATATATTAATTATATTAATATATTAATATATTAATATATTAATTATATTAATATATTAATATATTGTTATAATTATATTAATATAGTTGTAAATTTTTATTTTTTTATTTTTCTTTTGTTAATTGTAATTTGTTATAAGTTGATGTCTATGTTTGTTATTTAAGGTTTGTTATATTTGTATTAATATATTAATGTATTAATATATTAATTATATTAATATATTATATATTGATATAATTGTATTAATTGTTATAGTTGTAGTTTGTTATTATTATTTTTTTATATATTTAATTTGTTGTATATAATTGTTGTTATGTTTGTTGTTATATGATTGAATTAATATATTGTTAGGTTATGATTTTTATTAAAAATAAAAATAAAAAAAATAAAAAAAATTGTGTTTTGTGACAGTGGTTGTTTTGAAGGATTTGAGGGGCGAATATTGGCATTTTATAAAGTGAAGAACATTGGCATAAAAAAAAACTTTGGTGATATGCATATTGAGAGAATAATGGAATTGGATGAAACCGCAACAGTTGGTACAAGGGAAAAATAAAAAATAAAAAAATAAACACACTTTTCACAAAATTCACGCAGATTTGAAAATAAATAATGGAACACTTGGAAACAAATTTTTAAAATCAATTGGAGGATTCAATTCTATTTCGATAGCATCAAGATGGTATAAACTCATCACATGGTTCTTGTATGCTTTACAGAACAGAATTGCGCAGCACATTTCATGAGTTATCTGACAAGGGAGTATTATTTTTCATGGTTATTTTTAAGAATGGATTGATTTTAATGTCATGATTAAGTCAATTTCAACACCTTTGATTGTCCTTAACTTGTTTTATTTGGTATAAAAATTTTGCGTAAGAATCATGAAGGAACTGGCCATTCCTTCTTGAACACACTTATGTTTCTTTCTGCCAAGTTTTTTTTACAGGTTACAGGACGACAAAGCGATCATTACGGAGACTACATTGTGATGACAATTAGTCTTCCAAAGACTAAATTCATGAAAAATTCTCAAGACCAATCCATCTCCACAACCATTACCTTTCACCTCCCTTTCTGAAAAGATTTTGAATCCCATCAATTGTACATCTATAACGCATACCATTTCCATGTCCATTTTTCACAGCAAGAGTTCTTCTTCATTCACCATGCATTTCCTTTCATCTATTCCTAACTCATCAATAAAATCCATTTTCCATTTCCATTTCCATTTTCATACCATTTTTTTCATTTCCGCCAATAAAACCCTGCTTGAGTCAAAGTTCTAGAGTCTAAGTATCATTGAAAAACACCTAGAGGCTTGCATGCCTTAATGGCAAGTACTCTTGCCAATGAAAAATGGGAGTACATTAATATCCCTTGTTCGTTGGATCTTGTAGGTGACTCGACCACGACAAATTTATTCGTACCTACAAAGATGTGTTAGGCATCCTGACTCCCATTGGAATCAATGGTGGGAGCTCTTGTGTTGGCTAGGGGCATTCATTAACGGCCACTAAGTCAACAACTTCTTGCTATGTTCGACATCGACACATTTAATCACATAGCAAGATTTGTGCCATCGAGCGTTGAAGACTTGAAGACCCATATTTTGCAGGAGATGAAGCCAATTTTCATTCATTGTATTTCCATTCATGGTATTCATTGTATTTCACTTGAGGACAAGTCAATAAATAAGGCTGGGAGGAAAATGTAACTTCTATATTTTGTATACCTTCCAAGCCTTATAGATTTTCAGCCATATTCAGCAAACTCATCGGATTCATCATCCAGCAGCAGATACAACTTTCAGCTATGTTCAGCAGACTCCTCAGATTTTTCATCTAGTAGCAGCGGATCCAGCAGCTGATACGACAATACAGATCCATCTTTCATCCACCATTTTCACAACAGTTTGCAGTCACACATGCACGAATCTCACCTATTTTTGGAAGGGTAAGTTAAGGTATGCTATTTTCTAACTTTTAACCATTAAATTCCTTGAAATGTTAGAATAATAATTTTTGGAAAAAAAAAAAACTTCACTTCCTTTCCTTTCATTGCCAAAGCCATCCGTTTAATGGGAAGGATACATTTACATACATGCTTTGTCACATTCATATCCATAGTTATATATCATATTCTAAACCCACTTACCTTCAAAATATATTTACTATTACATGAGCATACAAATGGCTTTGTCTAAAGTATTTAAAAGTTAATTGGATGCCAATAGAATCATGGTTGTTACACAAAAACCAACCATGATGCATTCCAACAAAAATACTCTGCCATAAAAAGCACATTATCATTATGCAAAGATCATACAATGAACGCAACAAACAAAATATGGTTGAAACACAAGAACCAACCAAGTTGTAGTTCATCAAAATAACGCTTTGCAAAAGTTAAGTAAATGATCTCATGCAGAGTTTAAGCCAAAGCTCAAGTACCAAAAAGTAATGTAATAGATTGCATGAGGACATGCAATACCTTCAGTTTGGGGGTATGTTGGGCCTCAAAATAGTCCCTATTTTCACTCCATTATTCATCAATATCTTCACATTTTACCTTCATGTCACCTCCAGTCCACCTCCATATCATTACATTCACTTCATTATTGGGTCATAACTATGTTTTTCCAAAGTTTATTAATTCTTAACATTTTAAAGTGAATTTATGGCTAAAACTTAGAAAATAATATGCTTATACTTATACCTAACAATTAGCATGAGTTTGTTGACATGTGTAGGCTCAAAGGAAGCTTCCAAGACACCTTTATGTGGCCTTGGATGATCAAATTCGAAGTTAAGAAGATAAACCTCATTGAAAAGATCATGGAGGAAATCATGGAGGATAGGGTTATGTGTCTAGATGGTTAGAGATATTAGTGGATGATCATTATGAGTTTGTTACTCCTCTCATTGTATAAATAGGAGTACCTCCTCCATTCCAAGAGGAGGACTCTTAGAGCATTGTATCCAATTGATGATGGAATAGAATAAAGCTTCATTTTTCATATATTTCCATTATGTAGTTTTAGATGTAAATTGTGTTAATGTAGAATATGAATTTATGGAATTTATGTAGTTTTATATATAAGTTTCCTTAATGTAGTATATGGAATAATTTGTCTTGTTCTTAAGAGAATTGAGCTCACTCTAAAAGGATGAGAGAAACATTTTATTTCATATTAGATTTTGTTTCATTTCATTGCTTAGATTAAAATTGGTTTCTTTTGTTTGTGTGCAAGTAGTTTCTTGTTGAGATTTCTGATATTAAGATGAATGAATTATAATGGAATACTTTACATGTCTCTTAAGTTAAGAGCTTCTTTCATTAATAATTTATCCATCTTAAGTTCTTGGTTTTAATCTCTGATTCATTAAGTGGTAATTGAGGTGAAAGTGGATTTCTTGAGTCGAGAACCATTTCAATATTATTCCTCTTTTTAAACTAATTGAGTTAGAGTTATAGAATATATTACTTTCAGCTTTTGAATAGCCTTGTCTTTATTTCAAGTTTCTGGTTTTATGAATCATTTCTCTATGATACTGTAGGGAAGGACAACCAGGACCTCCTAAGTTAGGAGCCTCTTCCCTTGCATATTATATTGAATCATAAATAATTCAATTAGACATAGAGTTAGTTGCCTACTCCTGCATATATATTGCTGGCACCATCACAAGCTCACGAGTTTCCCTGGTCGATAATTTAATGCAGCAATTTGTTCAAATAAATTGCCCAACAATAATCCTAATATTTTTTTAAGAAGGATTCTTTCATTTGATCCCAATTGTTGATAACCCCGCCACCTAGCCCCATAAACCATCTTAAAGCAGCCCCTTTTAATGTAGAGGGAAATAATTTCAATTTTTGGGGATCGGTGGTGTAATCGTACCCCCTACATAACACGTCGAATTCGAATAAGAATGCATCCGGATCTTCTGATGTGAGTCCATGAAATGTAGGGATATGCTGAAGAGGGATAGCTTTCATGGGTGCATTTGCTGCAGAATCCACTATAGGATATTGTAATGTAGAGGTTTGAGTATTTGGCTGGTTTTGAGCCATGGGATCAAATATATGCCAATAACCTTCTAGGATATCTAGGAGGGTATTCCTAGGTTGAGTGGGAACGGTTTTGACAGGGATATTTTTAATAGCGCTTCCTTTATCTGGAATAATGGGAATACCAGGTGTCTGAGGAGATTGAATTCCTTCAACAATGACTTTCGCAGCACCCCCCTTATCTGGGCTATCTAAAGGTTGATTTGTCTCAATAGGGGATTTTGGTTCCTTGGTTTCCCATGTTTCTCCTTCTCCTTCACAAAAGTTGCTAGAGTTCCCTTCCTGCAATAATTCTGGAGTAGAATTTTCAATTTCTTGAAAGTCCTGCTCTTCAGTTTGACTATGCACCTCAGCACAGGCTACAGATGGTGATCCTGTGGCCTTAAGGGAACTAGTAGGCGGTTTAGAAATGTTTTTCCTGGGGCCTACTGATGGCTGAGATTCTGCGTTCTTATAGATTTTGTCTATGAAGGTCGTTCGGCCAAGGGTCACCGGCCCCTTAGCTTTTTCAGGCTTGGATGGGGGTTTGGTATTCTTTTCTGGCCTTTTCTGCTTAGTCATGCACTCAAAAAAAAAATGAACTACCAACTTTTATTCAAACAAAGCAAAAACAAATCTGTTAGGAAAGCGGATAGTGGAGCAGGGTTTTTACATGCTCCGCACGTAGGTTCTTACCTTCCGTTTTTAGAATCCAACTCCTCCCTAGCAGGCTCGTACACTACTCTGAGAAAGACAAATGGCTACACTCTTTCCCCGGCAACGGCGCCAAAATGTAGAGCTATAAAAAGGGTCTCTTTCACCTCTAATTACCTCACATTAATATGTCAATCCGAGAGCGTTTTGTTATTACAAAGAGTGACTCAATCCGAGGCTATCATTTGTCAGAGTAATGCTAGTAGTACAGTGCCTAAGAAATACAAGAGTAAACGGATGCTTGACTATAATTAAATTACTTCAAAGAATAAATCACACACTCAAAAAACTCAACAGCTTATCAGTCAAGGGTTCGGCAGTGATAACCCATCCCTTCGGAAACTGATGGAAGGAAATCAGAGCATAGACCATGAGCCTGGGAGCTAGGCAGGGACTGCCAATACTCACTACAGCCTTAGATCATCTCTCACACCAAACCAACAACTGCAAGTAAATGGAACAGCAAAGCGAATAAAGGATTGAACAGCAATTCTGGAATGGAACAACAACTCTAAAATGGAACAGCAATTGAATAACTAAGTCCCGCGGGTTGTAACCAAACTTAATGCATTCAAATACTCTCTTTGCAATCGAATAACATTCTTTTACTTCTAAAGGCAATTCACACAAATCATATTAATGGAACAGCAACAACGATTAATGAATTATGGGACAATGTGATAAATCGGAAACGCGCACAATACATTGGAATAACAATCTGCATCAACGGAAATACGATTGTGCTTTCAAATAGAACACTATTGTTACTGAATCCAATGATTATAAAGACAATGCCTCAAAAAATGTATGACACGCATATTCAATATAACAGCTCTGTAACAAAAACAGTAAGAACATGCAATTAACTCTGAAAAGGATTAATAACTTGGTGCAGGGTCAACACACGATTCTGTCTGTAAAAACCTCAATGATTCAATATTTAACAGAGCATGTAATATGAACTTTATAAAGCATATCAAATTACCAAATAACACTGATAAACAAACCACACAGAAATCAAGTCGTAATGGTACAGAAGCAAGTGTCCTCCGGGGCCGGGCCCTTAGCCTCCAAGGATACACCGCTTTAAGTTAATCCAGACGCAGAGATGAAATAATCACCAAGCTTTTATTAATGCATCGGTCAAAAATACATTGAACCAGTTCTCAACGAGACTTAATAATCAAAGCTGGTGTTTTTCAGAAAATTACATAAAAACGTATCCCCCTATATATCAATCTAACAGTGTTGTCCCTTTATATAAAGGCGACGGCGGAGATGTCCAAGTAACAAGATAAATAAAGCAGCGATCCCTCAGGATCGAAGATCCTGAGGGATTCGCCAAACTGTTAACTCTTCATCCTGTCTTTTCTTTTGCGCTGAGCTGGTGTCTTCTCCTTCTTTTCCGAGCCGATTTGCTTTGATCTGTTTATCCTTGTTTGCATTCGGTTCTCGTCCAGAGGGACAGCAGTTATCTCGACTTTGTCCTTTCCTTTGGAACGGCAATCCCTCGTTTTCTCCTTTTCCTGTATAGAAAATAACCATTATCAATGGCTAAGTCTTGCATATCAATTCTCATGTGTTTTGTTATAGTTCCTTATTACTTTCCAAATTCATGATACAAAAAGGTTCATAAATTCTATTAAAAAGCCACTGAAATAATCATCAAAAGCATACCTTTTTAGTACTCCACAACGGTTTTGTTGAAGTACATTTATCACAGGGTTCCATCGCTGAAATCACGCACAAGCCAATTAAGGATGAGATGCGCGCTTCCGAGGAAAACCAAGGGAGGTTATGGTCCAAAATAATATTTAATACATTCCCATGCATTTTATTCCACCCAAGTCGCACATGTCGGTCCCTAGGAGTTGATTAACAAATCTGCTCAAAATGTGAAAAGTTTCCAAACTGCCATGTTTGACCTCGATGTGTGTGCATCTGGAGGTGAATCTATAAACTCTAATCAAATGGGTTTGTTAAAAATATAACCAATTATTTATATCCAAAACGGTTCCACAAGATTCAAATTTTTCTAAAAGTTATACTCGGGTCTTGGAGGCAGTTTTGTAAAACATCACTGTTTTTTCAGAGTTCTAGAACATTGCAAAAAAATCCAAACAACCAACTTTGGGCACGCTTTCTGAGGAGATGGATTCGAATGAAAAAAATACAAGAGAGGTTTTTGTTGGAAACATAACAAATCAGTCAGCCTCCAAACATTTTTCCAGAATTCCTCATGGTTAGGAAGATATACTAATGTCGTTTAGGTCAGTTTGTTAAAATTGTTCAATTTTCCAGAATTGAGGAAAATGAATAATTCACCTTGTGAATCTTATGAATGGTTCAGCCATGGTTTGTGTTGAAATCTTGGGAAGCTATTGAAGGAGGATGATGAAAAGGTGTGAACATGAGATAAAATATTGAAGGAATGTATGTAAGTGAACTTATGATTTGAATCTTAATACAATTTGACTTTGCCCTGAATTCTTTGCAAATGCTATGGATTTTTTTATAATATTTAGACATTGATTTAGTTTAGACTTGCTCCACAAGTGGCAAGGATCCACCATCGCCTGGAAGCAAGTTTTGTAAACATCATAGGATAGAGGTAGCGTGTTTGATTTAGATCTAAGTGCATGGATTTTATTTTGAAATCAATTGTTAATTAGATCTCATAATTTTGATTATGTACTTGAGACTGTAATTCGTTTGTTTTCTTAAAATTAAATAGACATATCATTTTCAACTCGTTGCAAGATAATGAATGGCGTTGATCAATGATTTTATTGCATGAATAACCCCTTTGTTACATGTTTACAATTGAAATATGTAGAGGTGCTTCTTAATTGGATAAACAAGAGATCGATAACCTTCTTTTTTAAATATGAATTGAAATCTATTATGTACCTTATTGATTTTCTTGTAACATTGTGTTTTGGCAATCAAGTATTTGAAAGCAATGCAATGAGGCCATTAAATCATTGTTTGAAGCTGTAGTTTAGTTTTGAAATTCATTATGATTGTAGTTAGTTATTGGTAGAACCATTAGTGAGTGTGCTTATGTTTGAAATATTTCTTAAGTTTGATTAAAGAAGTTTAAGGATAAGATAGTTTCTTATTTTGTAGTCTCTTAGATCTGAAGCATGTCAATTAGAATCTTGGTTTACTTAGTTTCTTTTGAAGCAATTTCAAAGTGGTGATAAAGGTTAGTTTGAATGCTTATTTGATTTGTTTTATGCATCCCGGGAATTAGATTAGTTGAAATCTTGTTTTTTCATTGCCTTCGTTTAAGATCATTTGAATGAGAGTGAATTTTATTGGGATTAAGATTTAGCGTAACTTTGGTATCATTTTAAATTAATCTTGATTGGTTTAAGATTCTTGTATTTAGATTAAATAGATCTTAGTATTTAGACTGATATTTTCATTTAGATTAAAATCATTTCAATGGTCATTTGTATTGCTTAGTTTATGATTAATTAAAGTTAGTTTCGTTTGCACAGTGACTAGAATTTCTTATTTGTTTAAGCATTTTTTCCTCAATTGATTAGCTTCAATTATAAATAACAATTTTTTACTTAAACAACAAATTGATTCCTACTGTACTCTAGGTTAGATGCTCTGAACCTGCGTTCCATGCACTTGTACCTCGAAGCTTATGAGCGCTAGATTGATAATTTAATGTTGGAAACTATAGAAATATATTTCCTCAATACCCCTCCAATATTGTCCGACCAATGCTTTCCAAACTTCTCCACCGAAAAGTGAGCATCGAAATGGCTCGTACTCAGATCTAGTCTCCACTTGTTGTAGCTCAAAACCAAACTCTCATCGAGATTTGTATCGTAGTTGAAAGAATAAGCTTGGCTCTTAAGCGTATAGTGATAATGTAGTGAAAGAATCCTCCAAGAGTCACTTCAATCGCAAGAGAGGTAGATTCCATCAGAACCCCGTGTTAAACAACACTCTATCTCGCCCAATAGCCATGAGAAAGATATATGTCTAAACAGACCATATATTCAGAAATATCATGTACATCAACAACCTTCATATGGATGTCATCCTCTTCCTTTAAAATATTATGAGCTTGCAAACCCTAAGCCCCATCCAAAAATATCACTACATTCACACAAAGCATCTCCATCTAAAATTGCATTTTACCTCATTGATGGCCACTCCTCCATGAAAGCGTTGTAGATTTGGTCAAGGTTAACACAGTCAAAGTGATCCAGCCCCTTTCACACCAAGGGTGCTTCAATTAAGCTGCCAAGATTTGTCTCTTTCACATTTGGCATTGAATTATTCATGATTAAGGAGAAATATGGACCTCCTTTGCCCTCTTATTCATTAAACAAAGAAATAGAACAAAAATGAATATTCCAATTAGCTCATGACTAATTGGGAATATTACACATAACTTCGTCATATTATATCCATTTAGCTCATATGATACCTCTTTAAACATATTCCATGATCTGTCAACTTATGACATGATTTGTTCCAAATCGTTGAAGAAATCATGCCCAAACAATATCAAGCCCGTGGCCTCAAAATGCTTCGAAAGTCCAGGACCCAAAACCTGCTAAAAATAGTAAATAAGAAACTATAAAACTACCAGTGGAACATTAGGTAGGTGGCCACCAATATCCACCTGGATCACTCCTCCCTCCTTAGGAAGCAATGGCATTCATTGCGTGTAGAGCCTATATGAGATGGGGAAATTTCTATTGAACCTGGTCCCTGGTGAACCACTTTCCTTGGTGAAGGAGTTGGCCAGCTTTAACAACCCGATACAATTGGATCATTTTTTGGCGATTTCTTTTAAGTTGTGTGTCCAAGACCTGATCAGTTATAGTCGGTTCCATGAATTTTGGATTTAACTCAGTCAGGATGAGTTGTTCTACAATGTTGGATGTGTATAGTAATGGCGGAAAGTATAGCCAAAGGTGATCCACATTGAACAGTGGGTGCAAGCCAAGGAATGGGGGAATGTTAAGCTCAAAAGCATTATCTCCCATGACCTTGGTGATGGTATATGGACCATATTAGAGTGAGCGTAGCTTGCACTAGGGTCCACATAAGTGCTCCTTCTGCAAATGTAACCAAACTTTGTCATCCACCTGGAAGTTGTGTGGAACCTGATGTTGATCATGTTGTTTTTTGTACTTAGCATTGGCTCTGTCCAATATGTCATGAACCTATTGGTGGATGTGTTGAATGCGATCAATTAATTTGTTTTCCTTGTTAGCTTTAGACTAGACATGAGGTGAATATTCCCGAGTAGTCACAAATGGCATGGCTATGTCAATGGGACATAGTTGTTGGAATCCCAAACCCACCTGAAAGAGGTTGTGGCTGATTAAGTAGTGGAGTGAATTTTTATAGTTGTGTCATACATAGTGGAGGCTCTCATACCATGTGTGTGAATGATTTGAGTTGTACATGTGAAAAATGTGTACGATCATCTTTTTGACGACCTCTGTCTGTCCATCGGTTTGGGGATGGAAAGTTGTGGACTTGGTGAGCTTGGTGTCCAGCATCGGCTAGAGACTGGACCAAAATTTACTAAGGAACCTATTGTCCCAATATGATATAATAAACTATGGGATCCAAAAGTGTACCCACACTCATTCAAATAAGAATTTAGTAGTTCCTTCTGTCACGATATTCTCGCAGTCACGATAATGTCCATCTCTTTGTGAATTCATCGACGACCACAAAAACAACATATTTCCATGCTTAGTAGAAGGAAGGCTCGACATGTAATCCATGGAAATGATTCCCAAGGTTGACTAGGGGTAGTAGCATAGTACAGAGACCTCGCTTGTTGATGATCGGGCCGCAATGGCGATGCGGTGATCCTCGATGTACTTCCGACATCCTATCGAAGTTTTGGCCAATAGAAATAGTTCGCGGGCACCGCCACTATTTTCTCGACCTCGAAATTCCCAACGACTCGACTGTAGTGTGCTTCCCATATCATCTTGGCACGCTCGCTTGAAGGAACACAAAGGTGTCCCAGGTGACATAAAAGTGCATCTTGGAGGTGAAAATTTGGAACTTGCGTACCCCCCAAGAGTGCCTTGTAAGCGTGGCCGAATTCTGGGTCACTCTCATAGAGAAGTAGCCAATCAGAAGTCTCGTGCCCACAAGAGTTGAGCAAGGTGGTGAGCGCCACGATCGATGGTCGGCTGAGGCAGTCTGCAACATTATTGGTGCTACCCTTCTTGTATTTGATGTTCAAATGAAACTGTTGCAGATATGTGGACCACTTCTGATGGCGATCATTCTGCAACTTCCCTTGTGTCTGTATGAACTGCAGGGGCCGGTGGTCTGTGTGGATGATTGTTTCCTTCCCCACAATGTAATGCTTCCATTGTCGACAGGCTTGCACAATGGAATACATTTCTTTGTCATAGGTGGGATACTTGCGAACTGTCTCAGACAATGTCTCACTGTGATATGCCACCGGATGTCCCTGTTGAGTAATAACTGCCCCAATAGCATAGTCAGAGGCATCTGTCTCGATCCGAAATGGTTATTGCAAATAAGTGGTAATGTGAGCATCAATGCAGTATAGGAAATGTTTCAACTTAAAAACACCTTCCGTTGAGATCTGCGAAAAATATTTTTTTTTTCTCCTCCTCGCTGACTTGAATTGGAGGGCGAAGTGACATGGAGAGAATCCCAACACAAACTCGTAAAATAGTCAAAGTCCCAGTTACCAAGCTTTGTTAGAGTAAAGATGGGGGTTGTCTAACTCGAATGAATTCGATCTTGGCTGGATCCACATGAATCCCCTTCTCATCAATAATGTAACCCACATACTGAACTTGGGTCATGCCAAAAGTGCACTTCTCCAAACTGGCACACAACTTGTGTTGTCGTAGTGTTTGGAGGACCTGTCGGATGTGGTGGAGGTGCTCTTCCCAAGTATAGTTGAAGACGAGAATGTCATCTATGTACACCACTATAAATGAGTTGGATAATGGTAGGCCATGTCGTCCATCAACCGCATGAAGGTTGCGAGAGAATTCGTTAAACCGAAAGGCATGACTAGCCATTCAAAGAGGTCCTCCTTCGCTTTAAAGGTAGTCTTCCACACATCAGAGGGTTCGATTGGTCCCTGGTGATACCCAGACTTCAAGTCGATCTTGCTGAAATATTTTGCCCCCTTGAGCTATTCCAGGAGGTCATCAATACATGGGATTAGATACCTATTCCAAACTATGATCTTGTTCAATGCCCAATAGTCAATACATTGTCTCTAGGTGTCGTCCTTATTTTGTACCAACACTATCGGGATCCCACAGGGTGAGGAGCTTGGCTTAATACGCCCTTTCTGCAATAGCTCTTGGATTCGTCTCCTGATTTCATCATTTTCCAGAACACAGTGTCAATAGATCAGCCCACTAGGAAGCAATCATGCTAAAAAAATGTCATTCAGGGGCTCAAAATAGCTCTGGAAGTTCAGGACCTGAAAAACTACTAAAAATAGTAAATAAGAAAACTGATGAAATTGAATAGGTGGAATAGGTGATTGGCCACCAATATCCACCTGGATCATTCCTCCATCCTTATGAAGTAATGGTCCCTATTGCGTGCAAAGCCTCCATGAGGTGGGGAAATTTCTGTTGAACCTAGTCCCTAGTGAACCACTTTCCCGGGTGAAGGAGTTGGCCAGCTTTGACAACTCGATACAATTGGATATTTTGCTGGTGAGTAATTTTAAGATTTGTGCCCATGATCTAATCACTTTTAGCCGGTTCCATGCAGTCTGGATTTAACTCAGTCAGGATGAGTTGTTCTGCAATGTTGGATGTGTCCAGTAATGGCGTAAAGTATGGCTGAAGGCAATCCACGTTGAACACTAGGTGTAGGCCAAGGAATGGGGGAATGCTAAGCTCAAAATAATTATCTACCATGGCCTTGGTAATGGTATATGGATCATATTCGAGTGGGCATAGCTTGCGGTGGATTCCACATAAGCGTTTCTTTTGCAAATGTAACCAAACTTTGTCCCCCACCTAAAAGCTGGGTTGTGGCCGGTTGAGTTGTGGAGAGCCTGGTTATAGTTTTGTTGTACATAGCGAAGGCTCTCATCCCATGTGCGTGTATTTATTGAGTTGTACATGCGCAAAATGTGTATGATAATCCTGTTGACGACCTCTATCTGTCCATTGGTTTGGGGATGGAAAGTTGTGGACTTGGTTAGCTTGGTGTCCAACATCAACCAGATATTAGACCAAAATGTACTGAGGAACCTATTGTCCTGATCTGAGATGATAGAATGTGGGATCCAAAATTGTACCCACACTCGTTCAAATAAGAGTTTAGCAGTGGCTTATGTTGTGATATTCTTCTTGCAGGCCACCATAATGGCCATCTTCGAGAATCTAGTGACGACCGAAAAAACATAGTCGTTTCCATGCTTAGTAGAAAAAAGGCTCGACATGTAATCTATTAGCATTAGTGTATCAATGATCAAAAATATCTCTTTTGGGAGTTTTTCATTGATTCTTAGGTCAAAATTTGTTATTTTCGAGCAATTTCTCAAGATAAATTTTGGTCATTAAGAGTCTAGGTCTGAATTGTTGTTTCATCATTTTATCCATGACTGTCAAAGCTCCAAGGAATCAATCTACCTTTTCAGATCAGTTGAAAGAATAAAGTGTTGATGTCAAAGTGTAATGGTGAGAAAGTTTCTTTTCTGCCCTCATTCATTTAATTTAACCTCATAGCTTTCACTTTTCCGAAACCCAAAGTCCAACACTCATTTTCTATTCAAAACCCTTTTTAACCATTAAAATTCATTTTTTATTGTTAAAAAGCAGCTCTGCCCCCATAGCAAGCCCTATCCATATATCATATATAATATATTATATATGATATTCCCCTTTCCACCTTTCCATTTATCTTTACTCACATTTTCGTAAATCTCTTTTCGCAGATCCCAAACTTCATTGGTTTCAAAATTGTCGTCTCCTACAAACCCTCGACTGCAATATCAGTAGGGCCCACTTCCTTTATGTTCCTTTAGCATTTAAACAATTCAATTTTTTTATCTTATGCTTTAGGCCACTTTATTATACTTCTATATTTATTGCATTTCCAATTTCCGCTTTAAAACTTTTGATGGGACCTACCTTATATTGCATCGCAAATTTGTTATGTATTAACTTATTCCGCTTCTTAAAATCCCTGATTGTGATAACATGGGACCCTCCTTAATGTAACCTCACCTCCCATCACATTTCCCAATTCGCAAATCCTTCCTATTGTGCTTTAAGCCTACCCACTCCGATCCCTGATTTGAGATAACCCTCCAGTCCTGATATGCAAAAAAACCCAATCCCTGATATGCGATAAAGCCCAATCCTCGATATGCAATAAATCCTGATCCCCGATATGCGATAAAAACTTTGGTCCCTAATTGTGATATTCCTCAAAACCCTTATTGCACTATGCGATATATCGCATCACACTTCCGTTATTTTTTTGTCTCCGCCTTATGACCTTCCGCCTCCTTTTCCCAATTGTGATAATAAAGTGGGACCTCCCTGCCACATCATCTTAACCTCTTCGCATTTATCTAATCGCATATTCTATGTCCCCAACCTTTTTCCCGCTTCAGTTCTTACGATGGTGATCTCCACAAGCCATTACACCTTGGTATCTTCCTCAGCCTTTAATCAATGGTCCTTGTGCCTTTTCTGCCCCCCTTATCCATTTTGCTTTTAACACTGTGGGGGGGGTTCTGAAAAGTTGTTTTCTCCGTCGCTCTTCCTACTACGTGTCCTCCTCTCTTCATTTCATACCCCCTCTCAGTCCAAACCTTTTACTGTTTTCATATCCCCCAAAACCATTCTCCTTGTTATGAGGAATTATGATCTACGGATAAATCAAATTCCCTAAATGTGGTGCTAGACATTTAGAACAAAATATCAAAGGCTTTGCAGTCACTTTCTCTAAGAGTAAATAGACACACAGAAACATAGAATGACCTACTTGTGATCCAAGCGCTTCCTATTCTCCTTCTGTTGCTTTTTTTGTAGCTTCCAATCCAACTTAGATCGGCAGAATAGTTCCTACAATTACAAACACTAAACAGCAAAGAGATTGCAATATACAGATGCCTATTTATCTTAATCTGTTAAATCGATTGAACATGAAACATATATATCAGTTAAGAGTCCATCACATGAGAAATAGAAACATAAACAAATACATATATGAGAACATGAACATCAATATTTATTAATGAGTAGAAGGGGGAGGTTACAACCAATGATCGATTTGATGTCACTAGCTCCAGCATCATCCCAGCCTCATCACAATCAATATCTCACCAACAGCATATCACTTCTATCACTCTCTCAATTGAGAATCCAAACAAAATTTATTTACTAAAATTATTCCTTCCCTAGCACTAGGATCTGTGCTCAATTTATAGGGAAACTGAAGGTAGCTTCTCAATCAATGGCTTTCTAATAATAGGAAAGACATGTTTCCAAGTTTAGAGGTGTTATATGGACACATGGATTCAAAATCTGACAAATATGGACTCTTCTAGAAGGCACTGGACATGTGGAGATTTCGGAACAATGAGAATTTCGCTCCCATTTGACCAACACACTCTTGAATGTCGGGAAGGGCATTGCAGTGCACCCTTGAATGGAGGGAGTTGCATATGCAACACAATTAGTCCCTTGAGAGGCAGTTTTGGTAAGCTCATAAGTGATATAACATATACTTCAAACCTTGGAAACGTTGCGATATAAGTCATGAATGATTTGTTCTTGTCTTAGGGCATGTAGTAAATGAAATGATAGGGGATGATAGACCCTATTTCATTGGTCCTAGGGATGATGTCTAATTTTACCAGGTCATGGGGGATGATGCCCATATTGACCTATAACAGCTGCCCCCTAAAGCATGAAGTCAAAATAATAACCATATTTTTTGAATGAGATGCTTTACGATGTGATGGGCTGAAACTGAAGTAGAGTGGTGACCTACATCAATCTTACAATACATTACATCAATATATTTTCATCTTGATCACGAATTTCTGAGGGAGGCATTCCCATGCTCAGCACATAAACTATCTAATAACATGTACATAGTGCAGAAATTCATATACATTGGAATGTTTCTCAATACAGACATGCCTACAGATATAGGCCCATGTTCAGATGACGATCTGTATGTAAGGTCACTGTATAGATGATGTGTACAACAATCCTAAAATCGCAGCCCAGATGGCTGAAACTAGATCCGGGGTCTTCTTATCTCGTTCACTCGATCATGCAGGTACAAGTATAGCCATGTGAATATATGATTTGTAGCCAATGATGTGAGATGTTAACAAATGCGATAGAACCACCGTTGATGTTAATGGCTCTCAAAGTAATGTAGTACATTTTGTAAGGCATGAATAGATCATTTGATGTTGAACGCAAAACAAAAACTTTCGGTCAAAGGTCCGGAAGCGAGGATCTTGTCAATGCTGTAACAAGCCTCATGGTACTGGAAGATGATGTTTCTAAGTAAAATTCCTGGATGATGATTTGATATCATTAGGAAGCCACTTTATCACAAAACAGGAGTTACTGATTTCAGAGACAAAATGTGACTTGATATAGAAATGTTCAGGGATGACTGTCATGAGAATCAAGGTTTATGAGTATTGTAGAAGGATGAGTATTCACTAGATGACTTCTCTTGAACATATCGGTGACACTGAGATGAGTTAGCAGCATTGACCCAAAAATGAAGTGAAGGTATGATGAACCATAGGTATGAATGAATCATCAAGAATATTACCCAACCCAAACAGTCATGATGATGGAGTGAAGTGTCATGTTCAAGAGCGACTTGCTAACATAAAATATTTGTTCACTTTCCCAAATTTTCCTCGGTCATTTGTCGACCAATACCTATTTATATTTTAACAAGCTTGAGGAGGATAACATATGCTTGATCTATAATTCAACCCTTCGGGCAAATAATGTATTGCTATTTAATAATTTAACGAGTCTAGAGATAAATGAAACTCGATTCTTGCCATGATCGACAAGACCGTTGCTATTTTATGTTTTAACGAGCCTAACGAAAGTGAAAACCCGCTATTTTTTCATATTTAGAGAGTTTGAAAAAGAGGACAAAAGAAAACTCCATAATTAATTTTTCATAAAGTTGTCGCTCAGATTCGAAAAAGTGTAAAATAATATCTAAGAGAACCTCCTAGCCATGTTCGACTAAGGTTTTCCTTTTTCGTAAATAATCTATCTCAGTCCGGAAAAGTGTTAAACTTATACGTAGTAGATATCAATTCATTTACTTTTACGAGCTCGAAATGACAAGTGCTCGACAATATTTTCACATTATCGGAGTTTGACAAGAGCTAAAAGAAGACTCCATCGGTTCCTTTTTTGCTATTATCGAAGCTCGAAAAAGAGATAAAAGTGTGCTTCAAGTCCTTTTTCATTTTTATCAAAGCTCGAAAAATAAGGATAAAGTATGATTTGTGGTCAAATCATTCTTGAAATAAATATGCAGAACTAATCTGCTCATCAGTTGCAAACCTGTTCAGAACAACATCAAATGGATTAAAAATACTCGTTTCATGATAAAAATTGAATAAAACCATAGTCACAACAATAACTATGATTTTAAAATAATCAAATGACTAATTAAAAGAGTTTTACGATTCATTTTTACCATTTGAAAGTTACCATTTGCATTTTTGAGCTTTGAACCTGTTTTTGCCCCCGAATTTCAGCTGTTGATTGCAATCGATTTTGTGGACGGTTTTCATCGCCGTTTGATCCAGGTTGATGCCATAAACCCCCTCTTTCTTTCAGCAGTCATTTAATTTCATTTAATTGCAATTTTTTAGGGATTTGGGCTCCTTAGGGTAAATTATTTTTCAAAAGATGGCAATGCACCCTTGGGCATCAAAAAATGCATTGGAATGCACTCAAAATGAAGCTTAGGTGCATATGAAATGCACTGTCTATTGACCAAGACTGTGTTGGGCACAATTCACATTTTTTATTCTTGCATTGTCCTCAAATTTTGCCTAATTTTTTTCATGAAAAGGAGTCTAATGAGTCTTATGGTTATGTTTCGGGGATTCATCGGACTAGAATGACAATTACTTGGAGAGAAAGAGAGAATGAAGAAAAAAACATGATTTCCCTTAATGATCTGGGTACTGTAAGAGCCCTCAGGGATTGTGGGTTATTAAAGTACTTATGTTTATCATGTATGAGGCAACAAATGGAACTTTTGGAGTTCCTTTTTTTTGCATGGGATCCGGAAATTGAGGTATTTCACATTAAGAGAAAAGTGGTTCCAATTTCAGTGGAGGACATCTATTTTTTTGACAAGCTTGTCGAGGAGAGGCCTACCCATTTATCTCTGAGGGTCTGCTCTTGGAGGAGAGACGGTGAGAGACTATATTTTGCAGTATTTCTACCCAGGGGCAAAGCCAAGCAAGTATGGGAAAATAAACATTTGTGACATTCGTGATTTTTCCTTGAGAACCATATTATTCATGATCTCAAAGCTTGATGGTACCGCTACACTCCATGTAGCGAACAAATCTTATATGTAGTATGCGCTAGAGTGCATGGAGCCAATAATTTTCAACTGGGCTAAAGTTGTACTCTCTCAAATAAAAGAACAACTGAGAAAGGAAAAGGGAGGAAGGAAGAAAAACTTCAACTATGATTCGATCCTCATTTATTTTTCCTTAGAGTGGATTCCACTGATGCAGCCTCAGCATGTGACATTAGGTGTATCTAACCCTAGAGATCCAAGGATGTAGAGATGGGTAGAATTGATGGCTAGACATGCAGGCCAATCGTCCATCGTGTTCTCGACTGCATTCTTCAACTGGTTTAGGTGACAAATTATCGCCATCGATGAGTATGCATATGCAGAAATCGATTTCCAAGGAGATCAAGACTTAGCTTTACCAGAAGGCACTCAGTGGGGTGCAATCGGTAAGAATGTTTTGACTATGTTTTTTTTATTTTTCTAAGGTTTATACATTTTTTTTTGTTTTTATGTTTTCCCAACTATAAACTAAAGTTTTAATGTAATGCAGATGTGGGTTGAGTTCAACCAGTGGAAAAGCCAGAGCATGGAGTAGATGAGCCAGCAGAGAGGGTTGTTGGGAGAGTAGTCCTTCAGGATTTAGACATGGTTGAGACTCTTGTTGAGCTTCGACAGCACATAGAGGGGTTGACCTTTAGGATTTCGGATTTCCAGATTGAAGAGTTACCCATGCATCTACAACACCACACTATTTGCGTTCCTAACCGCTAGATGCGATTACTATGTAGGATAGCTAGATCGATAACATGTTACCATGAGCATCACTAGTTTACTTTTGACATGTTGCATACATTTTGAGGTCAGATGAACAATTTGTCTTGGGCACAAATTTTTGTAAGAACCTATAATTATATATCTATTTTATTTTAGTGTTTTCCTATGTTTATTGTGCAATCCTATTCAATTTTGTTAATTTATATTTACATGTGTTGCAAATGTCTGTTTATAACATAATTCGCTAAAGAATCATTTAATGTATTCAAGTTTCTGGAAATGTGTCGATATTGAATAAAATCAAAGTGTCTTTCCAAAAGTCGAACTCTTAGGAACATATGATGCAATGTTGGATTTCTAACAGTATAAACACTAGTAAGTTGTAATACCACAAGTTGTGAGTCTAACCTTATGATGATGTGGCTAATACCAAATGAAATGGCATCAGAGAGAAGTTGGATCAATGTGCTATACTTAATGATATTATTTGTAGATAGACCGATAAAAATCCCTTGAAAAATCACTAACTCGTCATTCAGAGCGAAAATGGCCCATGCTACAGAGGATAAATTCTGCATACTACGACTAGTACCATTAGCATACCCAACAAATGGTTCCAACGATTCATACATCTGCAAAGAAATGTAAATTGGATTAGTAACGTCAATAAAAATCTAAAAAAGAAAACTAAGATAGTGAATGCAAATCAACAACATATATATATATACATATATACAATACAAAAAATTACTACGATCATGATTAAGCATAGTAGCGTTTAAAATACAACCCATTTCAGGGCTGTGTCAATGGAATTCCATCATAATCTACCAACTCATAGGCACCCTTAGCAAGAACTCTTTTGACAATATAGGGGCCATGCCATAACTTCTCAAATTTCCCTGCACCTATTACATCAACTTCCTGATCATAAAGAAGGATCAAGTCACCCTCTGAGAAAATGCGAGGCTGGACATGCTCGCCATATTGCGCCTTTATACGTCTCTTATGCGCTTCATTGCCCAATTGGGCTTCACGACATGTTTCATCAAGATGGATGAGGTTAAAAATACGTGCTTCTTTATCTGAGGTGTCAGGTAACAAGTTGATCGTGAGTTTTAGCGATGGTATTTCACATTGGATTAGCAAGATAGCTTCTAGACCATACACCAATTTAAAGGGGGTAAATCTAATTGCGTTTATCACCGAGGTTCAGTACGCCCAGAAGGCCGAGTATAGGATCAAATGAAAATTTCTTTTATGAACTCATATCATTCGTTGAAGCATTCGTTTAAGAATTTTTTTAATAGCCTCAACTTGTCCATTTGATTGTGGATAATAATGAGTAGAACTATCATGATACAGTCCTAACTTGGCAGTCAACTTAGTCATCACGTGGTTACAAAAATTCTTACCATAATCTGTGACTATAGCCTGTGGGACCCCAAACCGTGCAATGACATGATTAAAGAAAAACAATGCATTTGTTTGTCCTATGTTGTTGAATGTAGAATTGCTCGGGCTTACTTGGTAAAGTAGTCTACTGCGACAATAATATAACCATGCCCCCCAGACGAACGAGGGTTACATGTCATGAAGTCAATGCCCCATTTTGAAAATGGTCCCACAAAGACAACAGGATGCATTGGCGGTTTGCAGATTTTATGATCAAATATTTGGCACGCTTGACAACTTATAATCACGAGGATTTAGTCATGAAATATAGTAGGCCAAAAGTAATCGGCGTGGAGTATCTTCTGCATCGTAGCATATCCAAACAAGTGTCCACCACAAGCCCCAGCATGAAAATAATTTAAAACCTTTTCGGCCTCGTCATGAGTGAGGCACCTTCTTAAAATTGTATCGACACCACAATGATAAAGTGTATCGCCGATGATCAAATAATATTTGGCTTGGTATCAAATACATTGCTGATTAGAGCGAGAGTTATTAGGCCAAAAATTCTGGGTCTGGAGATAAATGATAAAATCCCTATACCAAGGATCAGAGGATCTGATCAGAAATAGAGACTCGTTAGGAATAGAGGGTTTCGACAGTAGCAGTACTATCAGACGTAAGGTCATAGAGAAGCTCAACCAAAACTAAATACTTCTTTGACTTTGATTTGATGAATTCCAAATCAAATTCCTACAAAATTAAAATCCATTTTGAATACTTGCCCCCGAGAAATTGATGTGATAAGATGTAATTCATGGGGTTGCAATCAGAAATGACAATGGTCTTCCGGAATAGGATATAATGGAAAAATATTTGGACAACTTGAACAGCTGCCAAGGCAAGCTTTTCTATGTATGAATATTTCACTTCTGTATCATTGAGATTATAACTCAAATAATAGATCAGATTTTCTATCCCATTTTATACTTGTACCAATACCATAGCAATGGTCGTATCAGCTGTGGAAATATATAAGAAATAATCACTCTGATAATTGGGGGGATACATTAGTGACACCCGGACAAGAGTATCCTGGACAACGTCAAAATAAGCTTGCACAACTTGGTCCCAATGGAAGGGAATCCCCCTTTTCAAGAGTCGAGTAAATCCTTTAGCCATTTCAGCGTAGTTGGGTATGAACCTCCTTAGGAAGTTAGCCTTTCCTTGAAGCTTCTGTAACTGAAGTAAATTTGATGGCGTAGGAAAATCAAGAATGACCTGGACCTTCAATGGGTCTATTCGAATTCCTTATTTTGAGACGACGAATCATATAAAATGACCAAAACCAACACAAAACACACATTTATGTGGATTGAGGCATATTTTGTAGTGTCAGCAGCATAAAAAGATAGATCTCAAATGTATTGAGTGATCAGACTGATTTCATGAATGCATGGGTAAATTGGCTCGATAGGGTTGAAAAATGTTCTTGATGTCATTGAAAGCATAATCGATTGCTCTCTGAAAATTTTCCCCAACATTATTTAAACCAAACAAGAGTTTCCGGTAAGAGAATGTTCCCCAGGGATAGATGAATGTTGTCTTATATTGGTCCTCTAGGTGGATATTGATTTGATTGTAGCCAGAAAATCCATCCATGAACAAAAATATTTCGCATCCAGCATAATCGTTAATAATATAGTCGATAAAGGGAGTAGGATAGTTGTCTTTTGGAAAATCAAGAATGACCTCTTGATATCGATGCACACTCTGATGGTTCCTTGCTTTTTTATAATAGGAACGATGTTGGAAACCAACTCAGTTAGCGAAACAGGGTAAATGAAACCAACACATAAAAAATTTCAACTTCTGCTTTAATGGCAGTAGCCTTCTTCGGATGAACAAGAGAAAGGTGTTGACATATCGGCTTGACATCAAGGTACATATTAATCATGTGTTCAATGATACCAGCATCTATGCCTAGCATTTCCTCACAAGACAAAACAAATACATCATGAAATTCATGAAAGAGAGAGTGATATGTTTCGTGTTCTAATGGAGAACAAGACACGTCGACATGAATATTTTCTACAATGTCGGGTTTGGTCGAATTATCGATAGAAATGGTTTCTTCAATATTTGACAAATTTCTCTAGGAATCGATTGCATTAATAGGAAAATAATTCGAAAAGAAATTTTTGATCGATGGGTGATATAGTTCACTAAGATTATCTTCTTCATAATCGGGAAGATGGGAACGATGATGATAATCTTCCCATGGTTCTCCTTCTGAAATCATGGTTTCTATAATATTCTCATCTATCAAGAAAGTTGAGGAAAAAGGATCATATGGAGTACCAAAATATAATGAACAATCAACCCAAACAACCGATGATGATGATTTTGGATTCGCCACCCAAGCCAGATAGATTGATTGCTATGCTAACACAATGTGGTTGAGCAGCAAAAACTCATCCAACGTAACAACTTCAAAATCACTCATACTCTTCCTTAAGCCAAATGGAGTGGAAGAGATCATGTAGTAGGTCTCTATACTTGAAATTTATGCTGACGTCGTAGGCAGCGGTAATGCAAAGGTTCCCATGAAAGTGGAATCCTTTAAGAGTCCTACACCAATGTTCTGAAGTGCGAGTTGGGATGCATGAACTAACGGAACATTTCCAGTTACCTGGGAACTAGAGGAAAATAAGGATCGTTGATTGATGACTGTGATAACACCTTTATGTGGAAAGGTGATCATTCTAAAATATGTAGAGACAATAGCAGTCATAGCATATAGCTATGGCCTTCCGAGTAAAATATTGTATTCAAGGGGCCCATCAAAAACCTCAACTTCTACATTCACTGTTTTTCCCCCTAGTTCAACATGCAGGTTATTGATAATACCCCAAGGCTTATATGTATGTCCATCGAAAGATTTCAACGTCGTTGGCGATTGGGATAGGCACGATGAGCCAAGTGATTTCCAACAATTTAGAGACATAATGCATGTATATGCTCCCTCATCAATAATAGTACGATGAACAAGATGATTGTGAACATTTACTTGGATGGAGAATGCCAATTCTACTGGTAATTGCGGCACATAGCCCATATGATTAAAGACTATGAGATTGGAATCTGTCGGATCAATTCCACCAATTGCCGACAACAAAGCCTGTTTCTGGAAGGGAAAATTTTGTAGCACCTCAAGCGCTGACATAGCTGAAGGGGATTGAGCCAAATATTTAACTATATTATAATTTTGAGCAGCTCTGGCTCAAGGATTAAATGTCAATTTATTACTGACTCCCTTCGGTGGCTTGATTGTCAATTCAGGAATAGTAGGTGGCGGTATTGATTCTGTAGACGGATTCGTGGTCGAGGTAGTAGGTTGATCAGTAGCCTGACTACCGTAATATTTATTACCCGTTAACACCAAAACATCAGTCCATGGATTCATGACAGAAATCATAAGCACCTGTGAACTAGAAGCTAGATCCGTAGCAACCAAATTTGTGTCCAAATTCGCAAATGGGTTTGTTAACATAGCTAACGCATGTGATGTCTTTACCATTTTTGAGACTTTAGCGCGGTGAGGAAATTCCCAAACAAAGTGTTTCTCATTATATATTATGCAAGGGTAATGAGGTTTCTGATTTCCAGTCGATTGATCAGATGATATTTCTTGCGGGGTAGAAGTTTGTTTTTTCTTTGATTTCCCTTTTTTCTTACATTCAGGTTGCTTTTCACTTTTTCCCTTGTCAGATGACACGACATGGATTTCGGAAGAAGGTGCAGGGTCATATGCAGTGAGTAATGTGTGTTGGTAGTACCGATCATACCGTCTCCAGCATGAGAGTCCTCTGATGAAGGTGGAACAGTGAAATTAAATCACAGCGCATTGGGAATTTTCTCATGGAGCGTGCCAGACTGAGTATAAATCAAGTCTAAATATTGGGCATGAGAAATGAATTGTTCTTCAGTGAGGGAAGTGCATTGCAATGCACCCTTGAATAGAGGGAGATGCATATGCAATGTAGTTAGTCCCTTGAGAGGTACCGTTGGTCAACTCATAAGTGATATAACATATACTTCAAACCTTGGAAACCTTGCGATAGAAGTCATGAATGATTTTTTCTTGTCTTAGGGCATGTATAAACTGAAATGATAGGGGATGATAGACCCTATTTCATTGATCCTGAGGATGATGTCCAAATTTACCAGGTCATGGGGGATGATGCCCAAATTGAACTATAACACTCCCTTTGTTTGGTAATACCACCAGGCCTTACCACTGTTATTCCTGCTATAACTCACTCCATGTTGCTTGCCATTCTATCAAAAAGGTTTCAGGTTTTCCACCAAACATAAGGGTTGCGCCATTAAAGAGAAAATGGTAGTGTTGTTGATTAATTCCACCATTTTCCTCCATAACCTACCAAACCATCATATTTCCCACTCTTCCTTTGATCCCTCCCACTGGTCCCACCTTCAACGTGTCTCCTTCCCATATCTTTCACGTGCCCATTTATTTTGGTTTAAAACCTATCCATATGGGTTTTTCCACTCCAAAACTCTTTCCGAGTTTATTTCAAAACCATATCACGACAAACAAGAAACTAAACGAAAGGAAAAATGGTAGAGTTTCTCTGAAACATATTTCCATTACACCCACGCCACCATTACTCTTAACTCTAGCACGTTTCAAAAAGGCACAAACAACATTCAAGGGACAGTTGGAAAATTTACAGAAAGCAAGGCAACAATTTCTTAATCTTTTTCCAAACTATCAGCAAAACCTATACATCGTGACCTATGGTTTAGGATAAGGAAATGCCAAGTCCCCATGGTTGTTGGGTTTAATAAGCTTCAGATGAGTGCTCAATTAAATATTTCTAGTGATATAATAAATTGAAACAAATTTCCTCCTGTTTTCTTTCAAATGTAATAAATTCCCTATCCTTGTAGATGTTTGAGAGTCTAGCCTTTCTAGCAGACCATTGTAATTCTATAAATACATAGTTTATAGATGTAGAACGTGTTGGATAATGGAATGAGATAGTCTCATACTTTACAGTGGAGTTATTATAAACATATTTTAATGAAATCAAAGATGTTTCAGCAACTATTGTGAGATCATTCCAGTGGTATTTCTTTTGAGCATTTTTTTCCTCTCTGCTATTCCATTTCCATTATAACTTATGCATGTTAATCTTACTAGTTTATAAATGGAAATCATTATTTCTATGCTTTGTTTATTAATATTTTCATAAGTGTGTCTCTTATGATGAATGAATTCAGTAAAATGCTCATTCAGATTCTTACTGTTATGAAACTAGCTTCAAAAATAAAATAAAAGAGAGATCAATGCCTTAAAAATCAGCCACTTCGAGGGGGAAACCTCCAATACATTACATAAATGAAAAATTCTTGGATGATACAAATGAAAAAACCTCCTTTCTATACATAGGAGTCCATGGGGCCACAATGTAATCCTAGCTGACCTAACAATAATAATTTAAGGGCACAATAATAAAAATATGGGGGTTACAGGGGTACAACAATAATAATAAGGGGGTTACACTAACAACAATAAGGGACTATACTAGTAAAATAGGGACCTAACATGCTTCTCTCCTTAAAAAAAGTGTTGTCCTCATCTCTTGAGTAGCTCCAAATGCTTTTGTATAAAATTCTCATCCTCCCATGTATAATCTTTAGTGGGTAAGTTCTTCCATTTGATGAGATACTATGAAATTGATCGATTTCATAGTTTTCAAGTTCTTTTTTCCATGACTGCTTTATGTTCCAATATGGTTTTTCCTTCTTCATTAAGTTCTGGAAATATTGTTTGAACAGGAATTTTGTCCCCTATAACCTTTTTTAAGCATGAAACATGGAAAACTGGATGCACTCGCAAAGAAGCAGGAAGCTCTAATTTGTATTTCATAGTACCAATATTTTGCAAAACCTTGTAAGGACCATAATACTTTGGTGATAATTTATTATCCTTCTTAGCTTTCTTGAGGGAAATTTGTTTGTATGGTTGTATCCGTAAAAATACCTAGTCTCCCACATCAAAACTTCTCTCACTGCGATGTTGATCTGCCTGTTGTTTCATTCGATTTTGTGCCAAATTTAGGTTATCCTTTAAGAGTTGGAGAACTTCTTATTGATGCTCAATGTGATCCTCCACTACTTGAACCCTAGAATTTTCCCTTAAATAAGATATGATGGATGGTGGATGATATCCATAAAGTGCCATAAATGGGGTCATTTTTGCTGCTGTATGAGAGGAAGTGTTATACCACCATTCAGCGAGAGGTAACCACTTGACCCATTGTGCTTACTTATCAGATACAAAACAATGAATATATCCTTCCAAACATTTATTCACTATCTTTTCTTGACCATCGGATTGAGTATGATAAGATGAGATATGAGCTAGTTGAGTACCCAAACAAGAAAATAATTTCATCCAAAAATTTCCTGTAAAAATGGGATCTCTATCACTTACAATAATCTTTGGGTTTCCATGTAGCTTTTGAATTGTTTCCATAAATGTAGTAGCGACTGTACTCGCTTTAAATGGATTATATAATGCAGAAAAGTGTGCATACTTGGTAATTCTATCAACTACCACCATGATGACACTCCTTCCTTCGGACTTAGGTAAATCTGTGAAAAAATCCATTGAAATATCCTCCCAACGTTGACCTGGAATGGATAAAGGTTGTAGAAGACCTGGGGACTTAATTGTCTCAACTTTATTTTGCTGGAAAACCAAACATTCCACCACAAAATTTTGAATATCACATTTAAGGCAATCCCAAAACCATTCTTTCTTCACCCTGTGGTAATTTTTAAAATATCCCGAGTGTCCTCCTAAAGGGGAAGTGTGTAATTCCAAAAGAATATTTTGTTTTAGTTGGGAATTCTTGCAAATATATAAGCAATCTTTGTACCATAACAAATCATTTTTACAAATAAATGTATAAGATTTACTTGGATCTTGCTGCAACTTTTGAATGAGAGTCCACACTTCTTCGTCCTTCTTCCATTGATCCCTTGCTTCGGTTATCCAATCTGGTTGGATAATTGAAAAGGCACAAAGCAATGCTTCTACCTCTTCATCCTTTCTTGAGAGTGCATCTGCAACAACATTTAGCTTCCCTTTTTTGTAGATGATTCCAAAGTCATAACCCAACATATTTGTGACCCATTTTTTCTACTCTTCTGAAGATAGTCTTTGTTCCAAAAAGTGTTTAAGACTATCATGATCATTTTTTACCTTGAAATTTCTTCCCATTAGGTAAGGTCTCCATTTATTTAGTGCATGCAGTATTGCCAACATTTCCTTCTCATAAATAGCCTTTTGTAAATACTTTCCTTTGATTGAATGACTTTCAAATGCAATGGGTCTTCCTTCTTTCATTAAAACAACACCAATTCCATTTCCTGAGGCATCACATTCCACAATAAAGGTTTTTGTGAAGTCTGGCGTAGCTAAGACTGGTGCTAGGAACATTGCCTCTTTAATATGTTCAAAGGCCTTAGTTGCTTCAGGATTCCATGAAAATGCATCTTTCTTCAATAATGTTGTTAGAGGTGTTTCTATTCTCCCATAATTATTAACAAACCTGTGATAATACCCTGTTAACCCGAGAAATCTGCGCAAATTCTTTATGGTTGTGGGGACTTTCCATTCCTTAATGGCTTTAATTTTGTTAGGGTCTACCTTAACACCCTCGTGAGATACAATATGACCCAAGTATTCCACCTCTTGTACTCCAAAGAAACATTTGAATGTTTTTGCATATAATTGTTTCTCCTCCAATAGTTTGAGCACCCTGTCAACATGTTGAACATGATCCTTCCAAGACATGTTGTAGATTAGTATATCATCAAAAAATACTAGCAGAAATTTTCTAAGGAAGGGTTTGAAAATGGAATTCATCAACCCTTAAAATGTAGAAGGTGCATTGGTAAGGCCAAAAGGCATGACCAAAAATTCATAATGACCCTCATGAGTTCGAAATGTTGTTTTAGGAATATCTTCAGTCTTCATTCTAATTTGATGATATCCTGAACGAAGATCCAACTTGGTAAAATAAATTTCTCCATGTAATTCATCCAATAATTCATCAATCACAGGAATGGGAAATTTATCTTTAATAGTGATCTTATTAAGCTCCCTATAACTCAGACACATGTGCCATGATCCATATTTCTTGTGCACCAATACTATTGGAGCAAAGAAAGAACTTTGACTAGGTTGAATTATACCAGCCTCTAACATTTCTGCAATCATACGTTCAATTCTGCTCTTTTGGACATAAGGATATCTGTAAGGCCTAATGTTTGGAGGAACACTTCCTGGAATCAAATGAATAGCATGATCATGATCAAGAATAGGTGGGAGTCCTTTGGGAGTATCAAACACCTTGGAATGATTTTCCAAGACTTTTTGGAGATCTGGAGAAATAGATGATTTTGATGTTGGAACTTCTAGTGAGCATAATTATGCAATTACTCCCCATTGTTCTTTCTTCAAAATATTTTTCATGACATTAGAGCTTATTATCTTTCATGGCTTCCCTGCGATACCCCGTAATTTGATTTCCTTTCCTTCCGAAAGGAATTTCAAGAAAATTTCTTGAAAATTAAAAGCTATAGTCCCCAAAGATTGTAACCATTGTACCCCTAGTACAACATCAACACCTCCCATTGGGATGGAAAGCATTGGACTATTCAATACATATTCCCCCATGGCTAGCTTGATATTATGGCACTTTCCAGAGAAATTTATAGTTCCTCCATTTGCAACCATCACTTGACATTCTGGTGCTAGGTATAGGAAACAATTCAATTCCTTGGCTACCTTACAATGAATAAAATTATGGGTACTACCCAAATCAATCAACACTACTACCTTTTTCTTCTTGATTTGTCCTTCTATATTGAGAGTTTGAGGAGTGGTAATTCCTACCAATGCATTACATGATATGTTCGGACTCATTTCTTCTTCTTCTAGGGTTTCTTCCTAGTGTATATCCTCTACTTTTGAAGTTTCTTCTTCATTTTCTTCCTCCTCTTCACAATCTATGTAAAATAATTTATTCTCAGCACACTTATGACCTTTAGTGTATTTTCTATCACAACTGTTGCAAAGCCCTTGTTCTCTTTTTTCTTCCAATTTTGTGGTGTCAACCTTGTAGGTTGTGGAAGTCTAGGAGTAGCAACACTTCCATCTTTATAGATGTGAGTGGTAGGCTTCCTTGTCGCCATAATTTTACATTCAATTTTTCTTGCCAACCTGAATGCCTTCTCCATTGAATCAGGTTCCCAAATGTGAACTTCATGTTGGATATTATCCTTTAAAGTCCCTATGAAGACATCAATCCTATGTTCCTCTGGAATATAAGTTACCTTTATATTCAATTTTTGGAAGTCCTTAATGTGCTCTGCCACTAAACCCTTTTATTTGAGATTTATCAATTGGCTAAAGAAGGTGTTGCTCTTTGTATCCTCATAATGTGCTATCATTTCCTCCGTAAAAATTGACCAAGTGAAAATTTTTTTACGGGAGAAAAGCCATCGATACCATACAAATGTATTTTGTTCTAAATGTAAAGTTGCAATGCGTACCTTTTGTGTGTTTTTCACATTATTGAGATCAAAATATTGATCCATTTGTAGTATCCATGCTACAAGATCCTTGCCATCAAACTTCCTCATATCCATCTTTGGAATATGGTGGTTCTTCAATCCAATATTAGAGTTTATGAAATCATGATTAACATTTATTTTGTTCTCATCATGAGTTTCCTCTACTATATTTTCACCATTAGGAATCATTTCTTGTATCAACTTTGTCAAACCTTCGATGTCTGCTTTTAGATTATTCTTCATGTTTTCCATGTTGTCTTTCATTTTTTCTTCCATGTCCTCCATCTTAGCTTCCACTCCATCCATATTAGTTTCCATGCCTTTCTTCAAACCATCCATCTTCACTTCCATGCCTTTCTTCAAAATTTCCATTTTATTTTTTGTTGCTCTTTGCGAGAGCGAAATTTGGTGCACTTGCTCTTGTAATTTTGATAGATCATGTTGCAATTATTCATCTTCATGAGTCATAGTACAGTATTCTGAGGGCTTAGTGGGTGTTGAATTCTTTTTAGGAGGCATTTCAGAGCCCAATACTGAATATATGCTCAATAGGCCCTTGGAATCACTTCAAACTGATTTTTTACATAAAACTTCTGCAATTCGGAAACAAATACACACCTTTTTCTTGCTTTTTAGGAGCTTGATATTGAAACTGAATTATCTCTGTGATTTTGGATCTTCATTATCTGAAATTTGGCTTTAAGGTATCCCTCTGAATTCTCTTTCAAATGCCACAGATCTGACCTGATTTGGATTCTTCAAGACAAAGTTATGTCCAATCTCCCATAATGACCTAATTATGGACTAGTTTAGTAGAACGAATTTTTACGACTTTCCATGTGTCATTGTTTCCTCTTTCAGCTATGAAATTGATAGAAAGTAAAATACAGTCTGTGTACTTGTGGCCATTTTTTACGGAATTCCAATCCGATGCTCAGAGAGACAGTTATGAATATTTCCCCATGATCACCTCCTTGAGATGAAATTCAGGAGCCTAAAAAAGCCCTAACTTCCATAGATCATATCTCCAAAAATATTGCGAACCAAGATCTAAAATTTTGTGATGATGTTCCTCCGGATTTTGGCTTCGTACTCTAAATATTTCAGCTTCTAAAACTTTGTACAAAAAAATTTATAGTGAAAATTCCATGATGACCTGTTTGGAGCAGCGAAAACCCTAGAATCCAAGGCTCTGATACCAAATGTTGTGAAACCAGCTCCAAAAATAGAAGAAAAGAGAGATCAACGCCTTAAAAAACAACCACTTCGAGGGGGAAACCTCCAATACATTATAAATGAACAATTCTTGGATGATACAAATGAAAAAAGCTTCTTTTTATATATAGGAGTCCATGGGGCCACAATGTAATCCTAGTCGACCTAACAATAATAATTTAAGGGCACAATAATAACAATATGGGGGTTACAAGGGTACAACAATAACAATAAGGGGGTTACACTAACAACAATAAGGGACTATACTAGTAATATAGGGACCTAACACTTACCTTTTCTACCACTATACACAATGACAATTAAGTATGCTCAAATAGTTTACCTACGTGGCCTCACTCTGTTCTCTGCTATTCAATCTTTGAAATCATCTTTAGCTTCCCCAATTCTTATTTCTATCCAACATCTCAATTATCAAACAAACTAATCATATATATATATATATATCCTAAAATCCCATGGTACTCATCCATTCCTTGAATATTTAAAGTGACATAGAGAGAACCCTCTCTGGTTAGGTAGGGCTAGTTGCCTAGCTAAAAGTTGGTTTTTGGTTACCTTTCTCCACTCCTTTATCATCCTTGGGAAGTTGGGTAGAGTGATATCATTTTTGGCTTCGTTGTTAGGGAGCGATTGCTAACCATTCCCTTTGAAAGAACGACAAAGATTAGCTATGATTGCTGATGGTGAACAATGGTCTGAGAAAAGAAGGCTAAATCATTCACCTAGCGATTCCAGTGGTAAAGAATCCAAAAATCAGAGTTTTCATGGCGACTCCACTTCTCAAAGATCAATAAAAAGAATAAACCCATTTTGAAAACATTGAAGTCACAAGGAAGGTTTTCAATTTATGTGAAGTTTTTCAAAAACCCATACCTTGAAGAATTTCTTGGTGATTTCACTATTTTCAAGATGGATTCCACTACTAGAAGGTATGATCCTATGAATCGTCCTCACAATCCTGGTTTTCCAAATCGAATTCCTTGGATAGATTTGGAAACTTATATGCCAAAATTCATATATGGAAACGAGGATGATGTTTTTCTACTTCTGGTTAGATTTCACATGCATGTATGTAAACTAAAGATTGATTTTCTTGAGGATTGCTTGATGAAAATGTTTATGGCTACCCTGGAAGGGAAAGCTATATCATGGTATGAAGGGTTACCAGAAAGAAGCTTATGTTCTCTTAAATATTTTCGTAGAGTGTTCTTCAAACATTATGTGAAGTCTAGTATTTATTTATCTCTCTTACAAAGCTATTGTGATTATGTTGAAGGTTTTATTGCATATCTTTAGAGTATTGATGATATCAAATGCATGAATGATGAAGAGATCATTGAAGCCTTCTATGATTTCTCCCTTCAACAGCAATCTGAAGAAGCTAATCACTTTGATACACAAGATCATATTCAGCGTACAGTAGCTTCCCCTTTGCTTGAAGATGAAATAATTTTGCATCATGATGGTCAAATGAAACCACATGAAATAAAACAGCAGTCTGATGAAAATTTATATGCTCCTTTTCTTGAGATTAAAGATTATATTTAGCATCCTTGTGGATCTTTAGGAGGAAAAGAAGACAATTATTGTTTCATCCAAAGAAAACAAAGAGTACTTCCTCCTTTGACCGAAGAAGAAATAAATCAGATTTTAAATTTGCAAATCCCTATTCCATCCTTTAAGAATGATGATGTTATTATACAGTCGTGTCAGTTTCCAAGTGATTATGAAGAGGAGAGTAGTGATAAAGAAGAAGTTGTTTTATAGCCATTGCAGATACATATCTTCCTCAAGGTTCAGAAAATGAAAAGTCTATTGATAAAAAGGAGTTTGTTTTCAATCTCATAGATGTGGACACTTATGCTGTTAAAAATATTATGGAGCATACTTTTGCTAATTTTTTACAGCCATATGGGAATAATGCTTACTCATCTCCTTTCGTTGATCCAAAAAAGGTAATGCCTCATGATTTTCAAGATCCCTTGGGCAGTATTTTGTAGGCATTGGAGAACATGAATGTTGTCTTGTTTGTCAGCATAAGTCTTGTTTTCAGATTTTATCGTGAGTTGCCTACATGTACATCATTCTACTTGCTCGAGGAAAGTGTGAGCACGATTCAAGTATCCATTTGCTAGATTGTTTATACTAGAGGTATCATATCGCATGATTGTATATATTTCTTTTGTATGCAGGTGGTTATCATCAGGATTTGAAGCCTGAGGTAAAGGCACAAATATCTTGATGGTCTGCTACCATCAATAAGTTTGAAATTTTTTATTTCAGTCAGAGTCAGTTGTCAAGTTAAAGTCAAGTCAGTTTTTGAGTCATTTAATGTCTGTTTTGACTCCATTTCCCATGGTAAGGCTACTTGTCCTATGGTGTTCTTGACACCTCCTGAAGGAACTGCCATCCCTAGCTGGAGCCAATGTTAGTGTCAGTGTATCAGTGATAAAAAAATATCTCTTTTAGGAGTTTTTCATTGAGTCTTAGGTCAAAATTTGTTATATTCGAAGAAGTTCTCAAAATAAATTTTGGTCACTAAAAGTTTCTAGGTTTGATTTGTTGTTTCATCATTTTATCCATGATTGTCAAAGCTCCAAGGAATCAATTTTCCTTTTCATATCAGTTGAAAGAAGAAAGTGTTTTTGTCAAACTGTAATGGTGAGGAAGTTTCTTTTCTTCCCTCATTCATTTCATTTAACCTCATAGCTTTCATTTTTCCGAAACCCAAAGTCCAACGCTCATTTTCTATTCAAAACCATTTTTAACCATTAAAATTCATTTTTTATTGTTAAAAAGTACTTCACCCCCCCACAGCAAGCCCTCTCCATTTATCATATATAATATATAATATATCTTATATATAATATACCCCTTTCCGCCTTTCCATTTACCTTTACTCCTTACCTTTTCACAAGTCGCTTATCGCAAATCCTAGACTTCATTAGTTTCAAAATTGTTGTCTCCTATAAACCCCCGACTACGATATTGGTAGGACCCACTTCCTTTACATTCCTTTAGCATTTAAACGATTTAAATTTTTTTTCTTATGCTTCGGGCCACTTTATTATACTTCTATACTTATCACATTTCCACTTTCCACTTTAAAATTTTTGATGGGACCTACCTTATATCACATCACAAATTCATTATGTATTCACTCATTCCGCTTCTTAAAATCCCTGATTGTGATAACAGAGGTAGTGACATAGAGAGAGCCCTCTCTGGTTAGATAGGGCTAATTGCCTAGCTAAAACTTGGTTTTTGGTTACCTTTCTCCACTCCTTTATCAGCCTTCGAAATTTGGGGAGAGTGATACCATAATCCATGGAAATGGATTTCCAAGGTCAATTAGGGGTAGGCAACGAAGTATAGAGACCTTTCTTCTTGATGGTCGGTTTTTCAATGGCAGAGGCAGTGCAGGATCTGATGTACTTCCTGATATCTCGTCGAAGTTTCGACCAATATAAATACTTTTGATGTACTGACACTGTTTTCTTGACCCCGAAATTCTTAGCAACCCGACTTTAGTGTTCTTTCTCAAACCATCTTGGCATTCTCGCTTGAAGGAACGCAAAGGTGTCCCAGGTGACATAGCAGTGCATCCTTGAGGTGAAAATTTGGAACTTTTTTACCTTCCATGAGCATCTTGTATGTGTGGCTGAATTCTAGATCGCTTATGTAGAGAAGCAGACAATCAAAAGTCTCGTGCCCACAAGATTTTAGCATAGTGGTTAGCACAACGATCAGGGGTCGGCTGAGGAAGTCTGCAACATTATTGGTGATTCCCTTCTTGTACTTGATGTTCAAATGAAACTGTTGAAGGTATGTGGACCACTTTTGATTGTGATCATTCTGCAACTTCCCTTGTGTTTGTATGAACTGCAGGGGTCGGTGGTTAGTGTGGATGATTGTTTCCTTTCCAAAACTGTAATGCTTAAATTGTTGATAAGAATGCATAATGGAATAAATCTCTTTGTCATAAGTGGGATAATTTCGGACGGTGTTGGAAAATGTCACACTGTGATATGCCACTGGATTCCCATGTTGATTAAGGACTGCCACAATAGCATATTCAAAGGCATCTATCTCAATCTCAAATGGTTATCGCAAATCAGGTAATGTGAGTACTGGTGCAGAGCAGAGGAAATGTTTCGGCTCTACGAACACCTTCTGTTGAGATTCAGACCAAAATAATTTTTCTTTTGCTCCTCCCTTGGTGACTTGACTCAAGGGCCAAGTGATATGAGAAAATCCAAACATGAAATTGTGGTAGAAATAGGCAAGAACCATAAATTTTTGGAGCTCTATCAGAGTGGATGGGGTTGGCCAATCCCAAATGACTTTGATCTTGGCTGGATCCACATGCACCCCCTTTTCATCAATAATGTTTCCCAGATACTGAACCTAGGTCATGCCAAAGGTTCATTTCTCCAAATTCGCACACAACTTGTGTTGCCGCAGTGTTTGGAGGACTTGTTAGATGTGATGGAGGTTCTCTTCCCAAGTCTGGTTGAAGATCAAAATTTCATCCAAGTACACCACCACAAATGAGTTGGTGAATTGCAGGCCATGTCGTCCATCAGCCGCATGAAGGTTTCAGGAGCATTCATCAAACCGAAAGGCAGGACTAGCCATTTGAAGAGGGCCTCCTTGGCTTTGAAGACAATCTTCCACGCATCAGAGGGTTCGATTGGTACCTGGTGATACCCAAACTTAAAGTCAATCTTGCTGAAATATTTGGCCCCCATGAGCTGGTCCAGGTGCTCATCGATCCATTGGATTGGATACCTATTCCACAATGTTATCTTGTTCAATGCCCAATAGTCAATACGAAGTATCTAGGTGTCATCCTTATTATGTACCAACAAAGTCGGGATCCCACATGGTGAGGAGCTTGGCCTGATGTGCCCTTTCTGCAACAACTCCTAGATTTGTCTCTTGATTTCATCATTTTCTAAGACAAAGTGTCGATAGATCATCCCATTAGGAAAATATGCACCTAGGGTTAGATTAATGGAGTGCTTGACCTGACAGTTTTGAGGAACACATGTGGGTGAGGAGAAAATGTATTTTTATTCCTCCACGAATTTTTCCATCTGTTGTTGTTGCGCATGGGTATATTTGTTTGGAGACTACATCCATAATATTCTTCTCACCCTATGGGTGAATCGTAATGAAAACAAATTTCCTGGTTCAGGAAATAATCTTATTGCATTGCTTTCTGGTATCAAAGAGATGGCGGAAGGTGGTACTATCTCCGGATCATGTACAACTTATTTCCCTAAGTAATAATAACTAAATGAGGCCTAGACTCATACATAGTAAGTCTCTTCCAAAAGTACAGTTGGCCTAATAAGACATCAGAAACTTCAACAGGAGCAATATAACACAGTACCTCATCCGTGAAGGGCTTGATGTTGTAGGGAAGGTGGCACTGCTAGCTTACATGAAGATCTCTTCCTTCTTGAAGCCACTCGATGGTATACAACTATATGTGTGCTATGGTCAGTAGGCCAAGCTACTTCACGACCTCTATTGAAATGAGGTTTTTTTGGCTTCTTTTATTGAAAATGAATTGCAATGGAGAGCCCTTCACCCACATCTGGGAATGGAAGAGGTGCTCCCCCTCCTCTATATCTTCACGTTCCTACTTCTACATCTTGGTGGTGGAAACTGTGGTACTGGGTTCCGCATTAATGATTTTCTTCCCTTTTTCATTTCCGTTGTCTGGTTCTGACTCAGAATCAAATCATGGATCTAATTCAGATGCCTTCAGGTTGGCCACCAACGACTGTTTGCCCCGACACTCACTTTTGTTGTGAGAGGAGATTTTATGGAATTCACACCACTTCCCCATGTCCTTCTTTGTCTTTGTGGTGTTGTTCTTGCTTGCTGCTTCTGTGGGTTGTCCTGAGTGGCCCTGCTTTGGCTTTTCCCCTTGTTCTGTGGTTTTGGGGGCAACTTTCCCTAGCCTCGGATTTGTGGATCCAAAGTCTCACTTCTGCTGCTTAAATTTTTGTTCAATATTTGTGGCATATCAATATGTCATGCCAAGCATGGTAATTTTTAGGAACTCCGTTTCCTCATGAATTTATTTGTGCAAAAAAATGTGGTACTTGAGCACCAAGTCTTTCTCCAAATCTTTAATACCCAAAATTGTGTGCAAGGTATGGAACAAATTTTCCAACTCGTGCACATCTTGATCCCTTTGCTACCGCATCAGGGTCTATTGGATACACTTGTCGTCATAGCTCCCCATGGGGTAATAATATTCCTTGATGTCATCTCGGACTGAATTCCAAGTGGTTGCGACTGAAAAAATTGAGGGTTCTTCCTCATCCCTCTATTCACAGTAGGTTTCCCACTAATCTTTGGCATGGGGGGAGACTTTGAGGAGCGCAAAGGTAATATTTTCTCGTTCAGAGAAATCATGGACCGAAAAATACCCTTCCAACAAATTCAGCCATCTATCTACATTGTCGGCATCTATTTGGCCCTAAAATATGGGAATGTCAAAGTTTACTTGTACCTTGAAAGGAGTGGTGCCTCCAGGGTGGCTGTTAGATGAAGTTGCATCACCAATGGGTAGTCGTTGAAGGATCTAGGAAAATTTATCCATCATCGCGTTCCTTTATTTATTGATGGACTCCTCGAGCAATATTTTGATTTGATATCCTTCTCCCTTGTCTTTCTTTACTTCTGCCATGAGAGGTCATTAGGGTTTGCGAGGCTGATCTTGCAAAGGTTCAACCAGATTGAGCCCTAGCTCCTTATACCCTGACCTCGTTGGGGACATGCAAGAATGATCGAGAAAGAGAAGACCGCTCTGATACCACTGATCTTGACTTATGCAGGAACACAATAAAATATAGAAATAAACATAAACGTAGAGATGCAGTAGGAATAACACTTCATTTCATTAATATCAAATACGAAAAAATTCTTACAAACAAATGGAAAACAAACTTTCTGGGGCAATGGTAGCTTATCTCTGAGAAGAGATGTGGTGGCTACATGCCTCTGAACTATGTTACAATGAGGCTCAAGGGACTTTTTTTTATTGAACAATAAGAGAAAACCCTAACCCGAGGAGATATAACACCAAGACTTTATGGACCCCGTTGGGGTTAGTTGGCAAGCCAACTTCCTGGGGTCGTAACTTGGTAATATTTTCTCCATTTAGTGTGTATGATACCTTGTTGTAAATATCTCTCCGAGTAATACATATAGTTAATAAATCATGCCCAAAACACGTCGTTTATGGCCTCAAAATAGATATGGAAATTTAGGACCCGAAAAACAGCTAAAAATAGTAAATAAGAAAACTAACGAAACTTAATAGGTGGAATAGGTGGGTGGCCACCAATATCCACCTGGATCATTCTTGACCCCTTAGGAAGCAATGGTTCCCATTGCATGCAGAGCCTCCATAAGGTGGGGAAATTTCTATTGAACCCGGTCCGTGGTGAACCACTTTCCCTGGAGAATGAGTTGGCCAGCTTTGAAAACCTGATACAATTGGATCTTCTGCTAGCGAGTGCTTTTAAGTTGTGTGCCCATGACCTGATCAATTGCAACCTCTTCCATGCTATCTAGATTTTACTCTATCGAGGTGAGATTTTCTTCAATGTCAGATGTGTCCAGTAATGGTGGAAAATATGGCCAAAGGCGATCCACACTGAACACAAGGTGCAGGCCAAGGAATGGGGGAATGCTAAGCTCAAAAGAATTATCTTGCGTGGCCTTGGTGAAGGTATATGGACCATATCATAGTGGGCATAGCTTGCATTGGGGTCCATAGAGGCGCTCCTTCTACAAATGTAGCCAAACTTTGTTGCCCACCTGGAAGCTATGTGGCACCTGATGTTGATCATGTCGTTACTTGCACTTAGCATTGGCTCTGTCCAATATGTCATGAACCTGTTGGTAGATGTGTTGAATGCACTCAATGAATTTTTTCACCTTGTCAGCTTCAGACTGGACATGAGCCAAATATGCCTGAGTAGCCGCAACTGGCATGGTTACATCAATAGGACATAGTGCCTGCAATCCCAAGCCCACCTAAAATAATGGGTTGTGGTCGTTTGAGTTGTGGAGAACCTGGTTATAGTGTGTTTTACATAGGGGAGGCTCTCATCCCATGTGTATGGATGTTTTTAGTTGTACAAGTGCAAATTTGTACGATCATCTTGTTGACAACTTCTGTCTATCCATCGGCTTGGGGATGGAAATTTGTGGACTTTGTGAGCTTGGTGTCTAGCATCGACCAGAGACTACACCAAAATTTACTGAGGAACTTGTTGTCCCAATGTGAGATGATATACTTTGGGATCCCAAAGTGTACCCACACTCGTTCAAAGAAGAGTTTAGCAGTGGCTTCTGCTGTGATATTGTTCTTGCAGGTTGCCATAATGGCCATCTTCGAGAATCTATCAACAACCACAAAAACATAGTTGTTTCCATGCTTAGTAGAAGGCCCAACATGTAATCCATGGATATGGATTCCCAACGTCAACTAGGGATAGGAAGTGGAGTATAGAGACCTTACTTATTGATGGTCGGTTTGGCAATGGCGTAGGTAGTGCAGGATCTGATGTACTTCCCGATATCATGTCAAATTTTTGGCAAATAGAAATACTTATGTAGTACTGCCACTATTTTCTTGACCCCAAAATGCCCCGCGAAAAAACTATAGTGTACTTTCCAAACCATCTTGGCATGCTCACTTGAAGTAAAACAAAGCTTTTCAAGGTGACATAGTAGTGCATCCTAGAGGTGAAAATTTGGAACTTGCTTACCTTCCAAGAGCATCTTGTATGTGTGGTCGAATTTTGGATCGCTTCTATATAGAAGTGGCCAATCGGAAGTCTCATGCCCAAAAAATTTTAGCACGTTGGTTAGTGCCATGATCGGTGGTTAGGTGAGGCTGTCTGCAACATTATTGGTGTTTCCCTTCTTGTACTTTATGTTCAAATGAAACTGTTGCAAGTATGGGGACCACTTATAATGGAGATAATTTTTCAACTTTCCTGGTGTCTACATGAAATACAGGGGTCGGTGGTTTGTGTGGATGATTGTTTTCTTCCCCAAAATGTAATGCTTCCATTGTCGGCAAGCCTGCACAATGGAATACATTTCTTTCTCATAAGTGGCACACTTTCAGATGGTTTCGGAAAGTGTCACACTGTGATATGCCATTAGATGCCCCTATTGAGTAAGGAATGCCCTAATGTCATATTCATAGGCATTTGTCTCGATCTCAAATGGTTGTTGCAAGTCAGGTAATGTGAGCACTAGTGCAGAGCAGTGAAAATGTTTCAACTCTACAAATTCCTTATGTTGATATTCATAACAAAATAATCTTACTTTCGCTCCTCCCTTGGTGACTTGACTCAAGGGCCAAGTGATATGATAGAATCCCAACATGAACCTATGGTAGAAATTGATAAGACCCAGAAAGTTGCGGAGCTATGTTAGATTGGTTGGGGCTAGCCAATTGTAATATTCCCAAATTTTCACATCATATTCGGAATATTAAAGTCCTTGATTTTATTAATAAATTAAGTAAATAAAAGGGTGGAGGGACCCACAAACCTCAAAGATGAATAAAATCCACTTTTAATGTGTGTATGTGGATATTTTAGATCTAGATCTAGAATCATGGAGTAGTGGAGTAGCTCCATTAATGGATATCATGTCTCATTTATGAGATAGATCATGGAGGATGAAACAGTCACATAAGATATGGATCTTAAATGTAAAATCATGAGGATATTTGATAAGGTCAACTGATATCATAGTGCATTTAAGAAGTTCATGAAGAACTTAAGATAAGATAGTGGAGAAAATGATGCATTTAATGCACACATGATGGAGGGGGTAATCACCCCATGTGAACATGATGGAGGACATGGATCAACAACGCAGTCAACCTTGGAAACTTTTGTCCACATGTACAACGCAGTATTGGAGTGGGCCTAGGCTATGGAAGGCTCTTGCATATAATGAAGGTGAAGGCACAATGGAAGGATGATTTGGATTATTCATTTCTTTATCTCTTTAGATTTAGATTTGTCTTAGGAAATTTCTATGTAGACTTGGGTTGTTTAGCAGAGTTTGCAGTGTTGTTTAGCACAAGGTGTTCCCGAGCAAGAATCCCACCTCTTTATTTGAGTAGCTTTGGAAAGAGGATTGTTCTTCATTCCTTATCAGGCATTGGTGCCATCTTCAGGAGGTTTTTTCTAGAATTCAGCTAGGAAACCAGTGGAGGATTCATCCTACCACTTTTTTCTTCAGATCTAGCCTTTTAGGAGTAGCAAATCTACATTAGGCATTTAGGCCATTGGGTTTTACCTCCATGCAGCAGTAGTCCCTTCAAGGATTGCGCAGTTCAGTCTTTTAGATCTATTAGAGGAAGGAATTTTCCAGTATTTCAGCTGGAAATCCTGTGAGGGATAACCTCCTCACATTGGATCTATTGTTTCCATCACTCAGGAGTTGGTTTGACATATCTAGCAGTTGGCTAATGAGCCTCCCTCTCTAACAACACAATTTTCTGAAGTTGTTGTTCATCCAGTATCTATTTTCAGTGGATGATATTGGAGGAGCTAGATATTGAGCTTTTAGCCCAAGGATCTAGTGAAGGGATCATCCCTTCTTGCATATATCTGATTGTAATTCATTGCAGCCATCATATCATCAAATCTAGCTTCAGATCTGCATTCCCAATAGCATATATGTGAAGCCCTAAGAGGGTGGTTTTCTTAGACTTACAGATCTAAGAAATCCCTTTTGGGTTATCTTGAGAATCCATCATTGAGCCTAGATCTATAATTTCAGCATCATCGGAGCTCCCATTCTACCTAGATTTGAATTTCTATCTTATAGGTAGTTGCAGTCCCTACAATTGTAGCAGGGACAATGAATTTTACCTTCCAGTAGAGAAGCAGTTACACAGTCCCTCTTGGGACATCATTGCAGGGTCATTCTAGACCACCCTTGTGGCTTGAGTGTCTCATATTTTGAGCACTATTGTACATGATTTTTCCACCTCCAAAGTAATAAAATGGCTCAGCTATTTTTGTGCATTCTGATTTGTATATAGATTTATTGTTTACTTTGTTGAAGTTCTTATATTGTGTTTCAGTATTACTACATTCTCCCTTTTGGGATATTAATGATATCGGAGCATGATCTTAGGCTCAGCTTGTGGACACTTCATATTTTACATAAAAAGAAGAAGAAGATAGATGATATCTATCATGGGGGATGATAATTCTACCACTCCTTTCCTTAGATCCATGCAATATCTCTCCAAGGAGGTCAATCCAATGAAGAAGGAAGGACAGAAAGAAGATCCGAGAAGAATATGTGATGAGGAAGGTCCAAGCACTTCCTATTAGCAAAGAAGGAAACCAGAGAAGAATCATAGATCTCCTTATAGATCCACTATGCCCACTTGACATATAGAGTCCCATGCATGGTTCAGGAGATGCATGAGGGAGAGGAGGAATATTCCAGTGCTGGTACACTTGGAGAAGAGCAACATCACTCTTACCAGCAGTTGGAGACACTATTGTCCCAGTTGGAGGAACTCTTGTGTTCTGGAAAGATGTTTCCACACATCAGTTGATCCAAGGTATGCATGAACTTTCATCACATATTGTTTCAGTAAATCATATTGAAACTTATGAGGACATGCCATAAGGGCCAATGCATAACCAAGGATTAGAACACAATGTTGATTTGAAGGATCAAAATATCACAGCGCAAAGGACCCTTGATGTAGAAATTATATAACTGATATGTTATATGTCTAATATTCTCCTGATCATACACTATTTGACTTCATGCACAATACAGAATCTATTCCACCATTATCCTTACTTGCGGAAATTAAATCAATTGCATGCACACATTGAAACCATAAAAATTCACACACATTAACACAATGATTTACGAGAAAGCCTAAAGCCAACAACCCCAAATATTTGTATATAATATATGTCATATAGATCATGTAACAATCCTCATACAAAGCTTCTCACAAGCTCTCAGTACAATACGATCGCTACATACTAATCAGGTCCTGATCTAGCAAATCCATGCACCGATCTCTGCCACCTGCTAGCCTGCCTCTACTGCACAATCCCTGCTGAAGAATGGATCTGAATGAACTCGAATTTCCCCAGCCTTGCTCACGCAATCCTCATTGGCATCTCCAATCACTGTGTGTTGCAAATCATGCAACACTATAGTCACAACTGATAGTCAACCTGCTCTTTCACCTACCTCTCCACTGGTCTCCACTGAAAATTTCCATGCACTGTAGTTAACTGATGTATTCTTTATTTGATTAATGAGTTAATATTTAGTGAATTAGTTAATAATTAATTCACACCACTCTCACTATTGTATCAATCAGTTAGACTAGATACAACTAGCTCAATTGTGTTTAACTGAGTTAAACTGAACACAGCTCCACCAACTACTTCTCCAACTCCACCAAACTCTGTCACATGAGTTCTAACTGAAGTCTCCATGCAATAGCTCCACTTAACCCTCAGGAATAGCGTAATTCCTTCTGTCAGATTATGTGCCACATCTATGCACTTAACTGAAGTGCTCCAAGAGAATAAGATAATGTTTAGAGTCCAAACATTATTAAGAGCTAATAATATTCGACATATCTATTTTTAGACTGGAAATCTAAAAATAGATTCCACCCAATATGCCTAAAAATAGAAGTCCATCTACTTTTCCAACTTGACCAACCATCCAAAAATAGCATCCTACAACTCATAGAATATGATCGACATGTCTAAAAATAGACATAGTCTAAAAATAGACTTGCGCCAAAAATAACCTGCGGGCCCACTTAGTGAAGGCGACTCTTTTCACTAAGCTCATCATCTTGTTGCAATATCAACACTTGATCTAATCAAGAAGGATATTAAGAACTATCCAAGTTCAACATTTTTGAGCTGCATTCAACCCTTTGAGTTGAAGTGTAGAGTTTCAGAAAATGGGATGAGCATGATCCTATGTACAATAACTGGTTATGAGATCAGTATTGTGCCTTGCTTTAAGACAACACATGTATTACCATGAAGATCTACAGCGCTGTCAGTTAGTAGTTGTGAAAATGAAGAGGCCCCATCATTCTTGGAACATTCTCAAGGTAGCTTAACTCATGAAGAAATGGAGGTAAAGATGACAAATGGTAGACATCTTGAGATAAGGAATCTTTTCTCCTTTCTATATGACCCTTTCTCAATGAGCATCTCACAGCTTAAAGAGAAAATTCTACCTGCAGCAGTTCCAAAACTTCATCAGTTTCGGAGGGTCTTTGGTGAAAATAGAATCTCATTGAGAGATATCATTGGAGGTGCACTTCAAGATTTCATAAAGTGCAAAGTTCTTCATTAGTTTGGGGAGGATGGTATTCTGCAAAGGGAGGATACCATGATTATGCAACACATCATTCATTATCCACATTGGGATGAGTGGGTGAGGATGATAAGCAAGGGGTTGCATGACCACTTGCATATTTGTGACATGGGCCAGAAAGCTTGGTTACGATGGTTACCCTTGGGAGATTTTTGCCACTGCCCAAAGGCTCCTATTTCTTTGATCCATGCCTTGAAAAACACTTATGAAATGAAGAAGGAGGCATGGTTGCACTGGCTGCTCTTGGGTGAGTATGGTTACCACCCAATAGCTCATATTTTTCTGAATCATGCCTTGTATATAAATTATAAAATGTAGCAAAAGAAGGCGTGTTCATTTTGGTTTCCCTTGAGAGATTTTGGCCACCACATGACATCTCCTATGTCTATGTGTTTTGTATTGGGTAAAGCTTGGCATGATGCTCTCATGATGTGTATTGATGGTGTTCATTTGTATTGGGTTGATGTGACATTCCACATGTCTATCAATATTTTTTTTCTCCATTATGCACATGAGGAGGAGAGAAAGCAGCAAGATCTCTTGTTTCTTTGGTTGCTTTTGGGGGAGTTTTTCTTGTCCATCTTACATAGAGGGGATGGAGGATGGCAGCAAAGGGCCTTGCTCAGGTGGTTACTATTAGGAGAATATGGTTTGACATATTTTTCTACCCATATAACTCCTTTCCTTATTATTTTGCATAACGTTGGAATGATGCTTGGATCCAACAAGGCCAACAGGGCTAAGGATGAGAGCATATCAATGCTCAATAAAATTCATAAAGCATGGGATGAAGAGATGTATTGGGCAAAGAGCCACTTTATTTTAAGTATCTCATGTATTAATGATGACGTTGGACATCATATGGTTGTCACTTGGTACTTGATGATGGAAGGATGACATCTAACCATGCAATTGGAAGTCATTCTATATATTTTTGAAAGACAACATTGGAGCCAAACATGCATAACACATTGCAGAAAATGGAGGAAGCCTTCCTTATGTGGATGCCATTTGGAGGGGAATAGATGGATTTGCATCTACTTTTGGAGTTGCTTTAGGACAAGCAACATTTTTCCGGGGGGGGGGGTACTATAATATTCCCAAATTTTCACATCATATTTGGAATACTAGAGTCCTTGATTTTCTTAATAAATTAAGTAAATAAAAGGGTGGAGGGGCCCAAAAACCTCAAAGATGAATAAAGTTCACTTTTAATGTGTGTATGTGGATATTTTAGATCTAGATCTAGAATCATGGAGTAGTGGAGCAGCTCCATTAATGGAGATCATGTCTCATTTATGAGATAAATCATGGAGGATGAAACAGTCACATAAGATCATGGATCTTAAATGTAAAATCATGAGGATCTTTGATAAGGTCAACTGATATCATATTTCATTCAAGAATATCATGAAGCAATTATAATAATATAGTGGAGAGAATGATGCATTTAATGCACACATGATGGACGAGGTAATCACCCCATGTGAACATGATGGAGGACATGGATCAACAACGCAGTCAACCTTGGAGACTTTTGTCCATATGTACAACGCAATATTGGAGTGGGCCTAGGCTATGGAAGGCCCATGCATATGATGAAGGTGAAGATCCAATGGAAGGATGACTTGGATTATTCATTTCTTGATCTGTATAGATCTAGATTTGTCTTAGGACATTTTTATGTGGACTTGGGCTATTTAGCAGAGTTTTCAATGTAGTTTAGCACAGGGTGTTCTCGAGTGAGAATCCCACCTCTTTCTTTGAGTAGCTCTGGAAAGAGGATTGTTCTTCATTCCTTATCAGGCATTGGTGCCATCTTCAAGAGGTTGTTTCTAGAATTCAGCTAGGAAACCAATGGAGGATTCATCCTACCACTTTTTTCTTCAGATCCAGCCTTTCAGGAGTAGCAGATCTACATCAAGCATTTAGGCCATTGGGTTTTACCTCCATGCAGCATCACTCCCTTCAAGTATTGTGTATTTTAGTCTTGTAGATCTATTGGAGGAAGGAAGTTTCTAGTATTTTAGCTGGAAATCCTGTGAGGGATAACCTCCTCACATTGGATCTATTGTTTCCATCACTCAGGAGCTGATTTGACATATCTAGTAGTAGGCTAATGAGCCTCCTTCTCTAACAGGGTATTTTTCTGAAGATGTTGTTCATCCAGCAGCTATTTTCAGTGGAGTAGATTGGAGGAGCTAGATCTTGAGCTTTCAGCCCAATGATCTAGTGAAGGGATCAACCCTTCTTGCATAGATCTTCTTGTACATCATTGCAGCGATCATATCAGCATATCTAGCTTCAGATCTACATTCTTAGCAGCATATATGTGAAGCCCTAAGAGGGTGGTTTTCTTAGACTTACATATCTAGGAAATCCCTTCTGGGTTATCTTGGGAATCCATCATTGAGCCTAGATCTATAAATTTTGCATCATCATAGCTCCCATTCTGCCTAGATCTGAATTTCTATCTTATAGGCAGTTGCAGTCCCTACAGTTGTAGCAGGGACAACACAGTTTATCTTCTAGCAGAGCAGCAATTATGCAGTCCCTCTTGGGACATCATTGTAGGGTCATTCTAGGCCACCCTTGTGGCTTGATTTTCTCATATTTTGAGCACTATTGTACTTGTTTTTTCCACGTCCAAAGTAATAAAATGGCTCAACATTTTTTGTGTATTCTGATGTGTATATAGATTTATTTTTTACTTTGTTGAAGTTCTTATATTGTATTTCATTATTATTGCATTATCCCTTTTGGGATATTACACCAATCCTTAATTACTTGCATCTTGGTTGGATCCACATGCACCCCCCTCTCATCAATAATTTATCCCAGATACTGAACTTGGGTCATGCCAAAAGTGCACCTCTCCAATTGGCACACAACTTGTGTTGCCATAGTGTTTGGAGGATCTGTCGGATGTGGCGGAGGTGTTGTTCCCAAGTCTGGCTGAAGATAAGGATGTCATCCAAGTACACAACCAAAAACTAGTTGGTGAATGGAAGGCCATGTCATCCATCAGTTGCATGAAGGTTGCGGGAGAATTTTTCAAGCCGAAAGGTATGACTAGCTATTCGAAGAGGCCCTCCTTATCTTTGAGGGAAATCTTCCACACATTAGAGGGTTTGATTGGTATCTAGTGATACTCATACTTCAAGTCGATCTTGCTGAAATATTTACCCCCCTTGAGTTGGTCCAAGAGGTCATCGATCCTTGGGATTGGATACCTATTCTAGACTGTGATCTTGTTCAATGCCTGATAGTCAATAGAGAGTCTCCAGGTGTCATTATTCTTCTGTACCAACATGGACAGACTCCCACAGGGTGAGAATATTGGCCTGATGTGCCCCTTCTGCAATAGCTCTTAGATCTGTCTCTTGATTTCATCATTTTCTAGAACAAAGTGTCGATAGATCAGCCCATTAGGCAGCAGTGCGCCTGGGGTCAGATCAATGGAGTGCTTGACATGACAATGTAGAGGAACCCATGTGGGTGAGGAGAAAATTTCCTTGTATTCCTTCATGACTTTGTCCATTTTCAAGTGTCCTGCAGGGGAGATTTGTTTGGAGGTTGCGGCCATAATCATCTTATTTCTCTGTGGGTGAATCATAATGAAAAAAAATTTCCCGGTTTTGGAAATAATCTTACTGCATTTCTTTGCAGTAATCAAAGAGATGGCGGAAGGTGGTACTACCTTCGGTATCCTATACAACTTATTTCCCAAAATAATAATAACAGAACAATTCATATACTCTTACACAGCATGTCTCTACCACAAGTAAGCTTGCCCTTAATAATACATCAAAAACTTCAATAGGAGCAATATCACAGAGTACCTCATTCGTGAAGGGCTTGATGTTCTAGGGAAGGTGGCACTACTAGCTTACACGAAGATATCTTCCTTGCTGAAGCCACCCGATGGTATATCGTTGTGGGTGTGTTGTGGTTGGTAGACCGAGCCGCTTCTTTTTCCTTCCGCTATCGACAATGAATTACAGTGGAGAAGCGTTCACCCATATTTGGGAATAGAAGGGGCGCTTTCCCTCCTCTGGATCTTCGGGTTCCTCCTTCTAGATCTTGGTGGTAGCAACAGTGGCACTGGGTTCTGCATCAATGATTTTCTACCCTTTTCCATTCCCCTTGTTTGGTTCTAACTTAGAATCAGAACATGCATCTAATTTGGATGCCTTCAGCTCGGCCACTAGCGACTGTTTGGCCCAACACTCACTTGTGTTGTGAGTGGAGCTTTTATGGAATTCACACCCCTTCCATATGTCCTTATTTGGATTTGTGGTGTTTTTATTCACTTGCTGCTTTAGCGGGTTGTCCTGAGTGGCCCCGTTTTGGCTTTGCCCCTTGTTTTTCGGTTTGGGGGCGCCTTTCCCTGGCTTCGAATTTGTGGATCCAAAGTCTCGCTTCTTCTGATTAAATTTATACTTGATCTTGTCGGCATATCGATATGTTGTGCTAATAGAGGTAATTTTGAGGAACTCCATTTCCTCCTGAATGTATCCATACAAAAAATTGTGATACTTGAGCATCAAGTATTTCTCTGAATATTTAATACCTAACTTTGTGCACAGGTATGAAACAAATTCGTCAGCTCCTGCACATCTTGATCCCTTTGTTGCTGCAACATGGTCCATTGGATGTACATGTCCTCATAGCTCCCTAATGGGTAATATACTTCCTTGATGTCGTCTCAGAACAAATCCAAGTGGTTGCAGCTAAAAAAAGTGAGGGTTATTCGTCATCCCTCTGTTCACAGTAGGTTTCTCACCAAACTTTGACATGGGGGGCGGCTTTGAGGAGCGCAAAGGTAATATTTTCTTGATCAGAGAAATCATGGACCGAAAAATACCCTTCCAGAAAATTCAGCCATATATCTATGGCGTGTGCATCCATCTGGCCCTCAAATATGTGAATGTCAAAGTTTACTTGTACCTTGAACAGAGTGGCACCTCCAGAGTGGCTACTAGATGAAGATGCGTCGTCGGTGGGTAGTTGTTGAAGGATATGGGAAAAGTTATCCATCATCACGTTCCTTTGTTTCTCGAGGGCCCCCTCGACCAATATTTTGATAGTATTTCCTACTCCCTCATATTTCTCTTCTTCCGCTATGGTAGAACTTCCTGGTTTGTGAGGTTGATCTTGCACAGGTTCAACTAGATCAAGCCCTAACTCCTTATACCCCGACCTCATTGGGGACATGTAAATAAAGATTGATAAAGAGTAGACCGCTCTGATACCACTGATCTGGACTTATGTAGGAACGCAATAAAATACATAAATAAACATAAACATGGAGATATAACAGGAATAACACTTCATTTCATTAATATCAAATACTGAAAAATTGTTACAGCCATAATGGAAAATAAACTAGCTCGAGTGATGGTAGCTTATCTCTTAGAAGGGATGTGGTAGCTACATGTCTCTAAACTATGTTACAATGAGGCTCAAGGACCTTTTCATTATTGAACAATAAGATGAAACCCCAAACAACCAAAACCCTAACCCGAGGATATGTAACACCAAGAGTTTATGGGCCTCGTTGGGGTTAGTTGGGCGGCCAACTTCCCGGGGTCGTAACTTGGTCATAGTATCTTCGTTTACTGCGTATGATACCTCATTTGAAATATCTCTCCAAGGAATACAACAAATTACATGATCTGTTTCAAATCAATGCAGTAATCGTTCCAAAAAGCATCACTTAGGACCTCAAAATGGCTCCTAAAGTTTAGGACCCAAAAAACTACTAAAAATATTAAATAAGAAAACTGATGAAACTGACTAGGTGAAATCGGTGGGTAGCCACCAATATCCACCTGGATCACTAAGCTTAGAAAATACAGTGTTTTTTTTTACAAAGGTACATTACTTGGGTCATTTTGTTTCCAAGGAAGGCATTGCAGTAAATCCAAAAAAGATAAATGTTATCATGGAATGGGAAGCTACTAGGAATGTGGATGAGGTAAGATCATTTATGGGGTTAGTAGGTTATTACAAGAGGTTCATCTGGAACTTCTCACATATTTTATATCCTATCAAATAATTCCAAAGGAAACGTAAGAAATTTGAATGGACAGAGGAAAATTTCTCACTAGTTGAAATTGTTTTTGACACATTCTCTAGTGCTAAAGATTGCAGATACAGGCAAAGAATTTGTGGTATGCACAGATTCTTTCAAAAGAGGACTTGGTGGAGTTCTTATGTAGGATGGATAGGTAGTGTGCTATGAGTCATGAAAATTAAATGAGCACGAGAATAATTATTTGACACATGCTCTTGAGTTGGAAATGATCATCCATGCATTGAAGATGTGGAGGCACTATATTCTTGACAGGAGGTTTTCACTAATGAGTGATCACAATGGGTTGATATACTTGTTTGACTAGCTGAATATGGATTCCAGGCATGCTAGATGGTTGGCCATGATCAATGAGTTTGACTTTGAGATCGAGTACATTAAAGGTAAAGAGAACAATGTTGCTTGTGCTCTTAGCTAGTGGATCCAGGTAAACCACATAGTAGCTATAAGTTCTTATATGAAATATTTACATGCTCAAATATTACAGGCAGGTCATCAGGATAATAGGTACATGGAGCTCAACAACATGTACAGGTATAGTTACAGGTGTACATACAAGTGCACAGGATGTTTAATATCGTCTCATAGCAGATGGCTTGGTCAAATTTAGAGGCAGGATATGTGTGTCAGATGACAACGAGCTCAAGAAGCCTATATTGAGAGAGTTTCATGTAGAACTGTACTCGGGTCACATGGGATATCAAAATACATTGAAAACGGAGAAGAAATTCTACTACTGGTCAAACCTGAAGAAAGAACTGGTATAATTTGTGGTGAGATGCTTGGATTGTCAACAGGTAAAGGCAGTGTAAGCATCCAGGTGGGTTACTACAGCCGATCTCGATTCCATAGTGGAAATGGGAGGTAATTTACATGGACTTCATCACAAGTTTTCTACGAACATCTGGACATCACGACTCGATTATGGTTGTGGTTGACAGGTTGAAAAATGTAGTGCACTTCATTCCAGTGAATTCTACTTATTCAGCCAACGATGTAGCACAAGTTTTCATCAGAGATGTAGTGAGGTTACATGATGTCCCAAAGGGTATCATGTCAGAAATGGATGCTAAGTTCACTTCGAGATTTTGGAAAGGGTTATTTGGAGGTTTGGGTACAAATTTGGCCTTCAACATGGCTTATCATCCACAGATAGGACAAATAGAGAGGTTCAATAGGATATTGGATGACATGTTGAGAATGTATGTGATGCATCCATAGAAAAAGTGGGAAGAGTACCTTCCACTAGTAGAGTTTTCTTAAAACAATGGGTATAAAGATTATTTGAGGATGAGTCCATTTGAGGCACTCTATGGGAGGAGTTGTAATACTTTGAGTAGTTGGATTAATCCAGCAAACAAGGTATTAATAGGACTGGATATGTTGGAAGAGCTGGAACATGAAATGTAGGTAATCAAGAAGAATCTAAAGGTAGCACAGGATAGAAAAAAAAATTATGTGGATCGAAACATGTTTTTTAAGGAGATTTAGGTTGGGGAACATATGTACTTTTGCGAAAATCCGAAGAAGATCTCCTTATGGATTGGATCATGTGCCAAGATGGCACCTCGGTTTTATGGACCTTTTAAGATTATTGAAAGGATTGGACCATTAGCCTTTTGACTTACATTTCCTCCGACAGTGAAATTACATGATGTTTTCTGTGTGTCATTGCTTAAAAGTATGTTAAATATGTCAATCATTTGATTGACTGGTTTGTGTTGCAGGTGGATCCGAAAGGAGAATACCATTCGAAACGTCCGTGTATATTGAAAATAAGGATGCTCATGCTCCAGAACTAAGAAATCGAGCAGGTTAATGTATAGTGGAAGCACTTTGGGCCCGATGAATCTACATAGGAGATGGCGGATCATCTGTGGGCTATGTATCCTTCTCTATTCACTAGTTGAGAAAATCTCCTTGATATATGTTTTAGTATATTATTTGGTATGATTTTTTGGTTTATGTACATATGTATATGGATGTAAATACCTCCATTATTTGTGTTATAAAGCTCAAATAAGTGTTATGGTGTCATGCCATTATGGTTGATATGTTTTCATGTTGGTTTGCCTCTCAATAGGTTGATAATTATAAATATTGCAACAAGCTAAGTTATAAATATCCATGGAAAATATGTTTATCTTTCAGCAGTCTTGTTGGTTGTAGGTGTCATTGAACACTAAGGACGGTGTTCCCCCAATGGGGAGGGCTCTGGAATGACCCTAGTCAATAATCCATGTAAAATTTAATAAAGGTAAAATGAGACCTTGGTCATGGGACACTTATTCCAAGCTCGATGTTGGGAAAAAACATCCTAGTGTGGGTGTTCATTTGGTTTATTATGGCTATGGAAATTGGAAAAGGCAATGGAAAAGGCTTTAGAAAGTAAAAGTGGAATTTATTTATGAAAATAATGTAAATTAGGAGAAAAGGGAGGTGAAAGGTCACAGGTTGCATGTGAGGAGGAAAATTAAGGTAAATAATGGAAAATTGAAGAAATTAAAGGCCTCATTAATAAAAAGGCTTCTAAGGATCAGTTCACTGAATTTTGTCAGTTCAGTTTTGGAGCTCTCATTATATTCTCTCTCTCTCTCTCATACCCTTGGAAACTTGGACTTTTCTTGGAGAAATATTGGAGTGTGGCTTACTTGGGATTTGGAGCAAGAAGGTAAAGGAAAAGTAGGAAAGTGCAAGAGGACATCAATATCATCAGCTACAATGGGTTTTTCTTGTAGGCACCGAGTTGCATGTATGATTTCCTCAGAATTTGGGGCATGTATGGCATGTTCATGTGGTTATATGTTTATGATCTGTCATTGACATGGAGGATTGCCTGGATTGAAATTGGTTTTTTCTAGCCTTTCCATTTCCTATACAGCCATGGTTTTATGGGTTTTACTTTTATTGTCTAGTTTTTTTTCTTGTGCCTTTGGTTGTGGGTGCAGTTATTAGTTCCTGGAATCCTTGGTTGGAAAAATTCTCTGGAAGCCCTGTAACATCTTGGGTTGAGTTACTAGTCCTAGAAGCCTTGGTTGGACAAACATTCTGGAAGCCCTTGGTGGGTTGAGTTACTAGTCCTGGAAGCCCTTGTTGGAAAAACGTTATGGAATTCTGATGGCAATTGTGGGTTGAGTTACTAGTCCTGGAAGCCCTAGTTGGAAAAAATGCTTTGGAGCCCTGGACATCTTACGCAGATACCAATCTAGTGACGGTTAGTGATGTCCGACCGAGAGGTGGAACCACTGGTTGAGATTGAGGTGGTTTGGACTCTGGAATCCCTTATTTGGTTTAATTGATTATTTTATCAGATCCCACATTCATGCTTGGAATATGGCACGAGGGTGACTGGCTGAAAGAAAATTTTGGTTCAACCTAGTCTATGGTTGGGTGGTTTGTGGAAGTATCATACCTATTTGGCCTATACAATCATCAATAAGATCTCTTTCTCCTTGGTATTTTATGGGTAAATATACTTTTTATATGTGGTTAATATGGTTTTTATATCCTTGATATTTCTCGTATTTATATGTTGGTTATGACTGAGTTTTATGACAATGATAATTTATGGCTCTCATCATGTTTTTGTTAATCACTGAATTTACAATGAATTTATGGCTTAATAGATGGTAATTCGGTTATTGTTATGATGCATCAATGCTTCTTAGTGATTCTTATATAAGTGTGAGACCCTTATGCTCAAAATTGTTGTTTAAACCTGTAGAATCCATATCTGTGACATGTTTGAATGTTTTTCATGGCTAGTAGGGGTCCATTCAAGTACTTGTTCAAGTATTTAAATTTGTATCATTGTTTCAATGTTATTTTTCATTTCTGGAAGTTTCATGGAGTTATGAGTAGTGGCCTTAGTCCTGGCCCCGAAATAGTGGCACAAAATCTAGAGTCATTGACACAAAACTACCTGGAAAATTCCCCAGCCACAGGCATGCCTTGTTGTGGAAGCAACTGGTCCCAGTTGCATGCATGTCCACGTCAAGGGAGTGACTGAGGCTTTAATGCAGCAAAATGTTAGTTTTCCTTAGGGTTTGGTCACCTGGATGGGTTGGATGGCTCCTCAAGGTTATGTTGCATGTGTAGAAGGTCAGATTCATTGTGTTCTATTGGTTCCACTTCCTTAACTGTTATATAGGGACTTGAATTATATCATAGTAACTCTTCATCATATGTTTACCCTGGTTGGTCGGTTACTTGGGAGGAGAGTGTTACACATTACTTGATGTCCCATAAGAGATTTTCTATCGCATTTCCTCTTTAAGGATGGCACCAAAAACATCATCAAACTTTAAAGTACTAGATCGAGAGACAAAGTTACTAATGGTCATAAATAAACCATTCCGAATTTCTGGTAATGAGCACATAAACAATAGATCCCTAAATTCATCATAAAAATTTACCCCTAAAGAAATTAGTTGACTCGTAACCATAATAAACTCATTTAAATGATTAGAAATAGATACACCTTCTGACATATTCATATTAAATAGACACTTCATAAGAAATACCTTATTTGAGGTTGATGGTTTTCATATAGTTTTTCCAATCTTGTCATAAAACCTTCTATTGTCATTTCCTTTGAAATTTTGAATTCCACCGATGTTGCCAAACACATCTCTATTGTTCCTAGTTCCTTTCTATTGAGAATATCCCATTCTTAGTCCATCATACTCATCGGCTTCTTTGAATTTCCACTCAATGGTAGGTACAAATATTTATAATACGAAAAATCTTCCATCTGCATCTTCCATATCTGGTAATTTTGGCCATTAAAATTCTCAACCCTAAACCTACAATATTCTACCATTTCTCCCACTCAAACCAAGAACCCTTCTCTCCTATGATTTTATCAGCCAAATAAACCTTCGATTCTGATACCAGTTGTTAGAAATTAATTAACGGAGCAATGAAATACACAAAATATTGTGAAAACAAAAATACATAAATGCATAGAACAAGAGAGACATAGATATATGTGGTTCACCTAATTTGGGCTATTATCCATCAAAATGAAGAGATACAACCTACAACAGATTTGATGTAATTTCCTCTTCACTCTCATGCAATATTCCCTCTCTTTCTTGCTTAGAATAATAATACCCAACCACAATACAATTCCCTCATACAAACCAAGTGTTTCCTTCTAGGGAAAAAAAACCCTAAATTAACATAACTTCTATCATTAGATCATTTTCCTAATGAATGACCCAAATTGACTACGAAATTACAAAATTTTACAAGGAAATTTTTCATATATTTTTAATTTCGGGGACGCTCCCCCCCAACCCCCGCCAGGGGGGGATCCAAACATGCATCTGCCACCACCCCCCCCCCCATACAACAATAGTGGGGGGTAATCCCCCCCATTTGGGATCCAAACGTGACTGAAACAAGGCCTGTGAATTAGGAAGATAATCAAGCTATGAATCCAACGTAGCTTTGTTGTCAAAATCATTTCATCAGTAGTAATAACCATATAAATGAACATTGTACCTAATTTTGGATGGATTTTGTGAAGGAGGCATTCCTCTTTGGTTATTCGATTGATGATGCCATCTATCCAAATTTTCCTTTTGCCGCATGCTTCTATAATTTGTTGCTATATGTATGATCTTCTAGCAATTGAACCATCTCACTTCTCCCAAAGGTGGAAATGATCTTCTTGGTTTTTTTCTTGGCATAACCTTTGGCTTATATTCCTTGTGTTGATTAATCTCCTTCTTGTTGCTTTTTTCTACTGCTATCATATTTATACTTGTGGTTACAACTAAGCTATTTTCTCCTTATGCATGTTGAAATCTGATTTGCAAGATGAGGAACTTTGGATGCTTTTTAACTGCATGGCTTTCTTCTCAAAATATCTTCTTATTGAAGCCACTTCTGCTTCCAATATCTCACACTCATCTTACTTTTCTCTATATTTCTTCTTCATATAATCTATTATCTTATTTTCCTCCTCTAGCTGAATTTTCAAACCATTGATATATTCTCTTAGCCCATTTTCCTTCTCATCATAAATCTACAAAATTATTTTCTGATTTTTACATGAAGTGGTTAGTCTATCTACTTAAATAACTAATTATTTTATTACAACCATTGTTGATCCATATTCAAACTTAAAAAAAAAACAAATTCTCCTCTTCACTACATAGCTCAATAGAACCATCAGAATCATAATTCAAAAATTCTTTCAAAATATTACCTCGAGACACAACACTTTTGGCGGAGATTTCAGAATTTGTTGCTTCATTTGCAATGCATTTATTCTCTTCCTTCTTCAAACTCTTCTTCTTTAGATAAATCCTCTTCTTTTTTTGGCCATGATCCATGATTTACTCTTCAAGTGATCAAGATTTAATGAAGAGAATCAAATCTTATACCAATTTTTGGAGTCTAGATCACTACTAAGGGGGAGGTGAATCACTAGTGATGGCCTTTAACTCAATATAATATTTTTTTGTTGGATTATCAATTTGCAACACACATCCACAATGTTATATTATCATAACATGAAATTAGCGACAACTCATAGCATAATAAACATGATAAACATCAACACAAGCATGCACACATGAAGACATAAGTATTTCTAGTGGAAACCGTTTCAGGAGAAAAGTACCATGTTGTTGTTGCATTGCTCAATTCTTTTATTAATCTATTGCACATGATTTTACATGGATTAGCTTACTCCCATAATCCAGAATACTTGGCTTACATTATAGTATGTGGGAACCTATCAGTTAAGAAAATTTTTTCTCGCACAAATCTATGTATATTTATTCGTTGGAAGCCACCACGACCAACAATCCTCACCCAACAACCATTGTACTATCCAACTCCTTTTGGATGGAGAAATTATTTTCTTATACTGAATCCACTGAATCACTTTCTACTTTGAATCCTCCATGCCTTCAATTCCTCCATACAAACCATGTTTCATGCATTTTCAAATTGGGTTCTCAATGTGCTCAACATGAGCAACCCAACAACACCATCGTTTTGCAACCAAAAACTGAACCAAAAACACTGCCCTAGATGGGGTTAATTATTCTCTTCTACTCACACAAGGATCTACTCTCTAATACACCATAAACTAGTAATTCTTCTCCTCACTGAATACTACCACTTGAAAAACAAGAACTATGAATTCTCTCCTCAAATTGATCTATGATTTATGCATACACAACTCTAATAAAACTCTACATTAATATGTGAGTAGTTGATAAAACCTCTATTCATTCTCTATTCCCTTCCAATGGCATTCTCTCACATTGTCAATAGAACCAACCAAATAGACTCACACCTTTCTCCTATCTGTATTTTTTATAAATGATTAACTCAATAAATGCTATTGGTAATGGATTACTTCGACAATTCTTTTCATGCCACTAAATTTTTCTAGATCCATATCCTTGACTTGTTCAAGCCACTCATTCCATTAAATTATGAATATTCTCAACTTTAAACACTTTCCAGAACAGGTTAAATCTCCCTTACCTTTTTCATGAATGTTTCGAACACAACCCATCGCCAAAACACTTAATTTACCCAAGATGCATGAGGAAACTAGAGGAAAATCACTCAAAATAGAGTAAATCTCCCCTTTATTTGTTGAAATTCGTTATATCTAGCCATTCTAACATCAGTAATGCTCTATGGCCCACTGTTAGCTTGTGTTACTCCTCTTTTAGTCTCCTTCCTCAAGTTCTTTTCCAGTTCCACTTTAGGAGGATGTCTAGGACACTAAGACCACCTTACCAAACAATTATTACACCATGAAAACCTCTAACAAGCATGAAAAATATATATAAACATCCTCAATCATCCTATGCAAGTATTAGGCCTCCAACCATGTTTTATGCAAACATTAGTAGCTCCACCTTGTCAAGTACTTGTACATCCTCTTGCAACTCCAGGAAATCCTCCTCTAGAACTTCAATCTAAGTCTTATAAATCATAAATAACACACCATAATTGAAACATCATGAAGACTTAGAGAATCACTGATGAGACACTCATTTTTCATAGAAAACACACAAAAGCCACAATCCATCAAGTTCCTGCACTAGTTCTTGCACTAACACTTCTGCAACTAATTATAGCCAACACCTCTATGCAACAACATGATCATATTAACATGATCATTAGGGCCATCATGTCCTCTACTAAAAATTTATATGCATCTCCAAAACCTCCAATTCCATCATCTACATGCTAGAAGACATGTCAAATACCATCTACACATCATCCACCTACAACCAATTATACATGTGCATAACCAATTTACCTACAACCCATGCTACTAGGTTGAAATAAATGGCAACCAACAACACTGAAACACACATAAATTTGAACAAACCCTACCTATGTAAAGGAGCTCCATTGAGAGTAAATGATTCTTTTTAAAACCCTAATTTTATTTTTTCAAGATGTATTTTTATTGAAAATATGATGGTCCTAATATTGAACAATACATAAAAGAGAGGAAGTCAAAATGGAGAAATAAGCGGAGATTCTAGATATATATATTGGAATCAAAGATGCAATGTAGAAACCTAGTAGAATTTTCTTAACCATAACAAGATGGAGATTCCTTAAAATGAAGAATTTGAAAAAGTGTTTCTAGATAGGTGGTCTCATGTTGTGAACAATCATAACAAGAGCACTAGGGATTTTTTTCATATGGTAATTTTATATTACAGGTTTATGGACGTATTCAATAAGAGTGCATCATAATTTCCCGTAACCCTAGTGGAAAACATAATTTCATCAATGTTAGCTTGGCTAAAATATTCCAAATTTACACAAAGAATATTCAAATCACACAAGTTGAGGGTGAATTTTTTCTTGCAACAACACATCATCTTCTATTGTTCTCAAATGGGGGAGTAGAATTAGGTGTGTGTGTGTGTGTGTGTGTATATATATGACTAGACAACCATCTTCCAAGATAATAATATTTTATTGTCATTATATTGAGGTGTAAAACTAGGTGGTCCATAAATAAACTTCCAAAATTATTTATTCCCCAAATAATAGTACAATGAAGCATTCTAAGACATCACTTAAGAATCACATGACAATATATTACATGGTATATAATTTATAATTATCCCATAAACTTGAATAACTTCACTCAATAACATGTAGATAACTTCATAATATAAATTTCCACTATTCTATCTCTTGTTTTACCATTTTTCACAACTTTCTTGACTCATAATCTTTATAAAATACACCCAAAAGAGATCCTAGCTTAACCAAATTGACCCTTTTAAAAAAAATTCTTATAAGGTAGGGGTAAGGCCTTAGAGCCTATTACAGGCTTTATTTACTCGCTCAAAACATAATAAATTGGATTTATAGAGTCCTAATAACTCTATTTCGCTCAAATTAAAGGTACGGAACCCAAACCACTAACATTATGGCTTAGGATGGATGGTTATGCATCCATGGTATTTTATAAAATTGAAATGTACTCAAGCATCCTTACACCATTGGATTAGGATGTCAAGGATCTCAAGGTCCCAAGAATACTTTCCTTGAAATTGTTATCTAAACATCAAAATATTTATCCCCTTGCTAAAACTTCTTAATTAATGGATTTTCATTTCACTACAACATAATCAATGTACCTATTACACTAGGGAGGGGGGGGGGATACTTTAAGTTTGGTTGCAGAGGCCTATGTATCTTAAATAAAATCTTTAAGATGTAATTCTCAAATGAACTAGGGCATCTTGTCACCAAGCCCCTCCCATATGCATATTTATGTGTATCAATAAAACCAAGTATTATTCAATATTTCTTGCTTAACGTGGCATCAACCTTCAACACACACACATATATATATATATACACCAAATCAAATCATCCTCTCATTTTCATCAATAAAAATTGATAAATTTAACACTAATAGTTCACATGGAAATAGTTTCATATACGTGTATATAGGACTACAGAAAAGAGAGAAAGAAACCAACACTCATTGGTCAACGTTCTCATAAAAATAAAAGTAATATCCATATGTATGTTTATATACAATGAATGAAACATACTCATGTTTGTAACAACAATCAAGAAACAAATATTGATGCCTGAAACTCAACAATTAGGTCATACAATGCTTTCCCAAAAAGATTAGATCTACAACAGGTTTCAAATATATATATTTTTAAGTTTATTTGAGGAAGTGACATTATTCATGATGTTAATAGATGTAAAGACACAAATATATTAAATTCACCTCTCATCCTTGCTTCATTATCTCATTTCTCTCAAACAAGCATACAAGGAGACCACCTCCAAGTGAGGACTATTTTTTAGTAGATCATGCTTACATGGACATAATACAAGTCCACTCATCATAAAATGAATGTTACTATACCACTATCTTAGGTACTTTGGGTTAAATGTGCACACAACTTATTATAGTTGTAAGCTAATGACTCTGACCAATCAAATATTGATTAATTTAGTCCAAATCATGAACCTTGCTCTCATGGAACGAATCTTAAAACTATAGGAGATGTACATCCATTAATTATTATAACTCAAACATCATAGATATTCTATAAAGACTAATCAACTTGATCAATTTATCATAAATGTTTATAACATTTATGTTACATCTTATAAATATCTCCATCTTAGTTATTAATTTAGGATATGCAATTTTTACTAAACTCATTGGTATAATTAAAATTCATACACATAAATATTTAGTGAGGTGTTCTCATATAGTCCAATTCAAGGTTCATTAAGTTAGGGCCTACAGAACGGTGAACCCGGGGTCCACTAATTCCCAAAATTATTATCTCGTCATGCTAAAGTGATGCTCCACCCTTAATAATGCATTCTACAAAGTACTTAAGCCATGCATACCATTTCATATCAACATACTTCAACATATAACATGAAATTTTGTCCGCAATACCAATTTACTCATGTAGTGCATGTGTAGGGGACTTTGCCTCTCTTTTGTTACAACATATTAGTGCACCATTATACTTACATGAACACAAAATTATTATATCCATATAATTTATCACATCAATGTTCACTTTTCCATTAAAAAAAAAATTGAAATAAGTAAAAAATATTGCATGAATTTAAAGATACCAAGAAAAAGAACTTATCTAAAGTTTTATCTACCAAAAATTTATTGCAATTGATATCTTTTCCACAAAACCATAGGCTTAACTAAACTTTATATTTCTATAGATGGTCACCCCCTAGCTAGGCCATGATATCACCAAGAGGAAATTTCACAAACACTCAAGGATTTTATGATAAGAAGGAAATTCTTCCTCATAGGTAAGAGATCAACAAGGACTCCTTTTCTCCACTAAGTGCACAACCTCCATGAATTCATGTTCTCCTTTGATATCTTGCATAGAACCAAGGGAATATCTTCACTACTCCACAGTATCTTAGTGATTTCCTTTTCTCATGTTACTTGTGCACACCCATGAATGCACCAGGCATGACGCTCTTATGCTTAACAAAGTTATGAAGCTCCCTACTCAATTCAAGGCAATAAACTCAAATTTTCATTATCTAACTCTACAAGAAATGAACTAGCTCAAATGTGGTGGTATATGCATATCAAACCACTCTCCTTATTTTTCACATACCTAGTTCCCTCATGACTTACAAAGATTACGGGGTACCAAAAATATTATTTTTATTTTTACAAGCTTGACAATAAGCTCTTACACCACTTTTTAACATATTGCTACTAATTGTTTCCTAACCACTCTTGAAAAAACTTGATTTTCATCTCTAATACATCTTGTCAAACACTACATGTAAACATGTCTTGAAATAATTTGTATACAACTAATTAAGTAATTTTTTTCTTGTCTGCGTTTTTTCAAACCTTTTTTATGAAATCAAATAAGAATCTTTGCTTTGACTCCACTTGTAACATATTAAATTAAATATACCACTCAAGCATGTGACTTTTGATTTTTTTATTTGAGGTATTTTATCAAATAGTTTTTTTTCTGAAAATTGTAATAAAACACTTTTAATGTGTTTCTTCAAATGATTTTCAAGTAAATATGCATATATCATATACAAAAATACTATCATACAACAATGATAACATACAAAAATATTATTACCATCCATAAAACATCATTTTCATTGGATAATTTCATGAAACAATTTGTATGCAATGAATCATTAGACCATTTGGGCATTTATTCAAATACTTTATATGCAAACTAATATAAAACCTTCCTTAGTGCATATCTTCAAAATTATAGTAGTCCAAATTTTGAAAATTGAATGAGATGATTAGTGGGAGATCCCCTCACTATGGTTTAATTTTCAGCCTTTGGAAACTCCCAGATGAAAATTTATAGCAAATATAACAACATGAAATGTTTGATACATGGTTTTAGGAATATCTAGGTGTTACACAGTATTTTTTCACCATCCCTGCAATCCCCATTCCGAACATTGGAGGACCATCTCAGTGACTTTTGTGCACTATCATACTTTTCCATAAGTGTCATTAGATCCTTTGGCATGTCAAGAACATCTTCTCTGTTGATCATTCCTCAAGTAGACCTTCAAAAACATATGATTTTGGGTTGGCATTGGTAGGCAGTTATGGCCTCGCGGCCATGGAGAAATTAAAAATGGGCCCTGTACCCTTTGGCACTCTGTCTCAAAATGGCACCCATGTCGAGCTGTTTTTGGAAAGTTTTTAAAATATAAACGAAGTTTCCATGCTTAAAAATTTCGTGAACGGAGTCATTATGGTTTTTTCGAATAAATCACGTTGAGTTTCTCCCTTTGTCTTGTTGGTTCCTACAATCGTGCAACTCCCCAAAGGGATAGACCTCTCTTCCACCTTATGAGGGATCCCAAACCTCCTCCTCCTCTCCTATAAATTCTTCCACCTCAAATTGATTCAGCTAGCTTAACAGTCGTTACTATAGCTGGTGTGTAGAAGAAGGCAGAGAAGAATCCAATGTTGAGAAAGAATTTACGCCCATTGCCTCATCGAGTCCAATCCTAAACTAATGCTTGAGATGCACCCGACTAAACTCACCGAAGGAGATCCACAATGTCAAGGCATAAGGTTGTAAATTTTTTTTTCTCTATCAATAATACATGACTGGTTTCTGGTTCCAACTTTGTTTCCATTTATATGCAAATTGTTTAGCTCTCCTTGACTAGTTGAATGGTTTTAGATGAATGTATATGCATGTATGTTGTCATAGTTTGCTTGATATTTGTACAGACGTGTGAACATCACCACCAACATGAAGCACAAGCATGAAGACAAATATCAAAGGATCGTTTCCACATGCCACAACAAAAGAATTGGACCAAGGTATGATATCTGTTCTGGTTCATATTTCATTTATAAGCTAGGAATTCAGGAGTCCAGCATGTTCCCTTATTGCTAGACCCACCCTAGGGCTAGAGGGATCACCTCTATCCGCAGAGGGGATTTTGGTACTCAACAATTTGGCGACCATACTGGAGATCAGTATGTCTATCATCTCTCGTTGATTCATTTAGAGTTTTTCTTGTCTGTCTGACTTTGATCATATTGCCATTTCTCTGCTTTTTTTTCTTTCCTGACTATTTCAAGCCATCTTACCTATTCTCAGAGTGTTAATATTGGACTCTCCTCAGCTTATTTTTCTCCTTTCCTTGGTTTTTGAGCTCAACATTGTTGTTTCCCTAACAGTCACACCGATTGGTGTGGGTTTCCTATTTTATAGGTGAAATTTACCTTGTTCAGTGCGGATTACAGCTGAACAGTCATGTCAAATCCTGTAGGTTTGGATTTGGGCCTCTTTCCTGAGTTTTCCAATGCATCTTTCCCTCTGGATTAGTTTTTCCCTTTTGGATTAGTCCACTTGGATTTTTTTTTCTTCCTTGTCTCATTGTTTTCAGTTGATTGTCTCTCATATGATCGGTGTTGTTTCTCATCCTAGGGTTTCTAGGAGTCTTCCATTGCTTGTTCAGCCACATGTTCACTGAGCTTCTGAGTTGTGTATGAGTCAATCTAGTCTGTTGTCTTTTCAGCTTGTGGACTGACTGTTTGGTATTTTCTCTTGATTCTGTGTGTTGTTGGATCGTTGAATTGTTATCCTGGTGTCTGCTTGACATTCCATCTCTCACCCTAATCATAGATCACATTGCTCACTGATTCAATTTGAAAGTCCTCTTTCTGCATAAAGGAATGCATATCTATTTTGAGTGTGTTTTACATTCGTGTTGGATTGGTCTCTTTGTTTTTTATCATTTCATTCGAGTTTCTCAAAACTAGTATTCATTTTGTCCTTTTAGTGTAACACTGCATTATTGCTTCTCATTCATCTAAAAGAACAAAATTTGCATTTTTTTCTCTTGATTTGAAAATGAAAAGTAGTCTTTTGCATTAGTAGATTTCTCATTAAAAAGTGAACAACAAGAGAAAATCATTTATTTATTTTTCTACTTTGGTTGTGTTAGAAGAATTAGGAAAATTTCTTTTTGCATTTGATTTCTTTCTACTTCATTGTGAACTTCTATCCCTCTCTTAGTTAGTTTTTCATCGAATTGGAATGATATTATTTCTCATATAGTTGTGCATTAGTGATTTGAGATTACATTCAGTAAGGCCTTGAACCTAAAACATAATTTCAAGATAAAATTTAAGATTAACTCAATCAACCTAAGGAAGCACTTAAAATTAACACTCATATTTAGAGGTCCAGCTAGTGACGTGATCCGGTGTCATTAAACCTAGTAGTTTTCATTCGCCATCTGACATTAGACAACGCTAGCATGGACTTGTGCTCCTCGTACCATCGAGTATATAAAGGGAGACCCTCATAGGTTGCAATCCTGTATCCATAGGAAGCTGAGTCTGCCACCCCGTAACCGTGATACACCGAACACAACATTTGGGGAGACTGCCTATACATACTTTAAGTCCTTGGTCATTTCTCTTTCATTTGATCACCAAGGTGTATATTGCAGTTCACAGGAGCTTGGTACACCCTCTTCCTTAGATTTCTTGAGTACTCATTTTGGTCTTTTCGTAACTCTCTAAAATTTGAAAATATCATCGATCACTTGTCCTTTCAAGCTCGTCCAACCTGAAAGTGACTAGAGTCATATTTTTCCCTTTTCTCGACTCTTAAAATATGAAAAGGTGGAGTTTTGTTTCAGTGTCATAAAATTAATTACCTACGATCACACGCCCATTAAAGTTATTTTCTTGGCTTGTTCATAAGTAATTCCTTAGTGATTGTTCTTGAAGCCTTGAATTGATCACCTCTTTTCTCTCCTTTTGTTTAGACAAAGTCACAGTGGCGAAACCACCAGTTTCTTCGTCCCCTTCATTACCTGGTAGTGAAGATCCTTCTCCCGAAGTTCCTTTAGAGACATCTCAGTCTGTTAGGACTCTAGACTACTGCATTCTATTATTCCAAGTGTTCAACCTCTTGCCACTTTATCTCCTCCTGAGGAACCATTTGATATCAATTGGCAACCTCAGGACGTTTGGGCCTCTTTTAGGGAAGTCCCCCTTTACCCTCAGAACCGCTTACATCGCCATTAACACATGCTTTACTTGCCACTTCTCATCACCTTTTCGTTTCAACATGTCTTCATCTGACATGGATGCCACGAATCCTATTAGTAGTGAATAAACTTATGTTTCTACGGGAGAATATCAGTTCCCTCCGGAAAATTTTCCTTATGACTCGGGTAAACCTTCCTCACAACCTTCATCTCTCCTGGCTAGTTATCATTCGTTGAGTCAGACCATTTCTGGTGCTACATCTTTGTATCATAATCTGATATGGTTGGGTATGTCAGCTCCTTCGGATGGGTTGTTTGTATCAGGTCCGTCCCCTTCGACTACTATTGCATCGATGGTCGTTACATCTGTCCCAACCCAGCCCAATGTTTATGTGGCTTCATCTGCACCATCTATTTGTGTTGTTCCATCATCACCGCCATCTTTTGCTGGTCGTGGGATGCTTCCTATTTCTTTTGCGATACCTATTGGACATGCTGTGAGTGGATCACAGCCTCATGTATCGGGAGTCCATCAACCTACTAGTAGTACACCTACCTCTAATCCGATTCCTGGAGGTTTGAAGTATAATCAGTATATGATGGCCATTTAGCAACAAAATTACTTCCCCTAGGGTTCTCAGTAGGTTCAAGCTCCCATTGATTGACCACACTACTATGATGAGCATGGAACTCACGTCTATTACCATGGTCCTTGCGCGCAGGGTCCATTGTATGTTCAAATGCCTCAAATACCAGTTTACCCCAACCAGTTTACATACCTACAAGGATAACCCTATGGTCCACAAGGACAACCCTTTCAGGGACAACCTTCAATCCAACAGGGATAACCCTACGGTCCTATTGGTCAACCTCATGTTCAATAGGGAGTGTCTTATGTTCCCAAGGGCAAATCTATCCCTCTCAAGGACAACCTTTTGTGCAATAGAACTAGCCTTACGTTCAGCAAGGCCAAACTTTTGTACAACAAGGTAAACCCTCTATTGCTCAGCCGTGCAAACCTGGTCTTCATGGGCAACCTGACTCATCTCAACCATCAGGCCAACCTGTACCTCAGGGACAGCCTGGTAGATCTCAGCATCTAGGCCAACCTGCACCCCAAGGACAGGCTGTCCAATCCCATCATCCAAGCCAACCTGCACCCCAGGGGCAACCTGTTCAACCATAGTATTCAGGTCAACCTGCACCCCAGGGGAAACTTGTACAACCTCAAGGCCCACCTTTTATTCCTCAAGGTCAATCTTCGATGATACAAGGTCCGACCCAAGGCACTTCTTACATTCTACAACAAAATTTGTATGTTGCTTAGACAGGACCTCAATGGTTCACTTAGAATCAATATCCTAGTCCTCAAATTATGTATGGATAGAATTATCATAATTATAACCCATATGGACAAAATCCTCCGGGAAAAAACATATGGGTCAGAACTTCTCCCAACTTGGTTGGAATCCCAATACTGGTCTCTGTCAAAGGCCTGCAATACCTTTCAATATGCAATTTACCTTTCTTGCTACGCTGGAACTGCCCGATGTGTCAAAGTTGACAAATTATCCTATCCTTCATCATCCATATTGGCCCCTATTTCCAACTAAAATCCCTGGCGATTGTTGCAAATTTGAAGGCAAATCCAGAGAAGACCCTTAAGCACATGTTATGAAATACCATATTTGGTGCTCCTCTAACTCTTAGGTTGACGATTCAATTCGACTAAGTCTTTTCCAAAGGACTCTCACTGGTGCTGCTGCAAATTGGTACATTGAACTCTCCCATGATGTATTTCAAGATTTCCACTCTCTTTCCATGGCATTTCTCACACACTTTCAGTTACCAGTTCGTTATTAAACTGGGACACACCTCCTAACATCCTTGAAATAGGACCGGGCTACTCATATCTCTGATCATATTCATGAATGGAGGTGGCATCTTCGTTTGATCAAGTTTGATATTCCTAATCAACTTCTAACTAATTGGTTCACTACCTCTTTTATCTTTCTGATTTCTAAGTACATCACTATGGGGGCATGTGTTATTGGTGAAAAAGCCATCGCTTGTGCCTAGTACCTCGATCTTGTATACTCTCAATATGGCACGCTATATGAACTCTTGCCTAATGCTCTGCGACATGGAACTACCAAATCACCGACGACGCCATCTATTGGCAGTATCATTAGTTTTGTGTCTTAGACTTCTCTTAAGTCTTCTCCAAATCCTGCAAAGCAAAAATCTACTTCTTCCACTGATACTGCTTCTCAGCCACCTATGAATCCTGGTAAGACCGCAGAAGTGAATGTCGTCCAGTCTACTCCGGCGAATAAAAATTCCAAAGGTAAGAACAAGGGTAAAGGTAAGGCCAAAGCTGATGCCCAGAATTAGGATTCTTTGAAACCTAACGCTAATGATGGTTCGAACATAAACCGAAGTACCCTTGTTTGATTTGAGACGATGAGCATTACACCAAGGACTGTCCACGACGGGTCAAGGTGATTCGACTGCTCAAAGGCACTTAAGGTACTTTGGTTATTCTTAAAGAACCATTCCCATCGCATCCAACTCAGATGGTGGAGCAACCTCAGTCCTCCGCCCCTTTTGGCTCTCAGGTTTTCATGATGAATGGTGCTGCCCCCATCTATATTGCTACCAAATCGAAATATTATACCGAACGGTGTCAGGAAATAGGGAAAGAGATTGCAGATGGTCCTCCTCCCCCGCCTGCTTCTGGCCCTCTTCACATTGAAAGGCCGAATCCTGAGCCCATTGTATGGCCACCTTCTAAAGGTGTAATTCGTAATTCTTCCTATAACCCCAACGCACGTGCCGCTTAGCATTATAGTATTGTTTAGGATTTGGCTCAGGCATCGTCTGCTATGTTTGCGTTGGAAGTACTTCAGAGCTGTCTATCCAGCGGAAGGCTTTGATATATTCTATTGGAGGGGTTGACCTCGTCGATTCCAGCCTTATCACTTTCCATTTGGAAAATTTTGTTCTCCCTCTCCCTCACCAGCTTGCACTGATTATCCAAGTTGGGATTAATGGAAATAATATCCATCGAGTAGTCGTGGATGAGGGTTCATCTACTTGCATCATTTCTTCTGCATGTTGGAAAGACATTGGTTCTCCAGCCCTCAATTAGTGTCCAAATGCTTTATAATCTTTTTACGGAAGTTAATCTCACCCTCTTGGTGTTCTTGCTAGCTTACCTATAATGTTGGAGGGAAAAAAAGTTAATGTTGAGGTTGAATTCATTGACACCAAACTTAATTATATTCTTCTCCTCGGTCGCAGTTGGACTCACACCATGCTATGTCTACCGTCCACCCTCTTTCATGTTCTTTGATTTCCACACGAAGGAAAGATCATCATTGTCGATCAGTTGTCCTTTTTCACTTCCACATCCTCTGAGAGCAACGTTCCATATGTAGATTGTATTCCTACACCTTATGAGAGCAAAGGGTCGGGACTTTTCAAAGATCCTGCCCTTATGGGTCATTTTTCTCTTCCTATGTCCAACACTGCTCAAGTCAACATGACATCCACGCCTTTTGATCTGTGGATCATCCCTTTGCCCGAGAAGGTTGATTCGTTTGGTGACACCATATCGTTAAGACCAATATAAATTTCTTAATGTGAAGTTATCTCAGCTTCTACTCCTCCTCCCTCTAATCATACTCCTTTGAGTGTGTCTCTTGACACGTATTCTCAATACCCTTGGCTCAACACTTCATATTCTCTCGATCCTTTGAATGAGACATTTCCCACTGATGAGACCATCATGGAAACCATGTCTCTTGAGCATCCTCCCTGGGATGATAGTCATCATCGTTCCTCCTTTATTCCTAACCTTGGGGCCATGTCTACTTGCCTTAAGAAATTCACTTCCCAGACTCCTTCCCATCCACTTCAGATGCTCATCATGGCACATGAAGTTTTTACAGAAGGTAATATGGGAAATGTTATCACCAAATTGAGTCGCGTTGGGATATTTCAATGGTAAACTTGGAGTAACTATTTCAAAATAGCTTTTTATTAAAGATTAGCCTCTTCAGTCTAATAGGGCTCTCTCAAATTATCAAAGGATTTACTCAATTAGGTATTAAAACAGATGGCTAACTCTGTGAGTGTTTTAGTGTATGTTATTGCAGGTGAAAAATGACGAAGATTCAGCTACCATTGGGATTATGGAGTCAATAAAAGGAAATCAATGACAAGCTTTCTTACTTATGGAAGCTGAGGCCTTTTATGTTTCAATGATAAAACAACACTAACACATGGGAATAATCAGTAACTCAATGCTAAAAGGAATTCAGAGCATGTATCAAATGAATTTTGGGTAATTTATCGTCAAGAATACTGGAAGCAAGATATAAAAGAGACACATAAAACCATTGAAACACATCAAGAATCTCATGTGAAGCAATAAAGAGTCATTGTTTGTCTATTACTGAATATCGACAAAGATTTACAAAGTGGTAGTGCCAAGTAACATTCTCCAACCCTTTCTAACAGGCTAACTCTCTAATTTATAGAGTGAGAACTCATACAAATTATTAGCCACCTTTCTCACCTCAAATTCCCACCTTAGAGACCTATTTCAAACATGATTCCATCTCTTGGAGACTTCCTAGGGATATTTCTGTTTTGTAGAGTTTGAATACAAAAAGGACTCTTCTTTCATTAATAGTTCAACAAATCCATTTAATAACCCTTATCAACTAAAACCAAATAATATTCTAAATGTACTGGAGTGTTGATGTGTCATTACTCCACATGGATGTTGAGTTGGACCTCCTCCAAGTTGAATTTTACAAATTTTTCATAAATCTAGCTAGTAAAAATTTTGAAACATAGGCTTCAAAGATGAGTATATAATTTCCAAACCCTAATGGCTTTGTAGAAACTGAGAGAGGTTTTTGTAGATGGACTTGTTCTAAAGAAAACCTCTTTCATATTTCGAAAATCCTTTTTCATTTGGCCGGAAATCAAACTTTAATTTGACTGCTAAAACAGTCATGTACAGAAAATTTCGTAGCGCTCATTTCGTAGAAAACTCCAAAAACCACCTTTTGCATAACCTTTAACCTTTCTGACTATTGGAGGATCTTCCTTGGGGCTAATGAGCTAAACACAAATTTTTTCCCTCCTTAGTTCTCCATAAAACTGAATTTAAAGACAAAAAGCATTCTTTAGATATGAGCTCCTATATCCCTATCCTTGATAGTTGTTTCAAAACAAGAGGAGGTTTTTGTAACTCGGAATGTTCTGAAAACAAACCTCTCTTTGGTTTTTGAAAACCATCTCCAGCTGTCCATAATTTTCATTTGAAAAACATGTATAAAACAAGAAAATTATGCATTATGAAAATAAAGCCAAAAGACATCTTTAAATCTCCTAATTTGTAGCACCTTTGAGAAAAGTGAAAGAGTTTAATGTTATATAATATGTGAGTGAAATTAACCTCTCTCAGTTTCTTAGAATGCTTCTCTGTTTTCCTAGAAACTTCCCTTGAAGTTGACTGCTCAAAAAGTCAAAAAACAGAGAAATCCTCATATTCCTACAAAATTGTCAAGTAGTTTCATAGTGAAATCTGCCTATTTTGCATTGTATTTGCTACAAAACTATGAAAAACTAGACAAGTGGATCTTTTTTAAAATTTGATGACTATGCAAGTGAACCCAAGGTGTATTATTGTGGATATGACCCTAATGACAAGACTAATAAAGTGTCTATGACCTATAATAACATGATTAAGTGAATTTCTCATCAAATTAATGATCTAACCTAATGAGACAAGGTGAAGCTTATGATGACCCTATTAAAAAAAAAATGAAAATTTGAGAGTGATAACAGTGGCTCCACTAGGGATGGTGTGCCCCTGTGGTACAACAAAGAACTAGTAGTTCCAGTGCCACCTCCATTGGGTTGCTCCCATCTTCAAAATGAAAACTTACAACCTTCTCTGACATGTAACCTCAGCATTGAAAAACCAATAGCTACTAAAGAACTGAAAGTAGACATGCTGAAGTTTAAAACTAAAACTGAAAAAGTGCTTGATCCTCAAGCTTATTTATATACAAATGATCCTACTCTACTTGCTCAGCATAAAAGCTAAATCAAGTGATCTCACACTTCCAATGGATCCAATCTAGAAGTTGAGTATTGGATTGGAACAGACATTCCACTTCTTTGATCATAAAGCAATTCCTGAGAGATGAAAACTTGTTCCACCATTTGAATTTGTCTATATAACTGAAAATCATATTGAAATTCATTCCTATAGAATATTCCAGCAAAGCTGCGAAAGGATCTTTGAGAGTATGCATGAATAATTCTTGTTGATCATTATTTTCAGTTGGGATAAAGAAAAACTTGGAGTACTCTTGGACACTTTCAAAAGGAACTACTCCAGCATGTACCACAGGAATTTCTAGAGGTAATTCTTCATATGATTCAACAGGCATACTCATCTGATTGTCTAAAATTTTCTTTTCAAAAAATTCTTCATTTGTTGTAAGCTGATGCAAGGAATGATATGAAGAATAAATTCTTCCTTTACCTGAGGATTATAGCAATTATCTTCTAGTATTTCCTCCTGTTGTTGGAAATGATTCTCGTATTCCTGATGATCAAAATACTGACAAGTCTGTTGCAACTTTTCATCAAACTCGGAGGATTTAACATGGTTTTCATAAATAAAATCCTACTGGGTTTTATTTTTATCCAAGAGAGAGGCTACCCTTTCTTCTTGGTTATGAAAGGGATTTCCATAAAGGGCCTCTAAAATTTCCTTATCCATGAACTCATCATCTTCATAACAATTCTCCAAATATTCAATAAAACTCACACAATGTTTACAACAGTCTTTGACTAGAAATAAGGAAGAATGACATTCTTTATACATCTCATAAAATGCAACATGGAAATCAGCAAGAGAATATAAGGAACCATTTGGCAGGCTTTCGTACCAAGACCATGTTTTTCCTTATAAAGTGACCATAAACATCTTCATGAGACAATCCTTAGGGAAATGAACCTTAAGTCTTTGTACATGCATATGTAATCTAACGAAATGAAGAGCATCATTGTCTTTCTTTTCATCTTTAAATATGGGAAGATCAGTTAACCAATCGACTTTTGGCATAGGATTTGGAAATCCAAGGATGTGAGACCTATTCATAGGGGCATACCTTACATTTATTGCAATGGAACTCATCTTGGAATTTCATCAAGCTACTGATCCTCAAGCAGTAGATTCACGTTCCAATTTATTATTTGATGTGTGGAGTCACCAGAGTAGAAATACAACCAATATGTGCCTAAGTGTCTGTTGCTCTCAGACCTTAGAACTGAAACTTTGTCGTTATTCCTAGGGAAAATTTTACACCTTCGTCCCTGGAAACGGTGCCAAAATGTTATCACCAAATTGAGTCCTGTTGGGTTTTTTCAATGGTAAACTTGGAGTAACTATTTCAAACGATATTTTGACTAAATATTAGAATCTTCAGTTTGAGAGGGCTCTCTCAACTTATCAAAGGATTTACTCAATTAGGTCTTAAAACAGATGGCTAAATTTGTGAGTGTTTTAGTGTATGTGATTGCAAGTGAGAAATGAAGAATATTCAACTACCATTGGGATTATGGAGTTAGTAAAAGGAAATCAATGAAAATCTTTCATACTTATGGAAGTTGAGGCTTTGTCTATTTCAATGATAGAACAACACTAACACATGGGAATAATCAGTAACTCATTGCTAAAAGGCAGTCAGAGCATGTATCACATGAATTCTGAGTAATTTATCATCAAGAATACTGGAAGAATGATATAAAGGAGACACATAAATCCATTGAAACACATCAAGAATCTCAGGTGAAGCAAGAAAGAGTATTTTTTTGTCTATTACTGAATATCAACAAAGCTTTACAAAGTGGTAGTGTCAAGTATCATTCTCCAACCTTTTATAACTCTAAAAATCTCTCATTTATAGAGTGAGAACTCATACAAATGAATTTCCACCTCGCTCACCTCGGATTCCCACCTCAGATACCTATTTCAAACATGATTCCATCACTTGGAGACTTCCGAGGGATATTTATGTTTTTGCAGAGTTTGAATACAAAAAGGACTCTTCTTTCATTAATAGTTCAACAAATCCATTTAACAACCCTTATAAATTGTAACCAAATAATTTTCTGAGTGTATTGGAGGTCCTATGTGTCATTATGCCACGTGGATGCTGAGATGGACCTCCTAAAGTCGAATTTTACAATTTTTTCATACATCTGGTTAGTGAAAATTCTGAAAAATAGGCTTCAAATATGAGAGTATAATTTGTAAACCCTGATGGATTTGTAGAAACAGAGAGATGATTTTGTAGATGGACCTGTTCTAAAGAAAAACCTCTTTCATATTTCCAAAATCCTTTTTCATTTGGTCAGAAAGAAAACTTTAAGTTGACTACTAAAACATTAATGTACAGAAAATTCCGCAGCGCTCATTTCGTAGCAAACTGCAAAATCCACCTTTTGCATAACCTTTGTTATTTCTGACTATTGGAGGATCTTCCTTGGGGCTAATGAGATAAATACTAATTTTTTCCCTCCGTAGTTCTCCATAAAACTGAATTTAAAGACAAAAATCATTCTTCAGAAATTTCGTAGCGCTTTTTGGCCTTCAAGCCTGGAACTCGCTACGAAACTACCTGATTATGGAGAAAATTAAAAATTATCCATTTTTAATCAAAATTTCACCTGTAGGTCTGAAAATTTATATGATGAAATATGATAAGAAAACTTGGTTCAAAATTCCTCTTACCCTCTTCAAAAGCATCATTTTCACCTTTAGCAAGTTAATTTACCAATAAAATGACTCTGGTTTTTCTGAAAAAATAAGGTTCAAAGATGAGATCCTATCTCTATCTTTGATAGTTGTTTCAAAATGGGAGGATTTGTTTGTAAATCAGAATTTTTTGAAGAAAAAATTCTCTTGGTTTTTTGAAAACCATCTCTAGCTGTCCAGAATCTGCATTTGAAAAACATGTATAAAACAGGAAAATTCTACATTATGAAAATAGAGCCGAAAGACATCTTTAAATATCCCAATTTGTAGCACCTTTGAGAAAATTGAAATTGGTTAATGTTATTTGATCTGTGATTGACAATAACCTCTATCAGTTTCTTAGAATGCTTCTCTGTTTTCCCAGAAACTTCCCTTGAAGTTGACTACTCAAAAAGTCAAACAACAGAGAAATCCTCAGATTCGCTACGAAATTGTCAGGTAGTTTCATAGCGAAATCTTCCTATTTTGCATTGTATTCACTACGAAACTATGAAATACTAGACAAGTGGCTCTTTTTTTAAATTTGATGACTATGCAAGTGATCCCAACGTGGATTATTGTGGATATGACCCTAATGAAAAGACTAATGAAGTGTCTATGACCTACGATTAAGTGAATTTCTCATCAAATGAATGATCTAACCTAATGAGACAAGGTGAAGCTTATGATGACCCTATTAAAAAAAAATTGAAAAATTGAGAGTGATAACAGGAAAAATTATGCAAACGATGCCTATTGACATCTCCGTTAAACTGAGGTTTGTCGAGAACATCCATATTGGGGTGACATATTCTCTTGATGAGATCGAGATCGATACCAGTCTCTTCCGAGAGTTTCGAGATGTTTTTGTTTGGTCCTACAAAGAAATGCCCAACATCGATCCGAGTATAGTTGTGCATGAGATCCCTACTTATCCTGACGTGAAACCTATTCACCAACGTCTTCGTCTCGTGCACCCTAGAAAGGCAGCCACCATCAAGAGAGAAGTTGAAAAGCTTCTCAAAGCTGGCTTCATTTATCTGATCCCCTTAACAAAATGGGTTTCTAACATCATTCCTGTGGATAAAAAATAGGGTACTATTCGTGTCTGTGTGGATTACCATGATATCAACCGCACTTGTCCTAAGGATAAATATCCCACTCCTTTCATTGACCAAATCATTGACGAAAGTGTTGGGAGTGAGATATTTTCCCTTATGGACGGGTTTTCTGGTTACAACCAAATCAATATTCTTCCGGCTGATCATCACAAGACCTCCTTTAACTGTTCGTGGGGCACCTTCGCATATAAGAAGCTCCCTTTTGGCCTTAAGAATGTTGGTGCCACTTTCCAATGAGCAATGTCATACACTTTCCATGATATTAAGCGCATTGTTCAACCTTACCTGAATGACCTTCCGGTTCATTCTGCTAAGCGTAAGGACCACCTAGATCACCTCCGTCAAATCTTTCTTCGTTGTAGATGCTACAACATTTGGCTCAATCCGCATAAATGTGTCTTCTGCAGCGATTCTGGTAGACTCCTTGGGTTTATCGTTTCTAAAGACAGAATTCGTCTTGACCCTCTTAAGGTCAAAGCTATTGTTAATCTCCCCTCCCCTTCCTCTTCACATTAGTTGCAGAGTTTGCAAGGGAAAGCTAATTTCCTGCATCGTTTTATACCGAATTATGCTGAAGTAGCCAAAGGATTCACGCGATTGATTAGGCAAGGCATCTCATTCCTCTAGGATGAGATTGCCCAGAAATATTTAGATGCACTAAAGACATTGCTTATCAATGCTCCTCTTCTGCGTCCTCCCAATTATCATCGCGAATATTCCCTCTACTTGGCTGCCACATTTAGCACTATTGCCATGGTTCTGGTACAAGACGACGATGATGGTGATGAGCACGTCATTTATGATTTGACCCACAATATTCTTGATACCAAAACACGTTACGCACATGTCGAGAAATTGGCGTTGGCTGTTGTTCAAGCCGTCCAACATTTTCCCCATTATATTCTCCTTTACACAGTAACTCTGATTTATGATTACAACCCCATGACCTATATATTGACTCGAAAATTGCTGGGGGGAAATACTCAAAGTGGATATTTATCCTCCAAGAGTTCGATTTGGAGTTCACTACCGCCAAATCAAAGAAATCATTTGTTTTTTCTGATTTGATCTGCTCTTTACCTTCGGCCTCTGCTCCCTCTAATTCTTAGGAATGCAATCCGGACGACTCTTTTTTGCTAATTAGCGCCCTTGATCCGTGGTATAGTCATATCATTTTTTATCTCTAGACTTCCACCTTCTGATCTGAGTTGACGAAGGATTCTCGTTGACACATCCATCATCATTCACAACCTTATCGCATAGTCAGAGATAATTTATACCGCATCAGAGCTGATTATGTTCTCCGCCGATGTTTAACCCTCGAGGAGGCTGAAAAAGTCCTCAATGACTATCATTCTGGTTCATGTGGTGGTCACATGTCTATATATGCTACTGCACAAAAAATCCTCCGTGCTGGATATTTCTGGCCTACCATTTTTAAAGACTGCATTGTCGTTGTCCGTAAGTGCCACGATTTCCAAATTTACCAGTGCAACATGCATGCGCCACCCACACACCTCTATCCTGTCATTACCATTGGTCCCTTTGTGATGTGGGGCATTGATTTTATGATGTGTAACCTTCACTCAGTTGGGGGGCATGATTATATTATCATAGTCATGGACTACTTCACTAAATGGGCTGAAGTAATGCCTACACTCACAGCTAATGGTAAGACGATTGCAAAATTTATGTTCAATCACATGATTAATAGGTTTGGTGTCCCTCAAGCCATTTTCACTGATCATGGCTCTCATTTCCACCATTACATGATGGCTGAGTTTACTTCTACATTGGGTCTGCGTCACGACAGCTCAATGACGTACTACCCTTAGGCCAATGGCCAGGTTGAAGCCGTGAACAAGGTTTTATTCACTATGCTTCAGTGTACTATTGGGATGCACAAGTCCAACTGGCATCTCATGTTGTTTTCAGCTCTCTGATCTTACCGAACCTCGGTGAAGGATGCAACCAGATTCACTCAATTCCAGCTTGTTTATGATCTGGAAGCTACCCTTTCGATTGAATTTGAAATCCCTTCTCTCAAGATAGTTGTTGAATTACTTCCTAGTACCTCATTGGAGGAAGAGCATCTTATATATTTGGAAAGGCTTGATGAAACTCGTCGCTTTGCTGCTCTATTCATAGAAGCATAGATAAAGTGGGTCAAAGCTCATTTTGATCAGATAGTTTCCCCTCATACCTTTGTAGAAGGATACCTAGTCCTCTTGTATGACCAAGCTCATGATAAGTTGGGGGCAGGAAAATTCGAACCCATGTGGCATGGGCCCTATATCGTTAAGTGTGTTTTGAAAAATGGGGCCTATGAGCTAATTGACTATGAAGACTATCCTTTGAATCAGCCCATAAATGGGTTGTACCTCAAAAAATACTATGCATGAGTTTCTTGTCCATGTCCTTTTGTACATAAGTGTGTTTTTCATTTTTTAACATTTTTTGGCTTGCTGTGCTTTGCAAGAAATTTTTCTACTTATTATGTCATTGCTTACTGTGCAGATGTATGCCACTCCTTATGTTGGTTTCATGAATGGTGCCTCCCGCAGTACCCAGAATCTGTCTTCTGCAGCCTGGGTGATTTATAATCCCAATGGTGAGTTGCTAGACCTTCAAGGTACTTTTCTAGGATGAACCACAAACAATGTCGTTGAATACAGTGCCGCAATTGAACTCTTAACTGAGGCCATTTCTTTCGACATTCGTGCATTAATTGTGAACCTACACTCTCATCTTGTTTTTATCTAGCTTAATGGGAATTACTCTCTTAGAAATCCTCAGATTTTAAGGTTGTATTTGAGTGTTCGTTTATTATAAAGTAATTTTGATTATATCACATATCAGCATATTCCTAGAAGAATGAATGTGTTGACTGATGTAGTAGCCAATATTGTATTAGATAGACATTTGTGTAATTTGTAAAAGAATCATCATCACATAATAAGATTTAGACACGAAAATAAGCACACACACACACATATATATATGAGCATCATGCTGATTAGATGCCTAGGCTTTATTTCTGCATCTTTTTTGAGAGACGTGATGTCTCGGGATGTAACCAAAACACACATATTTTTTGAACTTATGTGTATCATAAATTCAAAAAATATGTGTGTTTTGGTTACATCCCGAGACATCATGTCTCTAAAAAAATATGTAGAAATAAAGCCTAGTCATCTAATTAGCATGATGCTCACTGCATGCACAAGCCGCCTCAATAAATGGTGGATGCGGTTAGACACCCCTACAGTTTGCCTCTGATACGCATGGGGAACATCCTCGAATCTGACGTAATCTGGGATCCCACTTCTGAGTCCCTCCAAGTTGCGAGTGATCTCCTCTTCCTCACTTCCTTCACCTTTAGGGCTGCCTTGAAATCGCGTGGGACCCTCCGTGCTATTGGGGACATCTCTGCAGGTCTCTCTGGGCCAACATCTGCAATGCATGGATAAATAATCAAAACATAATAAATCACATTACTCATCAAAATAAATAAAAAATGACTTTTTACCCAATGATTCATCCCAATCCTCTCCTTCTAAGAGTGGAAGGTTCGGATCACCCATGAAATCGGTGCCGATATATGGTCAGTCGTCTACGGTGATGAGTTTTCGGTGAAGCCAATAAAATAAGTATGGCTTCCATGAAATATGTTGATCACCTCCCGATAGAGGCATCAACTCCACCCAACGGACCATCTGTGGCTCTCGTGCTAGTGGTGCAGGTGCTATCACTTCCTGGCGTTGAAATATCGGCAACCATTCTAGGATGAATTGTACCAAGATGGACCCGTATCCAAATTATTTTAGCATGCCATTCTTGCACTTTGTTAACTGGTGCTTCAGGTTGATTGTTATGGCTTCCTCCTAGGTTGATTGTTACGGATTCCATGGCTTATTCATCTTCTTCCTTGTGTTCTCGTCATTCAATGACCATTTTGACTTTTAATTACCTAAAAAACCATCACTGGGGCTTCCATTAGTCAAATAATTAACTTTTGAACCATTCAAATCGGACTATTTAGGATAATTTTCGTAAAATTGTGGCCGCGAAAATTGGCGCTGCTATTTTATAAACAATAGTGTCGATTGGCACCTCCCCTTTAGAATTTTAGGCAGGTTGGCGCGACTCTGTGCATGGAACCCATGCCGACCATCGCACCCAATATTTGACAAAATTCCCCCAAATGCATCAAAAATTAAGAATGCAGGAAATGAAATATAGTTTAAAATGCATGAAAATATGAGAGCTCTTACCTGGAGAAAACGGATTTGCAAATGGCCTCCTGGATTATCTACTGCTGGCTCCACAAGATCACAGTTAAAAATGGTAAAATTCTCACAAGAAGGTGAAAAGGTGAAAAGTAATTTGTTTTTACTATTTCTATCTTTTATAACCTTTTCGAAACCCTAATTACATTTTAAAGCTTATTTTTCTATTATTTTAATGTTTATCTCGAAAAATGGGTTTTACGTGCGTTTCTTGTGTAACAACAAGTCCTAAACATGATGACGATGAAGTGATGAGTTGTATTTTATTACTTTTTCGAACTCGGTAAAAACACAAAAAAGTCACCCCCTGGAGTCATATTTCAGCTCTTTTCTAACTCTTAAAAATTGAAAATATTGTCGAGACTCTTGTCATTTTGAACTCGTTAAAGGCTGAAAAAATGTCATCTACCCAGTATACATTTACCCCTTTTTGGGTTGGGACAAATTATTTACGAAAAAGGAATACCTTAGCCAATCCTGACTAAGACGTTCTCCCAAATATTGTTTTTTACCTTTTCGGCTCTGTGAGACTACCTACGCAAAGGGACCTGCTAGATTTTTATTTTCCACTTCTTTTCAAACTCTCTAAACATGAAAATATGTCGATTTCTTCCTTTTTCAGACTCGTTAAACCTAAATGACATCGGGAACCGTCACCATGACGTTGCCGAGTTCCTCCTTCCCAAGGCTCGTAAAATGTACTAGGATGGATTTGTCTGAAGGAAAAACTTATATGAAAAGCATATGTTATCCCCTTCAATCTTGGTGCAAAAATAATTGGGGTACTCACCAGAAATGGTGGGGGAAAATGGAACCAATTTTCAGTCGTGTCGGCAGTATGTCACTCTTGAACATGACACTTGTCTGCAGTTCATGTCAGGTGGGGGACATCCCACATTCGTCATTTTTCCTCCATGGGTTTGGGTTATCTATTTTGACCTATCATCTGCTCTTTTACATGTCATCATGACCTCAAATCCCTTGATGTCAAATACTGCCAAATTCTAGAGTCGTGTCACCAATATGTTCAAGAGAAGTTTCTTTCTGCAATTTTCAACCCCTAATCCTCTGTTTGATCTTGATTCACTATCATCTAATTCCTTTGTCTCTTGTCAATGATGTGGGAAACATTATGGCCCTCCTTCAATTAGTCACTTCCCGTCAACTTTAGCTCATTACCTAGGAAGCTGATCCAGAGACTCCCTTCTGGTACCTTGGAGCCTACATGCCTCAATGGAAAGTTCTTCACATTCGACGATAGGTCCTCATCATTGGCCTTCAATCGAGTTAATTCGCGGGTGTTCGACTTTAGCTCACTGTTCACATACCGTGAATTGTACTAGTGATACCTTGAGGACCATTGTCATTATTGGTGGTTCCTCTCGCACCTGTTAACAACTTTCATCATTGGCTAGTAATTAAATTATTTTCTCGCATGTTCGACTTCAATTCATTCATTCTCATGCTTGAATTTGCACTTGTTCGGGTCGATATGGAGTGTAAAACCCTGGGTTTTGTCTGATAAAATCTAGGCTGTGAGACTATTTGGTTTATCATGACTATATGCATGACTCTTCTAATTGGATGGTTGCGACCATACCCAAGTATATTTGATGATCCTTCTTACTGAATGGCTACATCCATACCTCAGATATTATTTTTATATTTACTCTAATATGGATGGTTGCGCCCATACCACATATTCATGTATCATAGATATCAATTGTACTTGTTCTTGCAAGTCTTCCGACGACCGCGTTTTGGTTTGGGCATGTTCTCATAAAGCATTTCACCCCTCCCTCTCTCCTGGACTTGATTCTTTAGGGGGCATCTGTTACATAGTATTTTTTCACCATCCATGCAATCCCCATCCTGAATATTGGAGGACCATTTCAGTGAATTTTGTGTACTTTCATAATTTTCCATAAGTGTCATTGCATCCTTTGGCATGTCAAGAATATCTTCTCTGTTGATCATTCCTCAAGAAGACCTTCAAAACAATATGATTTTGGGTCGGCGCTGGTAGGCAGCTATGGCCTCACGCCCATGGAAAAATTAACATAGGGTCTCGCTCCCTTTGGTGCTCTGTCTCATAAGGGCACCCGCACCGAGCTGTTTTTGGAAATTTTTTTAAAATAGAAACGAAGTTTCCATGCTTAACATCTTCGTGAGTAGAGTAATCATGATTTTTTTGACTGAATCACGTCAATTTCTCCCTTTGGCTTGTTGGTTCCTACAATTGTGCAACTCCCCAAAGTGATATACCTCTCTTCCACCTTATGAGGGATCCCAAACCTCCTCCTCCTCTCCTAAAAATTCTTCCTCCTCACATTGATTTAGCTAGCTGAAAAGTCATTACTATAGCTGGTGTGTAGAAGAAGACAGAGAAGAATCATTTGTTGAGAGATATTTTAGGCCCATTTCTTCATCGAGTCCAATTTCAAATGAATGCTTGATATGCGCCCAACTGAACCCACCAAATAAGATCCGCAACGTCAAGGCATAAGGTTGTAAACTTCTTTTTCTCTATCAATAATACATGACTAGTTTTTGGTTCCAACATTTTTTCCATTTATATGCAAAGTGTTTAGCTCTCCTTGACTAACTGAATAGTTGTAGATCAATGTATATGCATGTATTCTTTCATTGTTTGTTTTATCTTTGTGTAGATGCGTGAAAATCGCCAACAACACGGAGTGCAAGGAGTGAAGATGAAGATCGAAGTATCACTGCCACGTGCCATGAAAAAAGCATTGGACCAAGGTAGGATATCTGTTCCAGTTCATATTTCATTTATAAGATAGGAATTTAGGAGTCCATCATGTTCCCTTGTTGCTAGAACCACCCTAGGGCTAGAGGGATTGCCTCTATCCGCAGAGGGGATTTTCCTACTCAACACTAGGAATATTGAATTCCTCTAATCATATCTCTTAAAATATCACAAGCCAAGATATAAAAGTTGGACTCAATGATCAGTGGGATTTCCCCTCACTATAGTCTAAGTTTCAGCTTTTGCAACCTCTAAGAAGAAAATTTATAATATAATTTCCAACATGAAATATTTGATGCATAATTTTAGGAGAAACCAGTAAGCTTGACTTCATTTGATCATATCTGCTAAAATATCATGGTCAAGGGTATAAAAGTATGAATACATGATTAGCAGGATTTCCCCTCACTATGATCCAGGTTTTAGATTTTGAGAAGAAAATTTATAGTAGAAATGTCAACTTGATATGTTTGATGCATTATTTTTAGGAGCATCCATGAAGCTCAAACTCCTTTGATCATATCTCTTAAAATATCGCAACCCAAGTTTTGAAAGTTGGATCAGATGATCAAAGAGAATTCTCCTCACTATGGTCAAATTTTTAGCTTCTGGAACCTCCTAGAAGAAAATTTATAGAATAAATGCCAGCATGACCTTTTTAAAGACGCATTTAAGAAGCCCAACTTCCTATGATCATACTTCCTAAAATTTCATGACCCAAGAACTAAAAATTGGACCAAAGGATTAGTAATATTTCCTTTCACTATGGTCCAAGTTTCATTTTTTGGAACTTCCGAGAAGAAAAGTTATAGCAGAAACTCCAACATTGTATGTTTAATTAAGAGTTTAGGAAGCATGTCATCCTCAACCAGTGTTCATGTCATCCTCAACCAGTGTTGTTTAAAAATTTAATACATATAAAAGCTATACCTAATAGTAAAACAACTATAGCCATGATAAATTTTCTAAAGGGTAAATTCATGTACATATAAGCATGTTGAAAAGAACAATTAAATAAGCATGCATGTCACTAAACCATTTATGCCATAAATATCATTAACAAAAAATTTAAATATTTATCTATTGCATCCATAAAAATACTAGAAACTAAAGTAGGGTGATCCATGTTCTACCCCACCATAGGCTTAGTTGTGCTACAATTTTTCTCATGGTTGACCACCCTCGTGCTATATCTTGATTCGTTGGGGATAACTTAACTCAGGGGATTCATACCAAAGGCTTGGTTAAACACTTAGAATGTGGAACCCAAATTTCAGGTGGTTTATCGACTGCTCTCTAATAGCAAGCACAAAGGTGATTTATCAGTTTCACCTATGGCAAGCACCATGGTGGTTTATTAGCTATTATTAGCAGTAAGCACCACAATTGTTAGGTTGGATTTAATATAAAAGTGAAGGCCACTCTCCTTCACATGGGAAAAACTCAGTGCTCACCCTTTCCATATTTGACTAGGCTCATAAACATTCACAAAAAGAACATGTAGGTCTACACATCACAACAAATTCCTTCAATGATCATTGGAAACCCTTGGCCCTCCCATCTTCAATGATTTGTGTGCCACAAACAAACAAGACCATTCCCAATACTTAGAGCCATATATTCCAAAGAAAAAATACTACAACAAATTCATTTATTGTCACATAATATTTCATTGATTCTCATGCCAATTTAAATTTATGAATGAGAGAGAGATGTATAAGAGAGTAATGGAAGAGAGAAAAACTAGGAGCTCAAGGACCAAGAATAATAATTTATTGATTGCTTGTCCCACTCATTTTTATAATCATATATTTACCATTCATCTTCCTAACCTTTAAATTTTTTGGGAATCCTAACCATCATGTCAAAGGGAAATATTCACCCACAATATCTTTTTTCCTCTTAAGTTAAGTTTTACCCATCCCAAAGGAAACATAATTTGTTGGTTGAGCCCTTTCCTCAACTCTATATTTTTATTAATTAAAATAATTACATCATACAATAGAGTTTGACATCAAAGCATCAATTTTGGAACCCTATAATTATATGTTCTTAATTGCAATACCAAATTTGGGGTAATGAAAGGTGTGTCACATTATCCACTATTGCAATTTTTCCTTCTCCTCTCCCTAAAAATCGTGATTCCTCCATACTTTTTCTTGTGCATCATGGGTCAACTATGACTTTTGAGGTGGTAATATTTCATACTCCTCTCATTAATTATTGATAAAATTCTCAACCACCAGCCCATGCTTTCGTGATTGTGGATGGATTAAATCTCAATTACCAAGCTACTTCATTGATGATTTTTGGAAATAGGGGAAATGAGGTAATATTTTCAAATTCAAAAATAAACAACATAGCTTTGGTAAGGGTGATCAAGAACTATATACAAGGTAAACTAAAAATACCCTTACCTTTCCCCACTCATTGTATCATGTTCTGTGTAGGTACTCAAGCCCCTGATTAGCTACTTTAGATTTTTCATTGATGATAAAATAATATGTATTTATATTGTTCTAATTTATCCAATTCAACTTGTCGTAATGATGAAAAATTCATGTGGTAATACAAAATGTTAATATAATTAAGTAAATCAATCCAAGGGATTCAAAATGATGATATTACAATCCCCCCCGAAAGGAACACCTTCCTCGATGCTTCATGATCTATAGTATTGTCCTTAATCTTTAAAAAAATTGGTATGCCATTTTCATGGCATCCTCTAATTCCCATGTAGCCCATCTGCTCCAAAGCGGTTCTATGGCAGCATTACTTGCACAACGACTCAGTTCTAGAGAATAATTTTCTCCCTATCTAGTATGCACAATGGCTCTAGATGAAACTCTCCCTTGGGCTCCTCCTGGATCATAATCCAACTAATAATATGACTAGAATCAAGTATATAATTGTTAATTAAAGAAACATAGAAAACGCTATGTGTTACAATGTTTGGAGGAAATGTAAGGTTGTATACCATTAGCCCCACTCTTTCTAAAGTATTAAAAAGTACATATTATTAAGGTGCCAATTTAACACAAGATCCCACTTTGAGAGAATTCTTTATAGGTTTAACTTTAAGATATACATGATCCCACACTTAAAAATATTTATGTATCATGTTTTTATTTACATAGCTCTTATATTGGTATAGAGATACTTTTAGCCTCTAATTGATATAGATATCCTCCTACTCTATTTCTCCCAACATTTTGGGTCCAAGTATGATTTTTTATACCAAATTTTTGCTGTTAATCAGGATATTGCAAATCATATCATAAAGTTCCTTAACAGGATTCATTATTAGTGACTCCTGCTAGCCATTTCCATATGTGAAATCCACCAAGCGTAGGTATTCCTCCTATTTCATGGGCTTTTTCATGACATACATATGAAGCATGTCTCCTACAAATAATTTTTCCGCTCTTTATTCCTATCAATTTAAGGGTGACAGATAATAATGTAAGCTAAGTATGTTCCAAATCCTACAAACAACGCTTTCCAAACATTTGATATGAACTTGGCATCTCAGACAAATACAAAGACCTTTAGCATACCATGAAAACCAAAAATATATTTCATAGAGATTGTAGTAATATTAATTTTCTGGTGGGTAGACTTTATCAAAATAAAATTAGTAGTTTCATCCACTAGCATTATTGTATCATGTTGCTTCACTATCTTTTGTACCCTATCATAAAATCCATTGATATGGTTTCCCACTTCCATTCTAGGATTGTTAGAAGTTGCAATAAAATTTTAAGTGATTATGTGTAGCCTTGACTTGTTATCTCTCAAGTAATTTGGAAATATACTCCATTATTTACTTTTTCATTCCAAGCTAATAATATGACCTCGCTATGATCATGTTGTAATAGCCCGAATTTCTAGAATAGTTTCCCTTATGGATTTCATCCATGATGAACCTTTTCAATTATATGGAGTCCATTATATAATATCCACCCTTTTAAGTTATAAATTCACCTTCTACTAATTGATACCCTTCACATTTGTATCCTATGTTGTAGAAATTCCTTGTAGATTGAAACTACTAATTGTAATTTACTAAAACAATATACTTGAATCTACTCTACTCATCAGGGAAAACAATTTAAACTATCATGAAATCATGAAGAATACAAGAGAAACAATTCAACCAACACATTACACAATGATTTCCTGGGGAAAGCCACAACTTAAAAACCCACAATCTGTATATTGCACTAGTCAGAAAATATGAGAAGATTACAATTTTTTTCTCAAGCCCGAGCAACCTCTACACTATATCTATTTGTCTCATTGCTTCCTAGAGAAGACTTTGCCAACACTTAACCAATTTTATGCTTGCCCAAGTCCCTATTTCCTTGCCTTGTTTCCTTGGGAATTAGCCCTTATTCATTACAGAAATTCCTCATCCAAAAATACACAATCCATCATAGGCCTTCCCTTGACTGCATGCACCACCTGTACAATTTGGATGATTATAAAATTGATAGCACGCTTCCCTTGAACTCCAATATCAACAAGGTTACTCGTAGATCACACATGCATGAGTTATTTATGGTTGATTTATCAGTTATTTTTTTTATCACACAGTGCACACCCCACTATTTGACCTCCCACTAGTTCCTCCAATGGTTGGAACTAGTTTAATTGACTCTAACTCATATTTATTGAATTAATTAATTACAACTCAAAATAAACTCAACCTGGGATCCTATAAAGTAGAAGAAACTCTACATGACTCAATTTAGGCCCTCAATTCGAATTAACTAAACCAACTAATTCAATTTAACTTAGTTAACTCGTTCAAGTTGTCATGTGATGTGGAATTACAATTATCTTCTAATTTAATTCAAGGGAAAATAAAATTAGAATCTTTCTTGGTGCCATTTTCAACACTCCCTCTCAGCAAGAAAGGGATTATCAGATACCACAATCTTGCCTCTATGGAACTCGAATTTTCCTCTTGAAAAATCTTTAGTCAATATTTATGAATCATGTTCCTCTATGGGAATGTACTCTAGCAACATGATCTGCCTCTGCACACAATCTCTAAGATGGTGGTACCGGATGTCGATATGCTTGGACCTATCATGAAAAATTGGATTCACATAGATTTTGATACAATTTTCTTTGTCACATTAAATAATTGTAGGATCCATTTTTTAACTAAATAACCCAACAAGGATCTTCCTAATCTAGATAGCCTCCCAAGTTTCTTGACTAGCATCCATGTACTTTACATTTTCTAAACAAAGTGCAATTGATCTCTGCTTCCTGTTGTACCAAGAAATTGTTGCTGACCCACTACTGAAGATTCCTCCTGATGTCATCTTCTTGCCTGATGGAATCCCCACATAATTTACATCTATTAACCCTTGCAGCTTCACTCCATCTGTCTATTTGTACCAAAGACCAAATTGAATGGTGCCTCTGAGGTATCTAAACAGATGTTTGGCTACCTTCCAATAGAGTTTGGTTGGCTTAACCATTACTTGACTAAGATGATTAACTACATAATTCATGTTCAATCATATGTTCACTAAGTACATATGTGAACCCACAAGCTTCCTATAAATGGTAGCTTCTACCACTTCACATGAAGTAGCATCTTCCTTCCTCCAATCCCCTACTAGAAGAGTCTCCATGGATTTTTTTCTCTCCATGTGAAACTTCTTCAGTATCTCGTTCGCATACTTTTACTGAGAGACAAACAGATCCCCATCTCCTTGTCAAATTTCCAAACCAAGGAAATAATGCATGAGCCCCATGTCTTTCATCTCGAATTCTCTTGCCAAATATTCTTTGCAAGATTTTATCAACTTCTCATCACCTGTTAGAATTAAATCATCGACATAAAATAATATAATAAATAATTTACCTTTTTAACCAAAATATGGTAAAAGTTTACATTTTATTCACTTTTGGTGAAGCCCAACCCAATGAAATAGTTGTTGATCTTGGTGTACCAAGCACAGCGTGTTGGTTTCAATCCATACAACACTCGCTTGAGTCTACACACATGTGACTCTTTGTCAAAGGTCTCAAATCCTTCTTGATTATTTATGTACACATATTCCTTAATCACTTTATTGAGGACAATTGTCTTCACATCCATCTGATGTATCTTCCATCCCATTTTCGTTGAAATTTCTAGAATTGATTTGATTGAAGAGTACCTTGTTACAAGAGACAATTTCTCCTCGTAATCAATTCCCTCCACATGAGAGAACCCTTTGGTCATAAATATGGTTGTGTTTTTCTCGACACTCCCATATGCTACTTGCTTCACCTTGTACATCCACCTGGAACATACTATTGACTTATCCTCTGGCCTTGGGACAACTTCCCAAGCATTATTCCTGATAATAGAATCATATTCCTCTACCATGCCATCAACCCATACTAGTTTTTGCACTGCTTCCTTGAATGAGGATGGCTTAGTCTCTACACTCTCACTCATCATAACCATGTAGCCAAAGAATTGATCAGGTGACCTCTTATGTTTGTGTTGTGATGTGGGTGCTCCCACATTCTCTATAGCATCATGCATCAATTTTTCAGCCTCTCTAGTGTGATTCTTTCCATATTTGTATGTATTTGCATGAGTGGATGCTTCCACTCTCTTCTCCTCTACTTGTGGTTGTTCCACAACATTCTGAGGTTCTTCCTTCGTAGCTAAAATCTCCTCATTTGCATGCAACTGAAGCTCCCTATCAAGGGAACATCTCATGGCATTCTCTTCATCGAACTTTGCATCGCTATGAGCAACTATCATCCTATGAGATTGAAGGTACACCCAATAGTTGTGAGGTGTATCAATGTACCCCACAAATATTCCCACCTCAACTATTGGTTCTAAAGTTTTCCTTGAATCCTTGGAAACATGACAGTAAAATAATGAACCAAAGATCTTGAAGTGTGCCACATCTAGTTTCTTACCTGAAAAAACTTCTTCTGGTTGATCTGGATATATGCAGGAATGCAATAGAATACACATATAACCATAAATAAAAATATGCTACACTTCGTTTCATTAATATCAAGGAACAGAAATTTGCTTACAGACAAAATGGAAATAAACTAGCTAGGGTGCTGGTAGCGAATCTCTGAGAAGAGATGTGGCGGCTACAGACCTCTGAATTGTGTTAAAATGAGGCTCAAGGGCCTATTTATTATTGAGAAACAATGGAGAACTCTAAACATCCAAAAACCTAACCCTAGGAGATGAAGCACCAAAACTATGGGCCCCATTTGGGTAAATTGGTGTTTCAACTTCCCAGGGACGTAACTTTGGCATACGATCTTTGTTTGACGCATATGATACGTCGTTAGAAAGATCTATCCAAGGACTACAACTGTTGTTGCGAATATCAATTTCGGAATGGAATCATATTTTCCTAACAAACAATGCCCAAAAAACATCGTTTAGGGCCTCAAAACAGCTTCGGAAGTTCTGGACCCGAAAAACTGCCAAAAATAGTAAGTTGTGCCAAAAATGAAAAATTGAAAGAGACAATGGTGGGGCCCCAAGTGGAATAGGTGGGTGGCCACCAATATCCACCTGGATCGTTCCTCCCCCCTTAGGAAGCAATGGTCCCCATTGCGTTGAGTTCTCCTCCATGAGATGAAGAAACTTCTGTTGAACTTGGTCCTTGGTGAACCACTTGCCTTGGTGCAGGATTTGGCCAGCTTTGACAACCCGATACAGTTGGATCTTCCATTGGCGAGTTTTCTTGATTTGCGTGTCCATGATAGAATCTGTGGTGGCCTGTTCCATGCAGTCTGGGTTTAACTCTTTTGGTGTGAGTTCTTCTACAATGTCAGAGGTGTCCAGTAGAGGTGGGAAGTAGGGATGAAGGTGGTCTACATTGAATACTGGGTGCAGACCAAGGAATGGTTTAATACTGAGCTCAAAGGAATTTTTCCCTACAACCTTAGTGATCATGTATGGTCCATATGAGAGTGGGTGAAGCTTGCGGTGGGGTCTAGTGAGGCGCTCCTTCTACAAATGTAGCCACAATTTGTCGCCCACCTGGAAGTTGTGTGGCACTCGATGTTGATCATGTCATTGCTTGTACTTAGTATTTGCTCTATCAAATATATCATGAACCTGTTGGAAGAAGTGTTGAATGCGCTTGATGAAGTTGTTTTCTTTGTCAGCTTCAGACTAGACATGAGCCGAATCAGCCAGAGTAGTCGCAAATGGCATAGCTACGTTAATGGGACATAGTGGCTGGAATCCCAAGCCCACCTGAAAGGGGATGTGGCCGGTTGAGTTGTGGAGAGCATGGTTATAACTGTGTTGTACATAGGGGAGGTTCTCATCCCATGTGCATGGATGATTTTAATTTTACATGCGCAAAATGTGTACAATCATACTTTTGACGACCTCTGCCTGGCCATCAGTTTGGGGATGGAATGTTGTGGACTTGGTGAGCTTGGTGTCCAACATTAACCAGAGGCTGGACCAAAATGTGCTAAGGAACCTGCAATCACGATCTGATATGAGAGACCATGGGATCCCAAAGTGAACCCACACTCGTTCAAAGAAGAGTTTAGCAGTGGCTTTTGCTGTGATATTCTTCTTGCAGGCCACCATAATGGCCATCTTCGAGAATCTGTCAAGGACCATGAAAACACAATCATTTCCATGCTTAGTAGAAGGAAGGCCTGAAATGTAATCCATAGAGATGGATTCCCAAGGTCAAATAGGGGTAGGTAGCGGAGTATAGAGCCCTTTCTTCTTGATGGTTGGTTTGGCAATGGTGCAAGCAGTGTAGGATCTGATGTACTTCCCGACATCTTGTCGAAGGTTTGGCCAATAGAAATACTTCTGCAGTACTACCACTGTTTTCTCAACCCAAAAATGCCTAGCGACTCGACTATAGTGTCCTTCCCATATCATCTTGGCACGCTTGCTTGAAGGAACACAAATGTGTCCCAGGTGACATAACAGTGCATCTTGGAGGTGAAAATTTGGAACTTGTGTATTCCCCAAGAGTGCCTTGTATGTGTGGCTTAATTCTAGATCGCTCTTGTAGAGAAGCAGCCAATCAGAAGTCTCATGCCCACAAGAGTTGAGAACTGTGGTTATGGCCATGATCGGTGGTCCGCTGAGGCAGTTGGCAACATTATTGGTGCTACCCTTATTGTACTTGATGTTCAAATGAAATTGTTGCAAATATGTGGACCACTTCTGATGGCAATCGTTCTGCAACTTCCCTTGTGTCTGTATGAACTGCAGGGGTCGGTGGTCTATGTGGATGATTGTTTCATTTCCCAAAATGTAATTCTTCCATTATCGACAAGCCTGCACAATGAAATACATTTCTTTGTCATAAGTGGGATACTTGCGAATTGTGTCAGACAATGTCTCACTGTGATATGCCATTGGATGCCCATGTTGAGTAAGAACTGCCCCAATAGCATAGTCAGAGGCATCTGTCTTGACCTCAAATTATTGTTGCAAGTCTGGTAATGTGAGCACTAGGGCAGAACAGAGGCGATGTTTCAATTCTACGAACGCCTTTTGTTGAGATTACGACCAAAATAATTTTTCTTTCTCCTCCCTTGGCAACTTGACTCAAGGGCCAAGTGATATGAGAGAATCCCAACACGAACCTACGATAGAAATTAGCAAGACCCAAAAAGCTGCGAAGCTCTGTTAGAGTGGTTGGGGTTGGCCAATCCTGAATGACTTGGATCTTGGCTGGATCCACATGCACCCCCCTTTCATCAATAATGTATCCCAGATATTGAATCTGGGTCATGCCAAAAGTGCACTTCTCCAAATTGGCACACAACTTGTGTTGTCGTAGTGTTTGGAGGACTTCTCAGATGTGGTGGAGGTGCTCTTCCCAAGTCTGGCTGAAGATAAGAATGTCATCCAAGTACACCACTACAAATGAGTTGGTGAATGGATGCCAGATGTCATCCATCAACCTCATGAAGGTTGAGGGAGCATTCGTCAACCCGAAAGGCATGACGAGCCATTCAAAAATGCCCTCCTTGGCTTTGAAGGCAGTCTTCCACACATCAGAGAGTTCGATTGGTACCTGGTGATACCCAAACTTCAAGTCGATCTTGCCGAAATATTTTTCCCATTTGAGTTGGTCCAAAAGGTCATCAATCTGTGGGATCAGGTACCTATTCCGGACAGTGATCTTGTTCAGCTCCCGATAGTCAATACAAAGTCTCCAAGTCCCATCCTTTTTCTGTACCAACACGATCGGGCTCCCACAGGGCGATGAGCTTGGCTGGATGTGACCTTTCTGCAGCAGCTCCTGAATCTTCCTCTTGATTTCATCATTCTCCAGAATAGAGTGCCTATAAATCGGTCCATTGGGTAGTGGCGCACCTGGGGTCAGGTCAATGGGGTACTTGGCCTGACAGTGTAGAGGCACCCTTGTGGGTGAGGTGAAGATGTCCCCGTACTCCTCCACAACCTCGTCCATTTGTTCTTGTCGTGTAGAGGAGCCATGTCTGGTGGTCGTGGCCACAATATTATTCTTTCCCTGGGGGCATATCATCAAAAAAACAAATTTCCTGGTTTGGGAAATGAGCTTACTGCATTGTTTTGCAGTAACCAAATAGATAGTGCGAGGTGATGGTACCTCTGGTATCCTGTACAACTTATTTCCCAAAGTAACAATAACAGCACAAGGTCGGGACTCATACACAGCATGTCACTTCCACAAGTATGGTTGGCCTAGTAATACATCAGAAACATCAATAGGAGCAATGTCATGCAATACCTCATCCATGAAGGGCTTGATGCTATAGGGAAGGTGGCACTTCTGGCTGACGCGGAGATCCCGTCCTTAGTGAAGCCACCCAATGGTGTATGGTTGTGGGTGCATTGTGGTTGACAAGCCCAACCACTTCACGACATCTACTGAAATGAGGTTATTTTGGCTCCCATTGTCGATAATGAACTGTAGCAGGGAACCCTTTACCCACATCTAGGAGTGGAAGAGACGCTCTGCCTCCTCTGGATCTTCTGGTTCCTCCTTCTAGATCTTCGTAGTGGCAACAATGGCGTTGGGCTCCGTATCAATAATCTGCTTCCCTTTATCATTCCCTTTGTCAGGTTCTGATTTGGAGTTGTAGAATGCATCTGATTCAGAAGCCCTCATCTCAGCCACCAGAGACTCCTTGGCCCGACACTCATTTGTGTTGTGAGTGGAGCTCTTATGGAACTCACACCGCTTTCCCGTGTCCTTCTTTAGCTTCGCAATGTTTTTATTTTCTTGTGGCTTTGGCAGGTTGTCTTGGGCCACCATGCCTTGGCTTTGTCCTTTGGTTTGTAGTTTGGGGGCACCTTTCCCTTGCTTTTGATTCGCGGATCCAAAGTCTCGCTTCTTCTGTTTGAATTTCTGCTCAACCTTGGCAGCATACCAGTATGTCGTACCAAGTGAGGAGATGTTTAGGAACTCTATTTCCTCCTAAATTTATATGTGCAGACAAACATGATACTTTAAAACCAATTTTTTCACTAAATCTTTGATACCCAACTTTGTGCACAGGGTATGGAACATATTTGTCAGCTCATGCACATCTTGATCCCTTTATTGCCACATCGTGGTCCATTGTATGTACTTGTCCTCATAGCTCCCCATGGGATAGTATTGTTCCTTGATGACATATCGGAAATAATTCCAAGTGGGTATGGCTGAGAATAGAGAGGGTTGTGTCTCGTCCATTTTCTCAGAGTAGGTTTCCCACCAATCCTTGACATGGGGGGTAGCTTTGAGGAGTGCAAAAATAATCTTCTCCCGGTCGGAAAAGTCATGAACCGAGAAATATCCTTCTAATAGATTCAACCATCTATCTACGGCATCTGCATCTATTTGACCCTCAAATATGGGAATGTCAAAGTTTACTTGTACCTTAAAGGGAGTCGTGCCTCCAGAGTGGCTGCTAGATGCAGATGTGTCATTGGTAGGCAGTCATTGAAGGATCTGGGCAAAGTTATCCATCATCGCTTTCCTTTCTTTTTCGAGGGCCTCCTCGAGCAATATTTTGATAGGATCTCTTGCTCCCTCATCTTTCTTTTCATCCCCGCATTTGTCAGGGTTTGTGAGGGTGACCTTGCAAAGGTTCCACCAGATAGAGCCCTAACTCCTTATACCCCGACCTTGTTGGGGACATGCAAAGAAGGATCGAGAAAAAGCAGACCGCTCTGATACCAATGATCCGGATTTATGCAGGAACACAAAAAAATTCACATATAACCATAAATAAAAAGATGCAATGGAAATAACACTTCATTTCATTAATATCAAAGAACTGAGATTTTCTTACAGAAAGAATGGAAATAAACTAGCTAGGGTGCTGGTAGAAAATCTCTAAGAAGAGATGTGGCGTCTACAGACCTCTGAACTATGTTACAATGAGGCTCAAGGGACTATTTATTATTGAGAAACAATGGAGAACTCTAAACATCCAAAAAACTAACCCTAGGAGATGAAGCGCCAAAACTATGGGCCCCATTTGGGTAAATTGGTGTTTCAACTTCCCAGGGACGTAAATTTGGCATACGATCTCTGTTTGATGCGTATGATACATCATTAGAAATATCTATCCGAGGACTACAAATGTTGCCATGGATATTAATTCTAGAACAGAATCATATTTTTCGGACAAACGATGCCCAAAAAACGTCATTTAGGGCCTCAAAACAGCTCCAGAAGTTTTGGACCCTAAAAACTGCCAAAAATAGTAAGTTGTGCTGAAAATGAAAAACTAAAAGAGACAATGGTGGGGCCCCAAGTGGAATAGCTGGGTGGCCACCAATATCCAACTAGATCACTGGTGTACTCATCCTTAGAATCTAATGAGGACTCATGTTCTGCACATATACCATTGTGTTGCACGGTTCATCCCACAAGTGCAACGGTAGGCCCTGATCATGCAACATCACCTGTGCAGATCCCATAATCATTTTTCTTTCTTTCTGAAATCTCATTTTGTTGTGGGTTATGGGGTGCTATTAACTTTGGTCTAATTCCTTCTGATGCACAAAATTTATTGAACTCATTCGACACGTATTCTCCACCATTATCGCTCTTGAGAGCCTTCACTTTCCTGCCAATTTCTTTATCAACAAGTGTTCTAAATTCATAAAATTATGAGAATGTCTAATCTTTATTATACATGAAGAATATCCAACACTTACATGATAAATCATCTACAAATATCACATAATACATGTGCTTGGTCATAGAGGTTGTCGAGAATGGTTCACACACATCTAGGTGAACTCTTTCAAGGATCGCTTGTGCTCCATTGTTGTTATCATGAAGGGTGGCTTTAGTGTACTTCCCTAATGTAAACCCTTTGCATGTATCACACTTCTCTAGTACACCCATTACACTAAAAAATTTCACCATGACATTTAACTGTCTATATGGGTTCATTATTACCTATTTATTTCTCCCTCAGAAGTCTAAAAACATATAGTTCCCCAAATCAAGTCTTGGAACTGGAAGAAGCTCTTAAAAATCATAAAAAGCCTACTCCCGCACTTTTCCTAGTCATTCCTTGCGGTACCACAGCTAATTGCTATAAAAACTGCGGTACATCCCGCACGTAAAGCTCATTAAAACTGCGGACCCCCGTAAAAGGTAAAATAAAGATAAAAGTAAGTTCTAGAAGCCCAGCTGGTCGAATATTCTCCCAGCTAGGGCCTTCTAGAAGCGCTATTTGGTCGAGCTTCGCCCCTTCCATTCATGAACCTTCATCCCTTCATAAATGGAGCTATCCCTTGGTTTTTGGAGCTAAAATCCCATAATGAGAGGGCTTTATCCCTTCTTTTTTGGAGTTGAAACTACCTCTCTTCAGTTATAAATTGAGACCAAGTTTCAGTCTCAAGGGTACTTTTGGATACTTAGTAGTTGATACTTACTTCTTAGCTTGTAGAAGAGAATTGCTGAAGAAATTATACTCTCCACATTTGGCATCGTTGGCATGAGAGAGATTACATACTCATGGCCATGGTCTTATGCTGATTCAGAGAGTTGGAGTCTTGTCAAACTAAGCAAAATAGCTGTTCGGGACCCCGGAAGGACCTGTACAAACATCAAGGCATCAACGTTGTAAGGTTTCTTCTTTTATTCAAAGTTAATACAAATGGATTCTATTTTCTCATTGAGTTCTTCATCTATCTTTTGAATGATTTAATTCTCAGACTCCTCGATCACTAAGATAGATTATTGCTTTCGAATTATCATATTTTGCGGATGCTTTTGATCTTGTTTGCCTGTCTTTGATTGCATATCTTATATGCTGGATCTATAACTTCTGGAGCGACTAGATTGAAGACTGAATAAGCGTTGGACTTCAAGTAGAAGTATCTATTCGTAGTTAATGATAAATTCTTAAGCAAAATATTCTAGAGAAAATGGTCTACATCTATCTATTTTTTTCTAGATATCCTTAGGATACTAGGGAGATCGCTCTTGTCTGCAAGAGGGATTCGTCAGTGCAACAAAATGGCGACTCCGCTGGGGAAATTCTGAACTTAGTTTTCTTATATTTTTAGTTTGATTTTTGAAATTTCTTTGAGATTTCTTTGACTGAGATTAGCTCAAAACTTGATTGGGTAGAAAACTCAATAGGATCCCTGACTGTAAATCTGTATTTTATTTTTTCTCTACTTTTCCTGCCTTCCGCACTTTTTCCTTTAAAACAGAGCGGTAGACTCTGAAATCTTTAGTAGAATAAAGTGCAATACCGCACCTTATTCCATTAAAAACTGCGGATCTCTAAAAAATTTCAGAAAAAGTAGAAATTCTATTTTATGGCATCCCATTATTTGATTTTTGTTCTTTACCCAATTTGTCTTGACTGTCAAAGACTTCTGTGAAAAATTTCTTTCAGAAATTTCTGTGATTAAGTGATCTATTTAGTTAGTTTGCATATTATGAGACAATTTGCCTAGTCCTCCCATTACACTGAATCAGAAACTTTTGTATACCTCAGCTACTTGGTATTTCATTACTTTTCTATTGAGCCATTGAACTTGATGCAATTGTTATTCTTATCAAAATTTGATTTTATTTTCATTTGCAAACTTATAAAACCTTTAGATTGATAAGGACTGAATTTAATTTTAAAACTACTTTTGCATGCTTTGATTTATTGCTGGAATAAGCAAAAAATTCTTGGTTAGATTACAAACCAGGCTTAAACATCCTCCAACTTTTAGATAAAGTTCAAGATTAGACATTTCTTTTAGTTTTGAATTTTATTATTTTAGTATTTTTAGTTTTTTTTTTTGAAGAAGTTTGTTTTCTTTCTAATCTAAATGATATAAGGAATTTCATTTTGAGCAAAAGATCTTTTTGGAATTGGAATCTCTGAATTGTCTTCTTTTCAAAGTTTCTCATATAGGAAAGAAAGAATTGATATTTTGAAAATTTCTGAAACTCTCTCAACTCTTTCCTCTACTTAGACTTCATTGAAAATAAATGAGTTGTTTATCATATAGATGCATTGTAGCGAATTTTGAGTTGGGTCATTAAAACATCATCAAGTTTTATTTCCATACCTATTGTCATAAGAAACTGCCAATTAAAAGTAACGCTTAATTAAAATCAATCTAGAAATTTTATATTTTCTAGGTCTCTTTTCCACGAACATATCTTAGGCTAGTGTCTTGGAATAGGTTTTAGTTAACTCTCCAAGATAGTAAAAACAAACAAGTAGTCGATCTTGCGGTAGGAAAATCCAATTGTAGCATGTATGCTCTGGGAAGCTCCTCCTAAAGGAGTCAAGCATGAGATCATATCCGAACCAATGAGGTAATCATACCTATCTCATTGGGAATGATAGAAGGTGTGCATGTATTAAAAACAGTAAACCTCAGATTAACCATTTTTGAGGAGCCTGGGGTCACTTGTCTGTAAACCTTGGATTATGTCAAGGAGCCTTCAAAGGGATTGATCTTGTTACTCTGCCCTTGCGTGTATATCGAATCATAGACTATTCCCCCAGGTATATGTGTTCTCGTTGGTGACCTTAGTGGCCATAAAATTTAGGATTCTTTCCCAAGGTGATGGTGGAGGGGAGATCCCACTGTACTTGGAGCAAATGTCGGCTAGACTCACTTAGACTCTCTGAAGGGTTATCTTCACTCGAGATGGTTTAAGTGGAGAAACTTGCACCATTCTGTTTCATTAAGCAGGTTGTCGAGGTAACTGTTCTAACCGCCATTTCTGTATTAAAATTCTACAATGTTGGATTTCATCACCAACTAGTATTTTTAGTGCAGGGATCTATTGTTTGTGTGTGGATTGATCTCTTAGATATTTATAGGCGTGTGATTCATTTGATTGTTTCCTTAGTGACTTTAGGTTTTGTTTGAATTTTTTCTTTGTTTTCATGTGTTAAAAGTTTTAATTGTGGTTGAATTACCGAGACGATCACGTAGAACTCAGTGGAAGCCCCCTGAGTACACACCAAGCCAACTAGAAGGACTTAAATCTCTGATACCAAATGCTATCGGTAGAACTAGGTTAATGGAACAAGGAGAAACATCCATAATTATTCGTCCTGATTCTGAAGTAAATCAACCTCAAATAGAAGAACATACTCCACAAATAGTTTCAATTTCCGAATTAACTAAAGTTGTTTCTACAACAAGTGAATTATCACCTGAAGAACCTGAAATTTCTGAACAGGAAACTGAACTTGCTATATTAGAACCTACTTTAGAATTTTCTACTCCAACTTCCAATTATCCTGATTCACCTAGAGTAAGAAATAGGATTACAGAAGATCTTCCTCCTAGTCTCATTAGTATTGAATAAATCATTGATATAGAGGAAGAGGTCGTTCTTCCTTCAACTCAAGAAACTTTAGAACTTAGAGAACGTGAATCAATTTTTTACAGTCCTTTTAGAGAAGACGCTTGGTATTCTTCATTAACAAATTTTCCACAAAATTTAGGTCTTCAGTACTCGCTACCCCGAATTCCTTTTTTCCCTACACCAATAGGTTATAGACCTTAGCTAAACATGTCTAGTGAGTCATCTATGTTCACTAAATCACTAGAAACATTTTTGTATGGTGGTCCGTCTGTTCCTATAGGCTATCGGTCGCTCTCTGGTACATTCTCAGGAGCATCTCCTCTTCCTAAAAAAACAATGTCATCATCTGGTCCAAATGAATCAAATACTGGAATTTTGAACAATGAGAAAGTTTATATGATGTCTGTAAATATCCTGAACCCTGGTTCTCAAGGTAGTAATGTATTTCCTGGGGGGCAATCTCAAAATAGTCGAATACAGCCTGTGGGGCAACCTCAAGGACAGTACATACCCCAGGCTCAGTATCAACCTCAAGGACAGTACACACCCCAAGGTCAGCCTTAGGGTCAGTATCAGCCTCAGGGACAGTATATACCTCAAGGTCAATACGTGCCTCAAGGTCAATATCAACCTCAAGGGCAGTACACAACTCAAGGATTGCAACCTCCTTTAGGACAATAGTTCTATCTAGAACAACAAATGTTATAAGGAGGTGGAAATTATCCAGTCAAGTATCAGCCATATGTTCAACCAAGTTATGGTCTGTCTTATGTACAACCTTCATTGGGACCTTCATATCTTCGAATGGTGTGGGATCCATATCAAGTACAACATAATTTACAACCAAATATGCAAGTACCTTATTATCAAGCTGGATAGAAATTTGGTTATAATCAACCCCAACAACCTGTCCAACCTGTCTTTCAAACACCTACATCTGGTCCTGTTCAAAAACCTAGTCTGAGTACATATGTGACTCCGCCCCAAACTGTTGCTCAGACTTCTGTTCAACCGACCACAACTATTCCTGGGGTGTCTACAGCTCCTATCACAGCTGCCCCTAAAACATCAGTACAAATTCCTCAGGTTTCTATTCCTTATTCTAGACCTTCAATTTAGACTACTATTCAGATGCTAATAGGACAACCTGGTACAAGTACAGTTATAACAATTCAACCTCAATTTACTTATCAACTATATCAGGGGCTGTATCAATATGGACCTGTTCAAACTCCAGTCTACCTGCAACAATCGTACCTTGGGTATACATATCAGGCACCTGTTCAACCCCAGTATGGTCCAGTTATTCCTGGTTATCCAAGGGGCACTCCAATTCCAAATGCACAACCTATTCCAGGTTATCCTGGATATCCTCCTCCTAGGACTGGTTTAGTCTCACAAGGTTATCAACAAGACCCTACCCATCGATTTCCATTCATAGCAACTTTAGAGTTACCGGATTTATCTCACCTTACGAATGATCATATATATTATCATCTGTATTGGCCGCCTATGCCACATAAGTTGCCCAGTGATATCCCAAAGTTTGAAGGAAAATCAGGAGAGGATCCTTTTAACCATGTCATGACTTACCACCTTTGGTGTGCATCCAACTCATTAATCGACAATTCCATTCAACTTAGAATTTTTCAGAGAACGTTAATAGGATTAGCTGCCAAGTGGTACATTGAATTACCAAGAGGTTCATTTACCAAATTCAACGCTCTAGAAAATTCTTTCCTAACTCATTTTTAGTTGCCAATTAGATACGGCAATGGCACAAAATTATTAACTTCACTAAAACAATCTACGTCTACATACATATCAGATCATATTCATGAATAGAGACATAGAAGATGTTTGGTAAAAGTTTTTATCCCGGATCAAATATTGGAAAAATGGTTTGTCAAATCATTGCTACCAAATATCACTGAAGATGTAGCCAAAGCAGGATTTGTCACAGGAGAAAAATTTATTGCTCAAGCTCAATGTCTTGACTTGGTATATACCCAGTCCAGAACTTTGTACGAGAAAATTCCCGATTTACCCCATCCTGGTCAAATAACAACAACTCCTTCAGGGTCTCATGCCACTGATATTGTAATCGGTTTAGTTAGTAAAACTAAGAGTAAGAAGAAATCTTCAAAGGTTACTTCTTCCATAATAACTTTACTTGATTCACCAAAAGGAGAATCTTCCCTGGAAACTTTTGTTGATATTCACATTGTAGATTCATCTACTGCAAAGTCGAAATCTGGCAACAAGAAAAAATGGAAGAAAAATAATAAACAAACTTCATCTCCCAAGGAAAAAAATGATAAAAATGAATCAACTGATGATAAACGGAAACCTTGATATCCTTGTCTTATCTATGATGAGGATCATTTCACCAAGGAATGTCTGCATAGAGCCGAGGTATCTAAATTCGTCAAAGGTTCATCCACTCCTGCTATTTTGAAGGATCCTTTTCCTATTCAAGATAGCAAAATTATTTGATCTTCCTCTAATACATCAGCAGATATTTTGATGGTTGTGACTCTATCGCAAGATTATGGTAGTAAAAATCCTGTTGTTGGTAAAGAAGTAGAAAATTCTAGTTCTGTACGCACTACATCTCCTTCGGTTTTTTATCCATTGCATATCAAGAAACCGAATCCTGATTTAGTAATCAAACCACCTGCCAAAGGTGTACTTCGTAAATCATCTTTTAATCCACATGCGAGAGCTACTTAGAATTACAACATTGTGGAGGATTTAGCAAATTCTCCTTCAGCAATGTCGGCCTTGGAAGTGCTGCAATCATGTCTAGCACAAAGGAAATTACTCTTATCAGAAATTGGAGCTGTAGATATTCAGGATTCAAATCTCATGGTATTCTATTTAGAAAATTTTACACCTCGTCTCCCTCATCAAATGGCTTTTCAGATCCCAGTACTAGTCAAAAACAAACATTTCTTTCGTACTGTTATTGATGAAGGAGCATCTACGTGTATCATGTCATTAAATTGTTGGAAATCACTTGGTTCTCTAACCCTTACCTATTCACCAACAATCCTCAAAGCTTTTGACAAAAGAGGATTCCATCCATTCGTAATTTCACAGGGTCTACCTATAGAAGTCGAAGGGAAAACTGTTAATTTAGATGTGGAAGTAGTTGATGCCCCTCTAGATTACAACCTTCTTCTGGGTCGAAGTTGGTCTTATGCTATGACTGCTATCGTGTCATCCTTCTTTCAGATAATTATGTTTCATCATCAAGGAAAGATTGTGAAAGTCAATCAGCTCTCATATTATTCGTCTAACCTAGCTTCTACTGATAGTATATAGCACGTAGGAAAAATGACTATCCCTTATAAGGATGTAGGAGTAGGTTTAATCAAAGATTATAATTTAATGGGAACTTCTTCTATGCCTCCACCTAACGTACCGCATAATATTTCTAATATCAATATGATTACATCAAACACTATTCCATTTGTTGATCCTTTAATAGTTCCTTCAGAATCAGAATTGGATTCATTCAATGGCAGGATGACTTTGAATCCTTTTGAGATAGCATATCAAGCAGTACAGTCATTTTCCGATTATTTATCAACTAATAATGATCCAATGAATGTGATTAGCGAAGAATCATTTTTAACATCAAGCTCGACTACAACATCAATTCCTGATCCTTTTGAACAAGTGTTTCATACTGATGAAAGCATTCGTGAATTCTTGTCTGTAGATGAGTTACCATGGGATGATCTCCATCATAGGTCATCATTTTTATCTGAGCTTGATAAATTCAAAAATTATTTTTCCTCTACTTTTACAGCTGACTATGTCTAGGAACCTCAGAGTCCAATCTCGATCACAAATTTGGATTCTGAAGTAAATTTGGGGAATGTTTCTTCTACCATTCCTATTGACATCTTAGTGAAACTAGGAATTATTGAAAACATTCATATAGGTGCTTCATGTACGCCAGACGAAATTTCTACATATAAAGCACTATATCAAGAATTCCACGACATATTTTCCTGGTCTTATGAAGAAATTCCAGGAATCGATCCCAACATTGTCATTCGTGAAATAAAGACTTACCCGAATGCTAAACCTGTCAGACAATGATTACATCTGATACATCCACGAAAAGTTGCTACCATTAAAGCCAAAGTTGAGAAATTACTAAGAGCAGGTTTTATTTATCCGATCCCGTTAATGGATTGGGTATCTAATATCGTTCTTGTTACGAAAAAACAAGGAAAAATACGATTATGTGTTGACTATAGGGATATTAACAAAGCTTTCCCTAAAGACAATTATCCAACTCCTTATATCGACCAAATTATTGACGATTTTGATAGAAATAAAATATATTCATTCATGGATGGATTTTCTGGATACGACCAAATAAACATACTCCCTGTCGATCAACCAAAAACAACATTCATTTGTCCTTGGGGAACGTTTGCTTACTATAAATTACCTTTCGGATTAAAGAATGCTAGGGAAAATTTTCAAAGGGCAATGTCCTATGCTTTACATGACACTAAACACATTGTGCAACCTTATCTTGATGATTTACCTGCTCATTCATTACATAGGGAAGATCATCCTACTCACTTACGAACGATTTTTATGAGATGTAGGTATTATAAGATTCGCTTGAATCCACACAAGTGTGTTTTCTATGTACAATTTGGTAAGTTAATGGGATTTTTCATTTTGAAATAAGGCATCTGTGTCGACCCTTCAAAGGTTGAGGCCATTTTCAATTTACCTCCTCCTTCCTCACTCTGTCAACTCCAAAGTTTGCAAGGGAAAGAAAAAATTATGCATAGATTCATCCAGAACTATGCTGAGTTAACCAAATGTTTTACCAGGCTTTTGAAACAGAATATTCCTTTAATTTGGGATGAGATCGTTGATCGATATTTTGATGCTTTAAAACACGTGTTGACCCATGCACCGTTACTGCATCCACCAAATTATAGCCCGTATTTCTTTTTATACTTAGCAGCCTTTGATTCCACTATTGGAATGGTATTAGTTCAGGAAGATGAATTCCACAACGAACATGTGATTTACTATCTCAGTCGGAATCTGAATCCTACATAGATTAAACACTCACATGTGGAGAAATTGGCATTGGCAGTAGTTCAAGCTGTCCAACGTTTTCGTCATTACATTTTGTTACGAACAACAACTGTGATTTATAATTGTAACTCGATGATGTACATATTGAATAAACAATTACTCGGGGGAAAATACTCGAAGTGGATTTTTATCCTTCAAGAGTTTGATTTAGAATTTGAAAAATCCAAATCAAAGAAATCACTAGTGTTCGTCGAATTAATGTGTGACTTCCCAAATACTGAAATGGAAACTGTGGTAGAGCATTTGATCGCTGATGAATCTCTGTTTCTTATCAGTAAGTTAGATCCTTGGTATGGACATATCATAATTTATCTCCAAATCCAAAATTTTCGGCCTGAAATTTCATGTTCACATGGACGAAAGATTCATTACCAATCCCAACAATACAATATTGTTGGAGACACACTTTATCGTCATGGTGGGGATTCTATATTTCGATGTTGTTTAACTCATGAAGAGGTTGAACGAGTTTTGAATGACTTCCATTCCGGAGCATGTGGCGGTCATATGTCTGGGTATGCCACAACCCAAGTTATATTGCAGCCTTCGTTATTTAAAGATTGTATTCTTGCAGTCTGAAAATGCCACAATTGTCAATTTTTTGATCGGAAGGTGCGTGCACCACCAGTTCCTCTTCACCCCATAATTGTTGTTGGTCCTTTCGCAAAATGGGGCATTGATTTCATTACATGTAACCCTCACTCGGCCGAGGGGCATGGGTATATTATTCTAGCAGTAGATTATTTTACCAATGGGCTGAGGTGATGCCTACATTTGCGGCAGATGGAAAAAATGCAACTACTTTTGTATTCAATCACGTGATTGCTCAATTCAGTGTACCCCAAGCTATCGTTACCGATCATGGGAGCCATTTTCGAAACATTATGATGACCGAACTTTCTGACCAGCTTGGCCTGCGCCATGATAGTTCTACTCCATATTACCCGCAGGCTAATGGTAAGGTTGAAGATGTCAATAAAGTTTTAACCACTATGATTAAACGGATAATCGGAATTCATAAATCTATTTTTCATATTATGATTTTCTTAGCACTTTGGGCATACTGAACCTCAGCAAAAACCACAACAGGTTTCACTCCTTTTCAACTGGTCTACGGTTTAGAAGTTGTGTTACCGATTGAATGCGAAATATTGTCACTCCAATTAGCCATAGAGTTACTACCAGCTACCTCTGAGGAGGAAAAACACTTTTTGTACCTGGCACAATTAGATGAGACTTGGTGCACCACTGCATTGGCAGCCGAAGCTCATAAAAAACGCGTTAAAGCTCAGTATGATAAAATTGTTACACATCGTATTTTTTCAGAAGGTGACCTAGTATTGGTATATGACCAAGCTAACAATAAACTAGCAGCTGGAAAATTTGAACCTATGTGGCATGGTCCTTATATTTTCAAGCAAGTGCTTGCAAAAGGGGTTTACGAATTGATTGATTATGACGGGGTTTCTTTAGGTAAACCCAGAAATGGACTTTATCTAAAGAGATATTATGCTTAATTTTTTGTGAAGATATTACATGTAGATTAGTTATTTTTTCTAGATTAGCTGCTTTAGATTAGATGAGTGTGTCTAGTTAAAAGTTTGCGTTGACTACTATTCCTGCTTATCTTTATTACTCTTGATATTGCAGATGTCGACGTCCCTTCAAGCCTACATTGGTTTTGCTGATGGTGTCTGTCGTAGTACACATAATATTTCTTCCATGGCCTGGGTCATCTATTCACCCATCGATGAGTTAGTTTCTATGCATGGGGTAAACCTTGGTCAAACAACGAATAATGTTGCAGAATATAGCGCAGTGATTGAGTTATTATCTTATGCCATTTCATTTGGCATTCAGCGTTTGATCGTTAGGTTAGGTTCCTGAACTCATTGTATTACATTTAAACAGAGTATACGCAATTAAAAACCTAGTGTTACTGAGATTATTCTTGAAGGTTCATCTCTTAGAAAGACAGTTTCATTACATTGAATATCAACACATTCCAAGAAATTTAAATACATTGGCTGATGCATTAGCTAATAATGTTATAAATAGACATTTTCAACATTAAAACAATAATTTAAAACAACATTCGATAAGTGTTAAACATGATAGTCGTCGAAAGTAGTCATATCATAGATAGAGTTTGTGTTTCAAAAAATATTACATCGTCTAGGACCATAGGTTTAAAACACCTTATGATCCGAAAGGTAGTGATACAAAAAGTAAAATTACAATGAACTGTGATGATCATCCACTATCCGTGGTGATGATCATGATAATACACTATCACTCATGCCACTCTACGTAGATATCTCTGAAACTGGCCAGGAACACCAGCAACATGCCTCTGAAGGCGTAAAGGAATATCATCCATAGTAGTCTTTGGAATGTCTCTGGTTAACCTCTACAGGTTCTGCTCTAAATCAGTGAGAATATCTACTGCCTGATTCTCTGGCGGTGCAATAGCGTCTGTTCGCTTCCTCTCGAAGCGGTGGAGATTGGCTGGTCTTCATGGAACAACATCTGCATTTAAATTTTTATCATCGGTTCTAAGACGATTGAAAACAAAATAAAAAAAATTAGAGTTAAAAAGACATCAAAATGATTGATTTACCTGACTCGTCCCACTGTGCTCCTGGAGGAAGAGGCATATCAGGGTCACCGCGGAAATCTATCCCAGCATATGGAAAATCTTCAATGGCGAAGATTTGTTTCTGTAGCCAATGAAAGTATGTAGGTGTAAACTGAACTATCTCAAAACCATCTCCATGACGGGCCATGACTTGTACCCAGCAGGCCATTCGAGGCTCTCTAACTCTACCAGCATCAATCGAGATAAGCTAGGGAGCAAGAGATGGAATCCTCTCTAGAGCAAAAGAAACTATAATAGCTCCATATCCAAATTTTTTCAACTTTTTGTTCTTAGCTCTGGTTAATTGGCCTTTTACATTAGCCAATACTCCTTCACACCAGTTAAAGATGGTGCCTTTGTAGCATTCAACCGTTGTCTGCATCTAGGCTTTAGTAGCCACGTGTGGAGCTACACTCCCACACAATCTAGCCACTGTGAACGCAACCACTTTGATTTCAAGACAGATAAAGGTTTTTATATCAATGCGGTTGTATTTTTGATCAGCCTCTTCATTACAAAATTCTTGTTGGTAGCTAGCTATAGACTGGCCACCTTACCTAGCCCTAAACAAGGAAATAGGTTCTCCTCTTTTGGACAAAGCTGTAAGGAAGTATATATCCTCCAGCTCAATTTCGAGCTGGTGATCATCGATAATGAAAAATTGTTCTTGAACATCCCACCTGTTCACCAACAATGTCAAGAGCTCTACTTGAGCCCTCATGCCCTGCATTGCCCAATATTTGTATAATCCACAGTTTTTCAAAACACGCATTATGGGTAAACTTCCCATAGTTGCCTCACCTACTGCCTCATGTTCACGTTCTCTCCATTCAAGCATTGTGGATACTCTGCAATAAACACTTTGAAATATTAGATCCAATTAGAATGGAAAATTTTGGCTTAATTTGAGAGAAAACAACTTTTTTTTTTATCACGGTGCCTCCGCACTTTTTGCATTAAGACAGTGCAAGCTACCACATGCGTTATACATGAAAAGTGAGGGACCCCGATAATTTTCCTTTGGAAATTTATCGAGGTCCGCAGGGACCGAGTGTTTTACCTGCAATACCCCGAGAGCGATATTTTGAACCTATTTTTCTCTTAAAAAATGATTCTAAATCCTTAAAAGAGAATGTAAATAGACAAAAATGAAGAGAAATTAATTGTGAATTACCTGGAGTCGACGGTTTTGGATTTGGACGGTCGGTTCTTCTGATATCTCCTTCAAAACTTTTTCTACCAAAAGCTCTCAACTTTCACTCTGGATGCAAATGGTAAAAATGAATTGGTTAAACTACTTTTTATAAGATTTTTGAATAAATAAAATAATATTTTGTTTATTTTCCACTTTGAAAGGTTGTTTTTCAAATAATTTTTACTTATCTAAAACACGTATGTTTAATTTTTTGGGTTTTTTGTGCAAAATATAGGATTTTCAGGTGAAATAATCATTTTGGCAAATGAGTATGTTTTTTGTTACTTTTTCAAACTCGTTACAATTTATAGAAAAAGCGACATTATATGAGTACGTTTTTATCACTTTTTCGAACTCGTTAAAACTTATAGAAAAAAGCAGAACCATGGAGTCCTCTTTTAAGCCCTTTTTAGAATCTCTAAACATGAAAAGATTGCCAAGTACTTGACTATTCGAACTCGTTAAAGGAAATGAACAGTCGTCCCTTCAGTATAATTTTACCTCTTTTTCGGACTGAAATGGACTATTTACAAAAAAGGTATACGTTGACTAATCATGGTCAATAGAGTTCTCTCCTACATTATTTTATCATTTTTCAGGCTTGAGAGACTAAATTTACGAAAAATTCCACCCACGAAGTTTTCTTAAGTTTTTCTTCTAACTCCCTAAAATTGAAAAACACTGAGTTTTACCTATACTAGACTCATTAAAAATTAACAGTAAAAGACCTGTAAATTATAAACAAGAATGAACCACTCCTTCTTAGGGTTCGATTTTAATACTAAGTTGGACTCATCTGAAGGATGAGCTTATATAACAAGAAAATGTTATCCTTCTCAAGCTTGTAAAAAATAAAGAGGTACTTGCCAGAAATGGTGGGGGAAAAGAGAGAAAATGAATCCAATCATCACACTTCATTTTAAAAAAGTTGTATAATACTCTTGAACATGACACTTTTGTCACATTCATGTCTGGGTTGGGAAAATCATTTGACCAAATAGTTAATCAAACCACATTGAAAGACTTCACCCAGTTTCTGGGTATTAGCTTTAGGTAAATCGTCACCATCTGCAGTGTCGTTATGTGTTCAAGAGATCAGTTTAATAAACCATTCATTGAAAATATTTGTCTCCATTCGCGTTGACCATCCCTAAGTCAGTCCTTGCTAAAAATTTCTTCAAAACTTGACCTAGTGGTTTCGTGTCGTGGGCTTTCCTATGACGGATCACTTTCTCTCAATGACAGCTCATCATCTAGAAAGTTGATCTAGAATCCTAACAGTACCTTGAAATCTACATGCCCTAAGGGCAGGTTTCTTGCCTTCGACGACAGGTTGCATCATTGACCTTCAATCGAATGATTCTGTGAAATGTTTGACTTTAGATCACAAATTCACATTTCATGGTTTGTACTAAGTACTTTGAGAACCATTTTCATTATTGGTGGTTTCTCTCACACTTGTTAACAGTTCACATCATTGACTGGTAATCAAGTGGTTTCTACCATGTTCGACTTCGACACAATCAATCGCATGGATAGAATCGTACTAATTCAAGAAGCGGAAATGAAGACCCTGGATCTAGTTTCCACCATCCAGGCTATGAGGAGTTTTATTATTCACACAGTAGAATACTTCTAATGGATGGTTGCGCCCATACTGTGTCTACTCTTCATGTAATTCTAAAATCATTTATGTATCAGAATATGTAGTTAGTTTTGATCTGAGTATGGGAATGCCTACCTCAGTGATGATATATATATATATATATATATATATATGTTTGCATTGAATGTTTTTTCAGGGTTTCAATCGGTGTGCTTGCAGCCTGATCCTCAGAATGATAAAGCACTTCACTCTTCGGAATTCTTCAGAACTCCTCAAACTTCGCACTTTAGGGGGCAATATGTTACACCAAAATTTGTCACCATGACATTTAGCTGTCTATATGGGTTCATCATTACCTATTTATTGCTCCCTCATAAGTCTAAAAACATAAAGTTTCCCAAATCAAGTCCTGGAACTGGAAGAATCTCTTAAAAATCCTAAAAAGCCTACTCTCGCACTTTTCCTAGTCATTCCCTACAGTACTGCAGCTAATTGCTATAAAAAATGCGGTACATCCCGCACGTAAAGCTCATTAAAATTGCGGACCCCTGTAAAAGGTAAAATAAATATAAAAGTAAGTTCTAGAATCTCAGTTGGTCGAATATTCTCCCAGCTGGGGCCTTCTAGAAGCACTATTTGGTCGAGCTTCGCCCCTTCCATTCATGAACCTTCATTCCTTCATAAATGGAGCTATCCCTTGGTTTTTGGAGCTAAAATCCCATAATGAGAGGGCTTTATCCCTTCCTTTTTGGAGCTGAAACTACCTCTCTTCAGTTATAAATTGAGACCAAGTTTCTGTCTCAAGGGTACTTTTGGATACTTAGTAGTACTTTTGGATACTTGGTAGTTGATACTTACTTCTTAGCTTGTAGAAGAGAATTGCTGAAGAAATTATACTCTCCACATTTGGCATTGTTGGAATGAGAGAGATTACATACTTATGACCATGGTATTATGTTGATTCAGAGAATTGGAGTCTTGTCAAACTGAGGAAAATGGTTGTTCGGGACCTCGGAAGAACCTATACAAACATCAAGGCGTCAAGGTTGTAAGGTTTCTTCTTTTATTCAAATTTAATACAAATGGATTCTATTTTCTCATTGAGTTGTTCATCTATCTTTTGAATGATTTAATTCTCAGACTCCTTGATCACTAAGATAGATTTTTTCTTTTGAATTATCATATTTTGCAAATTCTTTTGATCTTGTTTGCATTTCTTTGATTGCAAATCTTATATGCTAGATCGATAACTTCTGGAGCGACTAGATTGAATAATGAATAAGCGTTTTACTTCATGTGGGAGTATCTATCCATAGTTAATTAGAAATTCTTAAGCAAAATAGTCTAGAGAAAATGGTCTACGTCTATCTATTTGTTTCTAGATATCCTTAGGATACTAGGGAGATTGCTCTTGTCCGCAAGAAGAATTCGTCCATGCAACAACACCCTTGGGAAGTCCTGTAGAAATCGGTTGCATTATCTTAAAAACTCCATGGTGAAAATGGCCATGTCGCCTATGCCATACTTCACAGATGTCTCGGCTTTGCACCTTCTCTAATTTTGTGCTCAAAGCAACACAGTCTTATACAACTAATTTGTAGAGGTTCTTCACCCGAATCCTAATCTGATTCACTTGTACCATGGATATGTGATGAAGGAAAGTCTTTCCTTTACTAAATACCACATCATAGCGACGATCTTCTAACATAGTAACTGAAACTAAATTATTCTTCAGACCCGAAACATACATGACATATTTAATTGTGAGAGGAGAACCAAAATCCCTCTCAAAAGTAAAAATATCGATGTCGGTCATGTTATACGTTCCATCCTCTCCCATATCGATTTGCATCTAGATGTCCTTCTCCTCCAAGTCGCTGAAAAATTATTTATTGTCAGTCATATGAAATGAGGCTCCACTATCCAGATACCACACACTACCCATCACGTATGTCATCATGCATGCAATGAAGGTGAAATCCAACTCAAATTTTAAAGAAATAGCTTCACCTATCGCTCCTCTCGAGGGATTATTTTCGGTCTTCTTATGCAAACACTTCATGGCTTTGTGTCCCAACTCATGATAGAGAAAACATTTAATATTTGAAAAGTATTTCTTCTTACCTTCCTAACCAAAATCTCCTTTGGATTGTGATTTCTTCCCTTTCCATCCAAGGCATATTTCTCCTCATCATCATGCTTGAATTAGGATCAATCTTTGGTGTTCCTACTTATCTATTCTTGCCCCAAGTCAGACCACAAACGCTTCCACTCTGGTAGCTTCTCCCTCTCATGTATCGAATCCTAGCAGTTGTGCTAGCTCTTGGGAAGGCCTAGAAGTTCTAGGCTGACCATATCATCTTCAAAAATTGTAACACCAACACTCCCAAGCTCATCATGAAATTGGGTGAACTTTCTCAAGTACTATGGTATTGTGTTGGACTTTTCCATATTGATTTTCTAAAGCTTATCCTTTAGTGCCAGCTTCATGTAGTCACTGATGTTCTGAAACAAGTATGTCAATGCCTTCAACATTGCATATGGATTCTCCTTCCCATGGAGTTTTGATACAATATGATTTCGAGCTCCTTCCAGTAAGATCCTTCTTTCCTTGACTACATTCTTCTTCCATTCTACTAAATCTTGTGCATCCGCAACTTTTGATTTTGGGACATTTCTATTAATGTATTCCTTCAACCCATTATCTTCCATGACTGCTTCCATCTGATCCTTCCAAGAAATGTAATTTGAGCTACCCTCAAGGGTATACTCAAGCCTCAGACCATAAAACGTCATCATGATCTTGTTGCTAGCTTTGAAGAATAGATCTCCAAAACTCGTGCCTCCTGCAAATATAACTTTGTTTCTTCTCTTCTATTGTGATTTTAGATCCGATACCATGTAAAAATTCCTTGTAGATTCAAACTTCTAATTGTAATTTAATAAAACAATAGAATTTAATCTACTCTACTCATCAACAGAAAAAATTTAAACAATCGTGAAATCACGAAGCATAGAAGAAAATTAATTAAATCAATACATTACACAATGATTTCTTGGGGAAATCCATAGCTAAAAACCCTGCTATCTATATATTATATTAGTCATAAAATATGAGAATATTACAATGCTTTGCTTAAGCCTGAGAAACCTTTGCACTATCTCTTTCTGTCTCTTTGCTTCCTAGACAATCCTTGGTCAATAATTAACCAATTTTATTCTTACCCAAGTCCCTATTTCATTGTGTTGTTTCCTTGGGAATTATCTCCTATTAATTATGGACATTATTCATCCACAAATACTCAATCCATCATAGGGCTTCATGTGATTGCATGCACCACCTGTATAATTTGGATGATTATACAACTAATAGTACACTTCCCTTGAACTCAAATATGAACCGAGTAACTCGTAGATCACACATGAAAGAGTTATTTATGGTTGATTTATAAGTTAACTGGTTGATCACGGATTACACAACCCACTACTTGACCTCCCACTAGTTCCTCCAACATTTGGAACTAGTTTAACTAGCTCTAACTTAGATTTACTAAATTAATTTATTACAAAACTCAAAATAAACTCAACCTGGTCTCCTACAAAGTAGGAGACACTCTACATGACTCAAGTTAGGCCATGATGTAGGAAAAACCTAACACCCCCCATTCTTGAATTATTTACTTCAAATAATGGGGACTATTTCCATTAATTTTTGGCTAAACACCTTTTATGATTTTTTATTTAGTTAATTGTCCTATAATTTTTCAATTTTTATGTTTTCATCGGATTTCTATTATGATTGTTTCATTAAATTGAACTTTTACCAAGTTTTTCATTGATACCTGTTTCGCCTCAAATTCATTTGGTTATCTGGTTTCCAAATGGCACTCCTTTGAAGTTTGATCATTTTGTCGTATGTGTTAAAAAAAGTACAAAATTTATCATATTTTAATTTTTGTATTTAAAATAGTAATTTATTGAAAATATTAACTCTTAATTAATTTTTACTAAATTTTTCATTTTTCACTAATGGTCTTACAAAATTGCCCAGCGAAATTGTAGAACAGTAAAAAGATGTGTTTTCGAGATCTTGATAATTTATTTCAATTCCTTATTTTAAAATAAATTACCATACCCGAAATATCAAAATCACAAAATAATTGTAATTCATTTTGTAAAATTTTTAATTTTACCCTAAATGACTCCCACTTCACCTCACCTCCTCCCTTCCGAAATAAAATTCCCAATTTGAAACCCCAATTAAAAAAAAAAAAAAACATTTAAAAATCTTTAATATTGCAATATCGCATATCAATTTTTTATTTTTATTTTGCGCTCATTTAAAAATTTGTAATAGTCAACTACCGATTTTAGATTTTATCTCGTGACTAGTAAATTTTATTATAATTTTTTTTTATTCGCCTTATGACTCCCACCTCCATCACCATGACCTCACTCCCCTCCTTATCCCTCCACCTCACATGCCTCTCATCCCTCCATTAACTCTCGTGCCCATGTATATGGGTTGGCTTTTGTATATAAGGTTTATTTGGTTGGAAGGTTTTACTAATATGGTTTTTAATAAATATATTATATTTATATTATATTATAATTATAATTTTATATTATATTTTTAATATAATTAAATTATAATATTAATATAATATAATTATATTTTAAATTATTGTTAATTTATTTTAATTTTTTAATTAATTAATTTTTGTTTATAATTAATTTGTAATTAATTAAATTTAATAATGTAATTATAATTAAATTATTATTATTAAGAAATAATTGTAATTTAATTTAGAATGAGAGTTTAATTAACTATTTATTTTTTAATCCATGCAACAAATTTTCTAGAATTTTAATCATTTTTATTCTTCAATTTTGGGAGCTCATAAGTTGAGTTCTATTTGACCAAATGAGGCCTAAGACGGCTCGTTGGATAGATAAAATAATGGAGAATATTTATGAAATGGTTTCATAATCATATTTGATCATTTAATAAGTCTAAAATTTATGATACGATCAATTTACAAATTTTTAAACAAAATTAATTTCTTGAGTTTAATTTCTGCATTTCCATTTGCTCATGACCTCTGCTGAATGCAGATTCATTCGACCATGTTCTCCTTGACCAATTATATCTTTACTAGGATCAATAAAAAGTTCATATTTATTTTTATTTATTTATTTATTTATTTAAGTTTTGATTGGAGATATTTTATTTTCATAGTTGATCTTTTTATTTTAATTGGTATTTTTATTGGTTTTGACAGGAAAATAGTTGAAGAGATAGGAAAAAGAAATTTCAATCAATGAGATGGTTCCAGCAATGAAAGAAAAATAATTTGGACCAATGAAAATGGTTTAAGTAGAATTACTCTTCAACAGCTATTTTAATTTGGATGCTTTTTGTAAATTATAAATATAGCTTTGTAGAATGAAGAAGAGGTTTCTCCTCTCTCCAATTCTAGAATTCTTAAAAGCATAATTGTAATGGGGATTTAGAGTTGTAGGTCAGAGGTCAGAGGAATCTAGGAGAAGAGGAAAAATAATTTAGGAGCTTTTAAGTATTTTTGTAGGGAGTTTCGGCGCTCATTTACATTATTGTAGTGGGATTGCAGACAGAGATCGAGTTGCTGGCAACGAGAGATTTGCACTATTGTAATATTTTGAGGTTTTGTAACTTGATTCATATTCATAATGAAGTTTATTTATGTAACTATAATTTTCATCTATTATTGAAATAAATGTTTTCATTTTTCAATTACATTTCTGTTAACTGATTTTTTTTCCTGGCTTTAGCACTATTGTTAAATGTTAATTGTTAGCCCATTTAAAATTCTGATCAAGCTACCTTGTAGAATTAATCAGAAATGCATTTTGAAAACTAGAAATTATATAAGAAGAAACATTTATTTTTACAGATGATCCGGGTCTTGGGGGTCCTGCACAATGAAATACAGAAATACACATAAAAGCAGAGATGTTGCAGAAATAAAACTTCATTTCATTAATAACAAATAACTGAAATATGATTACAGACAGAATGGAAATAAACTAACTAGAGCGTTGGTAGAATATCTTTGAGAAGATATGTGGTGGTTATAAGCCTCTAAAATGTGTTACAATGAGACTTGAGGGCCTATTTATTATTGAGAAATAATGGAAAACCAGAAACATCCAAAAACCTAACCCTAGAAGATGATGTGCCAAAACTATGGGCCTCGTTGAGGTAATTTGGTACATCAATCTTCCTGGGGACGTAACTTTGACATACAATCTTCGTTTGACGCGCACAATACCTTGTTAGAAATATCTATCTGAGGACTATAACTTTTCATTTGAGCAACATTAAAGGAACTATCATGTTTCTTCCGGTTTTTCCAAAAAACGTCGTTTAGGGCCTCAAAACGGCTCCAGAAGTTTAATACCTGAAAAAATTCTAAAAATAGTAAAGTGTGCTACAATTAAGGAAACTGAAAAACTGAAAAAAGAAATGGTGGGGCCCCAATAGGCAGGTAGCCACCAATATCTGCTTGGATCATTCCTCCCCTATTAGGAATCAATGGTCCCCATTGCGTTGAGTTCTTCCATGAGATGAGGAAACTTTTGTTGAACTTGGTCCTTAGTGAACCATTTTCCTTGGTGCAGGAGTTGGCTAGCTTTGACAACCTGATACAATTGGATCTTCTATTGCTGATTGTTCTTGATTTGCATGTCGATGATACTATCTATGGTGGCTTGTTCCATGCAGTCTGGGTTTAACTTTGCTGGTGTGAGTTGCTCTGCAATGTCAGAGGCACCCAGTAGAGGTGGGAAGTAGGGCCGAAGACGGTCCACATTGAACACTAGGTGCAGACCAAGGAATGGTAGAATAATGAGCTCAAAGGCATTGGTCCCTATAGCCTTGGTGATGGTGTATGACCCATATCAGAACGGGCGAAGCTTGCAGTGGGGTCCAGCGAGATGCTCCTTCTGCAAATGTAGCCACACTTTGTTGCTGACGTGGAATTTATGTGGCACCCGATGTTATCATGTTGTTTCTTGTACCCATGGTATCACAGTTGGTCACAAGCATTAAAGGGTATCTCTATCCTCGGATCTTCATTTTTCATGGTTTTAGGTCATCCACAAATCCACACTTCATCGAATTCCATTTGCTAGGCCACACATTGTTATCATCCCGGTTGATCATAAGCATTACAAGGTATCTATATCCTTGGATTTTAGTTTTTCATGGTTATGGGTCATCCACAAACCCACACTTCATCAAAGTCCATTTTCTAGGTCGCACACTGTCAATATCACAGTTGGTCACAAGCATTACATGGTATCTCTATCCTCGTATCTTCGTTCATCACGGTTATGGGTTAACCACACAAAACCCTTCTCTTCAGTGGCTCTTCATATTCAACAAAGGCTTCTCAAGAGGGAACTTCATGCAATGGGGATGATTTCTTTTTAAGGATGGATGAATTATCTGAATGGAAAATGAAATCCACCCATGGTATTCATCCACCCATGGAATTTACCCATGGTATTGTAAGTGACATCCACCCTTGGTATTCATTCACCCACAGTATTTACCCATGGTATTGTAAGTGAGATCCACCCATGGTATTTTCCCACCTAGTGGAATTTACCTGTGGTATTATAACAAAAAAAAAAAAACTATAAGTAATAGGTCACATTTTGTAAAAAAAAATATTGTCCACCACAATGTGACTTTTTTAGTTATTCTCTATTTTAATAAAAAATTTCTTTGTGGTTTTATTTACAGTGTGTTCTATCCTTTTTTCTCGCATTATAATTTTGCATATCTTTCCATATCCATTTCAATTTTTTAGATCTTGTAGGCCTCCCCCCAAGATCCGGATCATTAGGTTGGCTAGTTATCTGATAGTTTAACTTTATAGATGTTTTTTTTCTACATGTCATTTTTATTTGAACTACTTCGATACTATGACATGAATTTCTCGTTCTTATACATATTTCTATTAGGAGTTGGATTTATTTACAGTTAAATGTTTGGTAACTATTTATTAGACATTTAGTTGTTTATATCTTCTTTAACAAGGATTAGATCTCATGAACTATTTCCCTGGTCTATTTCCTTTATTCCAATTCCAATTCCTACATGTTTCTTTTCCCGTCATTTTATCTTTCTCTCGATTGAAAGAAAGATTATTCTTTCCTTCAAATGAGATAGGATAAGTGCATCATAGCTTAAGTTTTGCATTAAAATTCTTATTTCTACATCTTAGAAATCCTCTTCCCAAAAAGGAAAACTTTAGATGTGACTTGGTTGAGCCCCAGATCAGCTTAAGGATCACTCTCTTACCTAATCAGTAGGAGGACTGATTAGATATCTCCTCTATTGGTAGGTGAAATTCATATTTTAAGCTAGTAGATATAGAGAAAAGGTAACTAGACCTAATTTAACCAGTCGGAACAACCATTTCAATGGAAAAGGTACTACTCTAAGGTTTGGACTTGGTGTTCTCCCTTTTACAATGTTGAGGTAGAGATTTTCGAGCCTTCAACATTTTTGGCGCTAGAAGGAGGGCCTTGAGCTAGTTGTTCTGTTTGAATTTTTGTTTTATCTTTTTTAACTAATCATGGCTCCCATATGGATTCCTACATTGGGTCATGCTTTCATCTCATCTAAACATGCCAGGGGCATGACCAAGAAGCAAATTGAGTTCTTTTCTAATTTGAAGTTCGACAGTGAGAGTAAATTTTTTGCCTTAGATTATCTTTGTGATTTCTTAAACAAATGTGAATCTTTTAATATTATTTTTGACAATGAGATCTGCGGGATTTTTACTCGGATGTTCTGAGGAAGAATCTACAAATGGTTCAAAGTACTTCCAGCAAGGTCAATTCATTCCTGGAACCATTTTAGGCAAGTATTTCCTAAAGCACATCAAAATTATAGTTATGATCATTTGTGTTTAGAATTAGATAATATTTTCATGTACGAAAATGAATCTCTAGAATATTTTTCTAATATATTTTTGTTACTTTGTTACAGATTTCATTTATGTGATTTACCTTCGACTTAAGATTTAAATGAACATTTCTCTTCTCTTGTTTATCCTAATTATGAAGATTTAGAATTAAATAATGAAGAACAAGACACTATTAGTATTGAATCAGCGAATGATTTTATTGAGCCCGAGCCTACGATTTAAATTATATCACAACCTTTATCTTTAGAAAATTGTAATTCACATTTTTTGTTTTCTGAAACGAATATTTCAAATATAACTGCAGAATTTGAAAATTTAATTGAAATGATTTCTAATCACTCTTTTGATCAGCAAGTAGGCCCAATATAATCCAATCAAGAAAAAGATTTAAATAATGAATATATCAATCTCTCTTCCTTTAAGGAAAATTCTGAAAATTCAGACCACATTTCTACAATTTAAAGAATTTCATTAAGCCAGAATTATGATAATACAACGAGTTGTAAAGATGAATACGTTCAGCCAACATTATATTCTAGTAGCCATTATTTTCTTTATAATTATATATTTTCAGATCATATTTCATTAAATAATGACCATTTTAATATTTCAATTGAAAACAATTTTATCACTAGTTCTAAATTTTTTGAAATTATCACTCATTCAGATGATAATTCTTTAGTCATCATTGATGTTTCAAAATATTCCTCTCACATATTCTATGATTCTATTACAGATCAATCATTTGGTTTCCATGAGGAATTAATTTATGATCAATACCATGATGATGATGACAAATATTTGTATCATATACAAAGTGCACTAATACTAAAAATCGAGTTATCTCATGAAGATTCACGTGTAGTGATTTTGTCTCCTCTTGTTGAACACAAATTTAATCTTAAAATTATTTATGAGTCGGTCTCGAAAGTTTCTAATGCTATTCATTCCGATTTTTTATTGGAAACTTTCATATATAGTATTATGTTGGAATGGCCTTTTAGTGGCAATTCAATCACTAAATTTAATGATAGGCTCCAGAGTTTCTCTGTAGCACTATGTTGCAATTTTAATGTCCATAGCATTTTAGTTATGATTTATTTCTTTCAATTCTTTTGTTATGTTTTCTTTTCTGACTTTTTATACAGGAATGTTCAATATATTAAAATTGAACACCCTCGATATGCATTAACTAAAGACAATGAATATGTTATTTGAAATTTTAATCATGAATATCAAAAACTTTTCTTTTTCAAATTGATGGGATATTCATTTCAATTCAATTATCTCATTGTTGACAAAATCTAACTCTTGAGAGTGTTCCCTCACTATCTGCTTTGCTACCTTCTCCTTTGGTTAGTTTTCAATTTTTGACAAATATATATCCAAGTTTTTATGATCCCATAAATATTTGTTTGGAGAGAACTTTCCAAGAGAGATGTTTTATAAATAATTTATTTGTAAATAAGTTGATATTTGTACATACTTTAGTTTTAGATGTATATAATCAATTTAGATTTACTTTTGTTTTTTCAATTTTGCTTTTGTTACTGATATTTGATTGGTGTGTACATGTAGTAAACAAAGCACTTGAATGGTTACATTGGAAGTCTGACTATACCTAGTCACATTTCATTTTCATTCATCTAGCAATAGAAATAGATTAATTTATATTTACATTCTTTTTTTTCCTACATTTATTTCATTATCAAACAATTTTAATAAGCAAGTAATGAATCTGAATTTTTGACATCCCCTTTCATTTGTTGGCAAAGTGGCTTAGAACATATCATAAGCTCTTATGTAGTCATATCATAAAAACTTGTGAACCGTTTGATTGCCTTATTTTCACAAAACTTCATCACATTGACTAAATGTTTTTAATCATGCATGAAGAAATTTTAAGGAATTTCTATAGCTTGGAAATTTGTTATTCACAAGTATTTCTAAAAAGGCTCATATTCACCACTCTTGTCCTCCGATGTAAATTTGAGGTGGATGCAATCTAAAATATCATTACTTAGAATTTTAGATTAAATAAGTAGATGATTTTTAACATATGCAAGTTTTGAGAAATACATGGGAGAATTTGAATATTCATGAGGTAAATTATATTCAATATTCTTCCAGGTATGCATTTTACAGGTTCATATTCATCTATTATTAGTTTTTCTTATTCATAGTTTACTTCTTATTTTTGTTTTGTTTCTTTTTGCAGGTCTTCATTGACTTTATTTTGGATACTTGAGATAAGTAAGCAGCTAACCATTTTTTAAATCTACAACATCATCAGGGAACTATTTGTTGTTTCGTCAGAATTTGAGGATTCTTTAATTTTTCTTTTATTCATCAAAACCCAGATAGGCCTTTAATATAATATCGTAATATTCATATGAGATCATTATAATATCGTAACTCTTCTCATAGGATAGTTCTGATAAAATCGTTCTCCGATAAAATATTTTCGATAGTCAATATAAATATTGAAGGTGTTTTTGTTAAAAGGAAAAGTTGAGCTAAGTGCTTATTTATGAATATAATAATAATGCCTTGACCCCACAAGATGGCCATGTAGCATTATTGGAGTTTCTAAATATCAAAGTTTTCAATGTGAACCTCATTTCGCCGATCTCCGATATCCCTTCTCGTTATCCATATCGGAACTTTCATATTGGGACCTACAATAAGTTTTTACTCTTTCACACCCCCGATATTAAATCTTTGATAAAGGACCTCCGATATCCCCTCCCACTTATATTTTTTAGTCGTTAAGTTCAAAAGCCTATCGGAAGGTGATAGTATCGCATTTTTCAAAGATACAACCATAAAATTTCGCAAATATTTTTCTTCCGCAAATATTTTTCTTCCGATATGCTCATTTGTACAGACCCATGGGAATTCATGTTTTTTACTTAGTAGTATGAGTCAATAATCATAGTCTACCTCTCATCGATGTAGATGAAATAAAATTCTTGCACTCTTTATTGCTCAGATTTGCTACAAACAAAGAAAAATTCACACAAAAAAACTTGCAGCGAATTATCTTATCCATGATTTTATCTATGCATGTTCCAAATATTACAATTTCCAAGTTCATTAAAACCATTTCGACATGCTCACTCGTATTTTTTTCCCTTTATTCATATTCCTTTCCTCCAAATGGACTCGGAGCCTCTAAATTAGTGAATTTTGCAAACTTGATCCTCTACTTTTCATTTTTCCAAGACATTTCCTTAGAAATTCATATTTGTTGGATTATTGGACTCTTTGGTTTGTATTATATCGAAAGAATTTAAAATGAATTCTAATATTTACCTATTGTAGATCCTCATTTCCTTTTCCTTCACTATCATGTCCATTTTACTTAGAAAAGTAAATGGCCCCTATTTCACCGTCTTCACTAAATTTTCGTGGTCTTGGAGTTTTGTAAGTTGATTTTGGCTTTAGAAAAGGTTTTCGAGATCTTTATCACCATATTTATTCTCATATTAATTAAATCTTGAATTCCTTTCCTTGGAATCTCATTTTACAGTGAAATGTAAGTGTTCATGCGATCATTTTTATAAAACTTCAAAATACCTCATTATCGAAAAGAAAGTCATCAGAACTATTTTATAAACTCTCACTAAACTTTTACCTCCAACGCTTGAATGTTTGATATACTTGAAAGGTAATTCCAACATTATAAATTTAACAAGCATTGATTATCGGGCATGATCAATATCGTAAGTTTTGTTACACAAAAAAACTTTTGTTACAAAATCTTGCTTCCCTTTAATATTCTAAATATCGGGACTTCCTATATCAAAGGTGAAATTTAAACAAATGTCGTCGAAAAAGTTATGAAGCAAGGATTTCGTTTATTGGAATTTTTCCCATTAAAATTTTTGAAAGCTTGAGCTCTTATATTTCATTTTGATTCTCTCAGAAACTCATAACTTCAAAATATCTAATTAAGAATATTCATAAGTCTCTAATCAATTCATTTTGACCTTTCACCATGTTCACATGAAAGTCTTATTTGATTATCTTTATATATATGTGATATTTCCATGTTATCATTGGTGTTCAAGAGCTTGGATGTATTTTAATAATAATTTCATCAAATGAAAGTATTCATTCATCTGGATGAATTTGTGACTATAGGGATATACATTCTTTATGGTGTATGCAAATGGGCCTCTTTTTCTCTTCTCAGCAATTTTATTGGCTAATGAAAATTTTCATCACATGTGATTCGTTTATGTTTTTTTTCCTTTGACTCATTATTGGATGCACATTTTATTATCTCAATAATATTTTAGTGAGCACTTTCATTTTCTTTCCAAGGCACTCTTGAGCAACCACTATGGTAATGCAACAATTGATAAAAAATTTGGAACAAGAAAAAGTAATCATGATCATGGTTAATTCATTTTTAATTCTATTTTATTTTGATTTTTTGATATTTCGCTTCATACTTATCATATAAAGATTCAAGTTCTCTTCATATACATAATTGCTACATTATTTTGGATTTTGAATCGATTTCAATATTTTGGGGCTAATATAAATTCAGAATTATAAAATTTAAAAAAAAAAAAATCATCGTTGTGAATCATAAAAAAACATATCTTCATTCTCATTTCTGGTGGATTTGGTTTACTTCTGATTTTTTGAACATGTAACATTGTTTTATTTTATTTGACTACTTACTTTAGTTTAAATTTAATAAATAATGATTTTGAGTTAATGAAATTCCAAAATTCATGCTTTTAATTCTAGTTAAAAGAAGAAGTTAGCTCTTATTGGAGAAGATGATATATCTCAGGTAAGATTTAATGAAATTCTCCAATGCTAAGTTTCACATGCCCACTTTCATTTCTTCACTTTTGGTTTCAATTTTGTTTTTAGTTTTTTTTTATATAAAACCGTGTTTTGCAGGTCTTCATGATCCTTTTTCACATCCTTGATGACTCAAATTTGGAGCTCATTCTCTTTGTTGTTGCCTCTAGATTTTGGGAGAAGCAATAATAACCCTCATCAAATCAGCTAAAATGAGGAGTTTCAGAACCTTTAATCTGTTTCTTAAGCATTCCTTTTATTTGAAAATGGTTAAGATTCTTTTATGCAATATTTTTCTTTGGAACAAGAAAATTTGTAGGAAACATAGACTTCTCATTAACTTATTATCCCTCAAAGTTGGTGTTCACCTTTTACATGTTGAGAGCCTCATTTTTATAACTCTGCAAGATAAAATTTATTAAAATCTCAACATAAGTAGGAACATACATATGATTTTCTCCTTTTACTCTTTTGTTGAGACATTTGTATAGTTGATCTTTTTGGGGATGGTTATCTAAATTTGAGTTTTTCTTTCAACTTTCACTTTTTTCATTTTTTTTAGAGTTTGATTATTTATTTTCCTACTTTAGTTTGGATTTTTTTTCCTTTTACTTTCAGTTATGGTTTTATTTTGGTGACACCACTGAGATTTTTATAGAAGGTCTTTTTTCTCACCCAACAATGGTTGGCATACATGGAAAAATATTTACTCCCCCTTTTTAGTGAATTTCATTTATCATTAATGGAATATCCTTATGAAACTATAAGTCTCTCTTTCTTTAAATATTTTTCATGGAGGAACACACATCCTTTCTAAGTGATATGGTTTACCTTTTCAACGAAGGAACTGACTTGAATTTAACTCAATGAATCCCTCCCACCCCTCCACTTTATAAAACCTCTGATTGGTAGTCGCAGGGAAATATTTTTGGAGTCAACATTATGAAAGTATTGTATCCATTAACATAAGTTTCTAATACCATATCACCTCTTTCACTCAGATATATCATAAACTAAAGCTTGCAAATGTGCTTATCAAAAGGGTGATTAAAAGAGGAAGCATGGGAAATACAAGTAAACATGTCGGGGCTATGGATGCTTGCTAGCAACAAGGTTGGGCTTGTATGGAATAAAAGACAACTTCTTCGAGGTATTTTTCGCCTCACTAATAGCCAAGCGATATCAGAGACCATTCATAACAATGGATATATGCTTTATCAAAAAAACTCTTATCTACACCTTCTTCTATTTCTCATATGAGGTAATATTAAAACAAATGTTTCCCAAATTTTGGATTCATGATTTTTACTCTAAGTCTTTTGTTGAGTACTTGTCTTTTCATGCTCATATTGCTTAATCTATTTATGTGGAACCCATGGAACTGTTTTACTGTTAGATAATTTCGTGAACTATATTATTTTTAACCTTTGGGTAAATTAAAGTTCATTATATTTAACCAGAGATAACTAGTTCTTCCCAGTGTTTCACCATTGTTATAGGGAAAACCCAATACCCCCATTCTTGACTTATTTACTTCAAATAATAGGGACCCTTTCCATTAATTTTTGGCTAAACACCTTCTATTCTTTTTCATTTAGTTAGTTGTCCTATAATTTTGTCATTTTTACATTTTCATCGGATTTATATTTTGATTATTTCATTGAATTTGACTTTTAGCAAGCTTTCCATTGATATTTGTTTCGCCTCATTTGGTTATCTAGTTTCCAAATGGCACTCCTTTGAAGTTTGATTATTTTGTTGCATTGGGTTAAAAAATGTACAAAATGTAGATCATATTTATTTTTTGTAATTAAAATAGAAATTCATTGTAAATATTAACTCTTAATTAATTTTTACTAAATTTTAAATTTTTCATTTTTCCCTAACGGTCTTAGAAAACCGCCCCGTCAAATTGTAAAACAGTTAAAAAAATGTATTTTCAAGATCTCGATGATTTATTACAATTCCTTATTTTAAAATAAATTATCAAACCCGAAATATCAAAATCGCAAAATAATTGTAGTTCATTTTGTAGAATTTTTATTTACACCCTAAATAGCCCCATTTCACCTCACCTCCTCCCTTATGAAACAAAACTCCTGATTTGAAACCGCCAATTTAAAAAAACCAATTTTTAGGATCTCTAATATCCCAATATCACATATTGTCTTTATCCCAATATCACATATTGTCTTTCTTTTTTTTGTGTTCACTTTAAAATTTAAGATGGTCGATTGCCTGATTACCTATTTTAGTTTTTATGTTGTGACTAAAAATATTTATTATAAAGGTTTTTTTGTTCGCCTTATAACTCCTACCTCCATCACCATGACCTCACTCACCTCCTTATCCCTCCACCTCACATACCTCTTTTCGCTCCTCCATTATGGGTTGGCTTTTGTATATAAGGTTTATTTTGTTGGAAGGTTTTATTAATATGGTTTTTAATAAATATATTATATTTATAGTATAATTATAATTTTAATATAATTAAATTATGATATTCATATAATATAATTATATTTTAATTAATGGTTAATTTATTTTAATTTTTTAATTAATTAAATTCAGTTTAAAATTAATTTTTAATTAATCAAGTTTAATAATGTAATTGGTATTAAATTAGTATTAATTAATAAATAATTTTAATTTAATTTAGGATTAGATTTTAGTTAAAAAAATATTTATTTTTGATCTACGCAACAAATTTTCTAGAATTTTAGCAGTTTTCATTCTTAAACTTTTGGAGCTCATAAGTTGAGTTTGAGTTGGCCAAATGAGGCCTAGGATAGCTCGTTGGATAGATAAAATTATGGAGAATAATTCTGAAGTTGTTTCATAATTTAATTTGATTATTTAATGAATCTAAAATTTAGCATAAGATCAAGCTCCAAATTTTTAAACAAAATTAATTACTTGAGTTTAATTTTCTGCATTTCCATTTGCTCATGACCTCTGCTGAATGCATATTCATTCAATTATGTTCTCCTTGACCAATTAGATATTTAATGGGATCAATGAAAAGTTTATATTTCTTTTTATTTATTTATTTATTTAAGTTTTGATTGGAGATATTTTATTTTCATATTTGATATTTTATTTTTATTTTTATTGGTTTTGTAAGGAAATAGTTGAAGAGATAGGCAGAATAAAATTTCAATCAATGAGATGGCTCCAATAATGAAAGAAAAAGAATTTGGACCAATGAAAATGGTTGAAGCAGAATTACTCTTCAACGGCTCTCTTATTTTGGATCCTTTTTATAAATTATAAATATAGGTTTGTAGAATGAAGAAGGGGTTTCTACTCTTTGCAATTTTGGAATTCTTAAAAGCATTATTGTAATGGGGATTTAGAATTGTAGGAGAGGAATCCAAGAGAAGAGGCAGGATAATTTATGAGCTTTTAATTCTATTTGTAGAGGAGTTTCAGCGCTCATTTGCATTATTGTAGTGGGATTGAAGTTTTTTTTGCACACAGAGATCGAGTTGCTAGCAGCGAGAGATTTGCACTATTGTAATATTTTGAGGTTTTGTAACTTGATTCATATTTATAATGAATTTTTTTATGTAATTATTGTATGACACTATTTTGTGCATTTATTATTGAAATAAATGTTTTCAGTGTTCAATTACATTTATGTTGTACGAGCTATTTTGTTTTGCTATAGCACTATTGTTAAATTTTAATTGTTAGCCCATTTAAAGTTATGGTCAAGATACCTTGCATAATTAATCAAAAATGTTGAAAACTATAAATTGTATAAGAACAAACATTTATTTCTTTAGGTTGGCTAGCTTTCTAATAGTTTAATTGTATGGATGTTTTTCTTTTCTACATGCCATTTTATTTGAACTACTTTAGTACTATGATATGAATTTCTCGTTCCTATAAATATTTATATTAGGAGCTAGAGTTATTTATAGTTAAATGTCTGGTAACTATTTGTTATACATTTAGTTGTTTATATCTACTTTAATAAGGATTAGATCTCGTGAACTATTTCCCTAGTTTATTTCCTTTATTCCAATTTGAATTCCTACATGCTTTTTTTCCTGTCATTTTATCTTGCTCTTGATTGAGAGAAAGATTATTCTTTCCTTCAAATGAGATAGGATAAGTGCATCATAGATTATTTTTTTCATTTAAATTATTTTTTCTGCATCTTAGAAGTCCTCTTTCCAAAGAGGAAAACTTTAGTTCTGGCTTGGTTGAGTCTCAGATCAGCTTAAGGATCACTCTCTTGCCTGGTCAACAAGGGGACTGATCTGATAACTCTTCTCTATTGGTAGGATAAATTCATATTTTAAGCTAGTAGAAGGTAATTGGACCTATTTTAACCAGTCGGAACCACCATTTCAACGGAAAATGAGCTTCTCTTAGGTCTGGACCAGGTGGTCTCCCTTATAATGTTGAGGCGGAGATTTTCGAGCCTTCAATAGGTCCTCAACTCGAATTAACTAAACCAACTAAGTCAATTTAACTTAGTTAATTCATTCAATTTTTAATGTGATGTGGAATTACAATTTTCTTCTAATTTAATTTAGGGAAAAATTAAATTAGAATCTTTCTTGGTGTCACTTTAAACATATGTGATCTTGCTGCAAATGTCCATTAATATGCAGAAAGTGTCCATCATTATGCAAGGCATCCTTTATTATAGACTTCAATTCGGTTTCACATTGTTGGAAATAGTGTTTTCATTTACAACAACCAGGGTCATTGATTTCAAAGGGGAAGTCTAAGGAAGCAACAGTGTCATTCATGGATCAAAGGAAGAAGTATGATATTTCGTTCTCTTGACACGATCTCATCAAATAATGTCAAAGTGGCATAAATTTTATTGAGTTGGATTTTTATTTTTATTATTTTTATTTATTTATTTTATTTTTTATTTTTATTTTTTTAATATAATGTTCAAATGAGTTTATGGGTGTTATCATTGGATATTCTTTTCCAATACCTTTCCAATGGTATATCACACTTGGTTACACTCTTTTTGGATGAGAAGATATGTCAATTTGAATTTGGCAGTTGTAATGAGGACAAAATCGCCAAATTTGTTAAAATTAGAGTGTCTTAATATCATATCTATGATCTTGTGGTGCAATATATGGAAAATGGCACATTAACTTGCACATTGTTTAATCCAGTTAAAGTTTGAGCATATTTGAGAATTTAGTCAGTGAAATTCACATGAACGATAAATCAAGTGTCAACATGTCCAAAGGATAATGAGGAACACCCCCTCCACTTTGGCTCAGGCCTGTAGTGACACATGGAAAGACTTTTTATACCCCTTAATCAGATGCCACGCGGACCCCCCAGCACATATGACTATGATGTGGCTGCCTTGACATGGATGTTGAGTTAACAAATAAGGTGTGGGAAGGTGGCAGACAATGACACATGGCAGTTTGAGGTTAGCCTAAAATGATGACATGGTAGTGAAGAATTTCATAGCAGGTGATGCTAACATGGTAGATGAGGATTATGTGGCATCCCATCATGATAGCACATGGCATGATCCAATGGAATTTTATGTTGACCAATAGGAAAAAATATTGGCAACATGTGCTACCACTCTAGGAGTGCCACATGATAGGTATGACATCATTATGATGTGAGGATTAGGGTATTCAATGAACCCTATATGTGGGTCTTATGATGTGGTACCATGAGGCATTACGAAGGACAAATTGTTCCCCAAAAGGGGGCTCTCATTCATGTATAAATTATGTCGTATAGCTTGTGATTTATGAGCATATTGGAAGAGTGTAGAGTACAAAGAGAAGGCTTGGCCTTCGTGGTTGGACTGAAGTGACATAGTTCAGGTGGTTGCAGGTTCGAAACTCTATGGATCCTTGTGGCTCAATATGGTGAGCGCACACTATTTGATTGGTTTTTTGGAAGTCCTGACTTCTAATTGTAACTTGGAGAGAAAGAATAAATTTTGTATTAGCTTGGGTTATGGATGTCACGATTTTTAATTGGCTCGAAGAGCCCCATTGGTTTGTGATGCGCATAGTGTAGATAGTTTGATTGGTAGACTTGGCTCTTGGTTATTACATGGAAAGCGCAGAAATTTTGATTGGTTTGTGATGTGGAGAGTGCAGGAAATTTGATTGGTATACTTGGCCCGTGGTCATGACATGGAGATTGCATACCATTTGATTGGTATACCTAGACCTTGTCCCGTGATGTGGAGATTGCACATAATTTGATTGGTAGACCTAGCCTGGTTGTGACATGGAGAGTACAGATAATTTTATTGGTAGACATGCCCCTGGTTATGACATGGAGTTCACAAAAAAGTTTGATTGGTATACTTGGCCCCTGATGTGGAGAGCACAGATAGTGTTATTGATATACCTATCCCTTAGTGTGTGACATGGAGAGTGTGGATAGTCTGATTGGTATACCTTTCCCTTAGTTGTAACTTGGAGGGTGTGGATAGTTTTATCAATAGACCTTTCCCCTAGTTGTGACATGGAGTGTGAAGATAAGTTTTATTTGTAGACTTGGCCACTAATATGGAGAGCACAGATAGTTTAATAAGCATACCTAGCCCCTATTTTTAAAGGAGAGAGTGTGGATAGACCTAGTTTTTGGTTGTGATGTGGAGAGTTTAGACAGCTTGATTGGTTCATCGGTCCCTGATGTGGTGATCTAAATAATCTCTTATTAGTTCATCGGTTATGATGTGGGTCTTTATTTCGACATGGAAAGTATGACTGGGCAAGCATCTCAGTGGTAAGTTCAAATAAACATTGGCTTTCGGTCCTCTACGAATTATACTATAGCATAGTTAGTGCAATGTGTAGTGGCACTCTTGTGAGGTCGAGAGTTCGAGCTTGGTTGAAAGGTTGATTAATTTTTATTAGTATTACCCACAAAAATATGTTTTATCAAATAATTAGGCAGACCAAACGTGACCCTTTTTTTGAATTCTGCTGTAAAAGGTACATTTTGTAGAATGTGCACTAGAAAGATCTAATTTGTAGAACAGCTAAATTTATAATGTTTTGTGGGTCAATTTGAGAGAAAATTGAGTTTTGGAAAATGGTTTTTCTTCAGAATTCCTCAAGACTTGAAAGAGGGAAGCTGAAATTTTTTTTTGATATCAGGGAGGTCATGATAATTTTCAATATGAGTACATGAATAGGTTTTTGACATATGAAGTTGCATATGAAAAAAAAAAACAGGTTGATTTGGTTGTGATTTAAGCTTGTGGATCAAGTTTGAAATATTGTGAAAAGTGGTCCACATCAATTTGAATAAGTAAGTGGGTGCCTCCATTGAGGTTGGTGCCTCAATCAGGTTGAAGCCTACAACAAGTTGGTGCTTTCTCATATGAAAATTTGGTGCCTCAATTAGGTTGTAGCCTATTGCAAGTGTGTGCTTGAACATGTTGGGGTTTGGTGCCTCCAACAACTTGGTGCCTACAAATTTTATTTTGGGGGTGCATGCCTCTAGCAAGTTGGTCCTTGAAAATATATGTAATTAAATTGAAGAATAAAAAAATGAATTTTGGTTTTCTCCCGCAAGGGTTTCCACGTAAAAGTTGGTGTTCCCATGTATTAATGTGATGATTGTTACTTGATGCACATTTTCATTCACTGTTATGATGTATGTTATTTATTGGTGCACTTTTATATATTCATTTATTGATTAAATGGTTTTTAAATGTTGAATTTTTCATCACACTAATTAAACCCCCCTCTCGGTGTAATATTCAGTCTAACAAGTGGTATCAAAGCAGGCTCCTTCGAGAATAATTACTTACCATAAGGTTGATCTTAGGAAATATGGCCTTTATCATATCATTAGGAAATCCTCCTCAATTTGATGGAGCCAACTATGCCTTTCAAAATATAAGAATGGAAACCTATATCATATCCTTAGGATTCGATGCTTGGGAAACTGTAGAAAATGATTATCAAGTTCTTGATACTCCAACCATTGATGTGGTTTGTAAGGCTCTCTATAGCTAAACATTCCATATTGAATGTTTTATCAGATACAAAACTTTTCAAATTAATGCATTGTAATTGAACCCATAATCTATGGAACAAGCTTAAAATTTGTTATGAAGGGGATAACAGAGTGAAGGAATCCAAGCTACAAACTTTCAGGGCTAAGTTTGAAATTTCAAAAATTAAAGAGGATGAGAATATTGCTTCATATTTTTTTCGAGTATACAACATTTTCAACTCTATCATAGGTCTTGGTGAAGAAATCAAAGAAGTTGATATCGTTTTAAAAATATTAAGACCACTTCCTTCAAGATTCAATCCCAAACTATCCACTCTTGAAGAGCTCTATGCTTGTGGTCAAGTATGGATATGCTTCTTCGAACACTCATTGCATATGAGCTCAGGGTGGAAAAGGAAAAGTCAGGAATCAAAGAAGTAACATTTAAAGAATCCAATAAAGGAAGTAAGCATGGATATCAAGAAGACTACAGTAATGAATCAGATGAAGAAGAATCATATTTTGTTAGATAGTTAAATATTGGAACTGGTAAATTTAAAGGCCCAAGCTTCCTTTTAAATGTTTAAATGTGAAGAATAGAACATTATTCTTCTAAATTTCCTTATGAAAAAACAAATGATTGTGATGATGAAGTGAATGTAATATTCCAAAATTAATTGGAATATTAAAGTTTTGTTTTGTCACTTAGATAGGTGAATAAGTGGGTAGGGAGACCCATAAATCTCTTTATGAAGAATAAAACCACTTCTCATGTGCAATTGGATCATCATTTTAGATTAATAAAGCACCCTAAGGTGTGAACAGGGGCTAGATCATGTGGAATAGGTCAATACTGACTAGATCAACAGTGTTGTTATTGAGATCATGGAGGATTAATGGAGGACAGTGTAGTCATTTAGGAGGATTGAATTCATGAGAGTAGCTCCATTATTGAGTGGGACCCAGGGTGAGGAATCTCACCAAGCATAAACGGAAGAGGATGGCAGCATTAGAGGACATGGATTCCATTATTGAATTTGATCTTTTTAGATCTGGAATTGTCATGTGACATTTCTGTGCATGTTTTTGTTATTTAGCAGGGTCTGCAGTGTTGTTTAGCGCAAGGGTGTTTCCAAGCGGAAATCCCACCCTCATCCTCGGGGGACTTAGATTTCCTACTCAGGGGAGGTTATCTTGAGCTAAATTACCACTATTTTGAATTTGGCCAAGCTTCAGTCTCATATACAGCACAATCTATTCCAGATATGTGTTGTGTTGCAGGGGTGTAGCAGTGGAGGAGAGAGATCTCAAATTGCTGAGTTAGTTTTCGATTGGAGGGATCAACCTTTCATTCGGAAGCTCATGAGGAAGTTCTCAGGGCTTCATTTCATATTTTTTCACCAAGCCAAGTAGTTATCATCAGCTACAACACAGTTTCCCTTAAGGATTTTTTTATTTTAGAGAGCAATTGCAACATTGGGTTTATTGCCCTAGTTGGAGGAGTTTTGTTTCCTTTGAGGGGATCAACCCTTCATTTAGGAGATCTGTTGGAGGAGGATCAGCCATTGCATATTTCATATCATCCACCTCCTATCAGTGATTCAATTGCAGAGATTATTCAGCCCTAGGGCCAAATCTACTATTTTTGTAGATTGAGTATTTTCGGAAACTTTTTATGGGTTGTCTTGGAAATCAATTTTGGAGCTTGGATCTATATTCCTTGCACTATTGGAGAATTTTATCAGCACATATATTTATTTCCATTTTCAGTTGTAGATATTCCCTCATAAACAACACATTTTCTGCATTCTTGTATCTCATGTATTAACAACATTTCAGATCTAGGTGTATGCTTTCATGGGAGGCTTGTTTGCCCAACTTGAGTGACCTTTTCCTCAAGATATTTTACCTATTTTTTCTGTTATAATCATAATGGAATGGATCTATGGTTGTATCATGTATTTATCTATTGATATTTATGCATATTTCCATATTTATGTGCTAAATTGCTGCTTTCCCTATTTAGGAATATTGCAGTGGTATCAGAGCATAATCTTGGCTCAGCCTGTGTACTTCAGCCATTATGTCATCTAAGGATTATTCTCATAGGATTGAGAATATATGTAGAAGAGATGAAGGAAAAATTACATTATCAGGTGAAATGGAAGGGAAGGAGTTCTCAAGATTTCTTTTCCAAACTATGCAGGGCATTAAATGAGACATCAAAGAGATGAGGATGGAGAGCTATAGAGATTCTCCAAGAGGTCTTGTACATGAAGAACGCTCCAGATTTTCACATTATGGGTGTCAGCATTCAACTACACCATCAAATCTACAACGTGGTACCATGCCTACATTCTTGGCAAGAGGAGAGAAGGAAGAAGAAGGGCTGGAAAGAGCCTCCAGCATTGTAACTGTAGGAGGAGATCCACCACCATTTGGAGATGGAGATGAAGCAATTGCTTCAACTAGAGGAGCTCTTGTATCCTTGCAATAAGTTCCAAAGGATCTTACATATGAATATCATGAGCAGCATGTGTCTATGTTGATAGGCAAGGAGATAAAACAATGAAGTGTGTTCCAACATTGAACACAGTTTTGGGGGAATACACCATGATAGATCATTCCCTTGTGATCAAGACTCTTGACACCAATGAAAAGTTGGGTGTGTAGTAGTTGATTACACTGGAGGAAGACACCTTAGACTGTGAGTTCTTGCAAATGGTAGGATAAGGTGAGAAGGAGGGCCAACATCAAGTGATTGGGGACATACACACCCATCGTCTTCAGGAGGTTTATACATAGAAGTAGGAGGATTATTTGTGCAGTGAGGGCAATTCAGTCCACTCACATCTACAGCCTGCTCTAGGCCTTGATGTTTCATTACATGGAGGCATTCCATCAAGGATTCCCCCTGATTGGAAGATGAACAAAGAGTTCTCTCAACATGGTGTAGCATTGATATATTTTGCTAAGGAAGGAGCCTTGGGAGGAGCTAGCACAGCGCAGAGAACCTTTGATGGGTTCAAAGGAGGGATGAGCAATTTTCTGATTTGGACATTGCCATTTCCCACTCATCTATTTGCACTAACATATGGTGATTCACGAATATGTGATGGCACAAGCATGGTGTCAAAGGGATACTCCATAACCTTGGAGCAGCAAATGATTCTTCCACACATGAGGGATATTTCTGAATATGACAAGAGGCTATTGACACTCCTCCATGCATTGGCCAAACTATGTAAGTTTTGGATGGGAAATATCATCCAAGAGGAGGTTGACATCCATATACTTCAATCTTGTCTTGGGAAATATCAGCTGCAAAGGAGGCAACAAAGGTGGGGTAGCAATACTCCAACATGTGGCTCTGCCATTAAACATGTCAAAGAGGAGAGCTATGATGTGATAGGTGCTTCATTTCATATCTCAACAGTGTTGTCACTATTGAGGAGGATGGATCCATTTTGGGAGTGTTAGTATGAATCCTTTGTCGAAGTGTACGAAAAAAGACCACTTTAGCTACGCATAACCAATATCCCTAACATCAAATATGGCTGCCAATATCTTTAGATCTACAGTTAGTTGATCAAGACAAGAGCTGCAAAAACCAGATCTATGCATAGAAAGACATTAAGCAGTAAAAAGAAGGGTTTGCTCCATATATCCAATAGACAAGACAAGAACAAATTTTTAAAGAATTTTTTCTATTAAGGGCACCTGGGAGGAAAACAAGAATATGTTTCCAATTATCCTCAATGGGATGGGTTCTTGGAAGTCCTCAGCACTTCAGATCTAGAATCTCTCTCTCTTGTTGGTGTAGAAAACCCAGACAAAGATAGAACTCAAAGGGAGATCACACAGCAAATAATGTAGAATGTGACCAAGTGTATAGATCCAGAGATCTAATATGCAACAAAAGGTGAGGAATGGTAGGGAAAACCCTCCTATTTATAACAAAATATTGGGTCATTCTAGATCTTGGTGCATGATTAAAATAACATTAACCAAATCTAGATCCACCTTTTATGGAATATTCTATTATATTTATTGGAGGGAAAAAGTACTTGACTTGGGTCAAATCTCTTTATTTGTAAATAATAAATAAATAAATGATTTATTTATCATTTTAAGGAAGTGGTTGAATGATAATCAAATAAATAATGATTTATTTAATTATTTATAAGTGATTTAGTCATATTTAACGAGGAATAATATTTAAATAAGATTTAAATAATTATTCCTAGAAAATAATAAGACAAATAAAGATTTATCTAATTAATTTCCTTGTTTTGGGTTAAACATGACCAGGAATAATAATTAAATTATTGTTAATTAATTATTCCATGAGGAAAATCAAACAAATATAGGTTCGTTTAATATTTCTTAGGTTCCCTGCTTAGACCATAAACAACCTAATAAATGTGGTTTATTAAGTTATTTTACATAGTGAAAGCAATTTTACTTAGGGTAAAATTGGTCTTACATGGTGTACTTGGGTCCATCTAATGATAGTAGGTTAGATGACCAAAAAATGGTGTAACGGGGAGTCCCAATTATTGGTGGAGTATTCCAAGAACCTCTTCACATGTAAGGTTCTTGATGGGAAAGTGATAAATGGGAGGTATATATAATATGGAGTGATTTAGACCATGATCGCATTTACTTCACTTCAGAGACTCCAAGTTTCAAGGAGGGGATTCTACATGCAACATATGAGGCACTCTTTTAGAGCATGAGGATTACATCAGGTCCTATCACACCATCATGGGGGTTCTATTGGAGATCCTCAGCATATGTGCACCAACATATCAAGAGATATGTAGCTTGTTTGATGTATGAGGAGGAAAGCAACCACCTTGCAAGGCTTTTTCAATCACTTCCCCTTTTGATGAAGAGATGGGAAGGTTCATCTAAGGATCTCTTCACCAACTTGTCTACAATATATGGTAAAGATTGTGTTTTGATGCTTATTGATCAACTAAAAATGTATGTACATTCCTTTACCATACATTTACAGTACATTGCTCCACAAGAGAGCAAGCCTCTTTGTGGATTTCATGGTCCTTTTGGGACTACATTCAGTGATGGGATGACCACTTTATAGAAGATTTTGGGAGAGACATGTTTTTCTTGGTTCATATTCAGCTAACACCTAATGTCCTCTACTATTTTCAAGCTTTTGGGAAGCTTATGGCAGCAAACAAGTGGTTGGATGGCCACTTACCATATCATGTTTGGAGACAACAAGAAGCAGAACAGCACTGGTCTCACTTGAGGGACTATTGTCACCATCCAGTATGTCATGTGACACTTAGTCCATGTTTCCTTTAGAGCCCATATGGTGATGACACTCTATTCACTATATGTGGGATGGATTGGGCAAGAGAGGTTCCTAGAATCAAAGAGTGGGATCATGAGATTCCAAGTACCTTTTGGCTTCTTAATGACCATATTATTGCAGCCCAAGATCAACAGCTCCAAATTTATCATAAATGGAGAGAGAGACAGCATGAGTTGAATAACTTGATCTCTCATTTTCAGCCATACATCCCCTCTACATTGCAGAAGCAGGGGATTGGTGATTGTTTCTATGAGTTACCGAGGATGGCTCGCCTTGTTTGGATGATAGCATGGAGATTGGAGTTTCTCATGGGGATTGAGGCACCCAACATTTACCATCTCTCATGCCTTGAGGAAGCCCATGGATAGCATATAAATTTTTCCATATATCTCCCACTTCTTCATGATGAAAGCTATTTGGTTTATCTACCAAAGACTAACTTGTATACTTGGGATGAGACATATCCATTGGAGGTTTTGCAGTATCCTTGCAGTTGCTTGAGGACAAGCAACATTTTGGAGCGGAGGACTATAATATTCCTAAATTAGCTTGCAGCTAATTGGAATATTAAAGTTTTGTTTTGTCACTTAGATAGGTGAATAAGTGGGTAGGGAGACCCATAAATATCTTTATGAAGAATAAAACCACTTATCATGAGAAATTGGATCATCATTTCAGCTTAATAAAGCACCCTAAGGTGTGAACAGGGGCTAGAGCATGTGGACTAGGTCAATGTTGACCAGATCAGCAGCGATGCTATGGAGATCATGGAGGATTAATGGAGGACAGTGCGGTCATTTAAGAGGAATGTTTGCATGAGAGTAGATCCATTATTGAGTGGGACCTAGGGTGAGGAATCTCACCAAGCATAAAATGAAGAGGATGGAATCATTAGAGGACATGGATTTTATTATTGAATTTGACCTTCTTAGATCTGGAATTGTCATGTGACATTTTTGTGCATGCTTTTGTTGTTTAGCAGGGTCTGAAGTGTTGTTTATCACAAGGGTGTTTCCGAGTGGAAATCCCACCCTCATCCTCGGGGGACTTAAAGTGCCTACTCGAGAGAGGTTATCTGGAGCTGCATTACCACTATTGGCATTTGGCCAAGCTTCAGTCTCATATACAACACATTCTATTCCAGATATGTGTTGTGTTGCAGGGGTGTAGCATGGGTGGAGAGAGATCTCCAATTTCTGAGCTAGTTTTCCATTGGAGGGATCATCCTTTCATCTGAAAGATTTCTAGGAAGTTCTCTGGGCTTCATTTCATATTTTTGCACTGGGCCCAGTAGCTATCATCGACAACAACGCAGTTTCCCTCAAGGACTGCGTTAATTTAGAGAGCAAATGCAACAATGGGTTTAGTGCCCTAGTTGGAGGAGTTTTGTTTCCTTTGAGGGGATCAGCCCTTCATTTAGGAGATCTGTTGGAGAAGGATCATCCATTGTATATTTCAGATCATAAACCTCCTATCAGTGATTCAGTTGCAAATATTATCTAGCCCTAGGGCCAAATCTGTTATTTTTGTAGATTGAGTATTTCCAGAAACCTTTTCTGGGTTGTCTTGGAAATCAGTTTTGGAGCTTGGATCTATATGCCTTTCAATATTGGAGCATTGTATCAGAAAATATATTTATATCCATTTTCAGCTGTAGCTATTCCCTCATAGACAACGCAATTTCTACATTCTTGTATTTCATGTATTAACAACATTTCAAATCTAGGTGTATGCTTTCATGGGAGGCTTGTTTTCCCAACTTGAGTGACCTTTTCCTTAAGATATTGTACCTATTTTTGTTGTTATAATCATAATGGAATGGATCTATGGTTGTCTCATGTATTTATTTATTGATATTTATGCATATTTCCAGTTTTATGTGCTATATTGTTGCTTTCCCCATTTGGGAATATTACAGTGAAATTCATGTCTAAGGATCATTTGAAAAAATGAAATGACAAAAACAAAATCTTCTTCTCAAAAAAAGAAATTTATTAAGAGAGAAATGAAATTGTGACTGATGATGAAAGAGGTAAGATATTGTTCTTAGTTGCAGCAAAAGTAGATTATGAAGGAGAACTCATAAGTGCATTAAAATAAATAAAATCTATTATAAAGATGGTAGATCATTCAATAAAACAATTGTAGGACAGATATCAATATCCAGATTTCATTTTCTCTCTCAAAGTTGAACTAGAAGAATCCAAAAGGGTAAAGGAGTTTATGTTATACCAACTGAACAAAAGGGAACAACTGTATGAAAAAATAATGAAAATACGTTGTGCTTTTTAAAGAATAATTAGAGAATATCAATCACAACTTAAAGCTTCTCAAAGTATCTTAGTCATTGGATCACATCCTTAGCATCAAAATAACTCCTCTCATCAAAACAGACCTTGGTTATCAGGAATGTTCTGAGACCTCCAAAGAAAAATATCTCTCAAGAACATCAAATGAAGAACAACCTAAGAATCATGCACATAGAATCATTAGATCCAACAACAATTCATTTGAAGATGCCAAGGAGGCGATGAATCATCCCAAGCATGTTCATTACAACATTTCATACAATTCCCATAAAGACACCAAGAATTAGTAAGATCCATCTAGATCAAGTAAGTAAAATCATGATGAAAGTATAAAGTGCGCCATGACAGGAAATCATTTCAATGGATTTACAAGCAGCATTAGAATAGGTGTCAAATATCAGCAAAGAAATGAAACACTTCCAAGGAAAGACTTCTAAATATATGCCACATCAATTCAGCCTCATTCCATCAGGAATCATTCTATGTTTTTTGGTCATTGTTTCTTGTGTGTAAAATTTGGACACAAAACAAGGGATTGTAGAACCTATGATTAGTATATCAGGTATAGAGGATATGATCAAATTTCTAGGCTTAGATATATAGGAAATCCAATTAAAAATTATGATAATAGGTCATATGGTCCATTCCTGCCAATGTTCAAACCTAATATAGAATGTTACAAGTGTCATAATGAAGGACACATAACACATGATTACAGAATCAATTTGAGATGGAACAAAGGAGAGGGACTCTCTATATAACTCAATATTGAACACCAAGGAGTGGAGAATGAAATGGGAAGAACCAACATCAAATCTAACCCCTTGGATATAAGCCATTGGTGAAGGCTTCTTCAATAATATAAATGTTTGAAATGAAACTTGAAGAAGCAAGATGATGGAGGCAGGTGATTCACAAGGAAGTGGTCATTAATAAAAGGGATCAAGGAAACCAATCAAATCATTTACAAAAATTATAATGGTAGTATTATGACAACAGGCATGTATAGGTAGAGAGCTTATGCAAGGGGGAAGTAGGTCCACAATTAGAAATAGGTTCATAGTCAAAAGAAAGTACACCATCAGAAGAGAAGTTGAACATTAGTTGATCCAACAACCATTGAAATAATAAATTAAGCAGTATAAGGAAGGTGAGAAATTTAGTAGTAGTTATTGGGACACTTGTAGCTGATCAAAAATTTGTGTAGCATGAGGGGAATATTTCCATATGATAGAAAGAGTAGTAGATCAAAGAAACTTTTGAAGTGATATAAGATGAAGAGATGAATTCCAAAATATGGACATGAGGAAAATGCACATAGATAGAATTATTTAGGAGAAGAGAGGTTATTGACAAAGGGAGATTCATATGATAGAGCATATTCTCAAGGCTAAATTTTCTCACAAGAATTTCAAGTCCACAGGAGTTTTTAGGAAAATTTATGAAGCGTTGGTAAGAAACCATCATCACCATGCCCCTTTTCCATTGATGTTAAAGGAGGAGAGAAAGAAGACATTGAAGAAGTAGGAGAATTTTGGAAATAAAGTAGATATTGAAGGAGAGAAAGTGTGATCAAGTAAGAATAGTTTTCACAGCTAGCATCACGACAGGGGGTATTCCTAGCAACATGTCAGGGGGAGTTCAATCCATTACCATCAATGACCATCAATGTATGTCGATGTTTCCATCAATGACAAAGGGGGGTAATTTTAGACATAATGATGTCATTGATGAAAACTAGTTGCATTGATGTCAAAGAGGAAGTCTAAGGAAGTATCAATGTCATTCATGAATCAAATGAATCAGTATGATACTTTAATCTCTTAACATGCTCACATCAAATGACCTCAACATGGCCTAAATTTTAATGAGTTATTCTCAAAGTTTTAATGTTCAAATGATTCTATGGATGGTATAATTGGATATTCCTCTCTGATACCTTTCCAATAGTATATCACACTTGGTAAAACTCTTTCCGGACAAGAAGATATGTTAGTTTGAAGTTGAAAACTGGAATGAGGACAAAATTACCAAACTTATTTGAAAAACACCAAATTTGTTAAAATTTGAGCATGTTCATATCGGATCTATGATATTTTGGTGTAATCTTTAGAAAATGTTGCATGAACTTGTGCATGTTTAATCCAGTTAAAGTTTGAACATCTTCTGATAATCTAGCCATTAAAATTCACAAAAACAATAGATGAATTGTCAACTTGTATAAAGGTTAATGAGTGCCACCCCCTCCACACTGACCTAGTCCCGTAGTGACACATGGAAAGAGTAATTCAAACCCCTCAGTTAGATTCCATGGTGTTACATAGTATTTTTTCATCGTCCCTGCAATCCCCATACCAAATATTGGAGGACCATTTCAGTGACTTCTATGCATTGTCATACCTTGCAAAAAGTGTCATTGAATCCCTTGGCATGTCAATAACATTTCCTCTGTTGATCATTCCTGAAGCAGACTCTCAAAAAAATATGATTTTTGGTCGGTGCTGGTAGGCTGTTATGGTCTCGCGTCCATAGAGAAATTAGAATGGGCCTCATGCCCATTGGCACTCTGTCTCAGTGGGGAACCTGCGTCGAGCTGTTTTTGGGAAGTTTTTTAAAATAGAAACGAAGTTTCCATGTCTGACCACTTCGTGAGTGGAGTCATCATGGTTTGTTTGACTGAATAATGTCAAAGTCCTCCCTTTGGCTTCTTGTTTCCTACAATTGAGCAACTCCCCAAAGGATAAGACCTCTCTTCCACCTTATGAGGGATCCCAAACCACCTCCTCCTCTCCTATAAATACTTCCTTCTCACATAGTTTCAGCTACCTGAACAGTCCTTACTATAGCTGGTGTGAAGAATAAGGTAGAGAGGAATCCATTGTTAAGAGAAAGTATAGGCCCATTTCCTCACCAAGTCTGATCCCTGATGAATGCTTGAGATGCACTTGACTAAACCCGTCGAAGGAGGCTGCAACGTCAAGGCATTAAGGTTGTAAAATTATTTTCTATATCACTAGTACATGAATAGTTTTTTGGTTCCAATTTTGTGTTCGATCATATGCAAAATGTTTGATTCTCCTTGACCAATCGAATAGTTGTGAATGAAAATATGTTGTTGTATGTTGTCATTGTTTAGTTGATCCTTGTGCAGGTACATGGAAATTATCACTAAAAGACTACGACGTGTGAAGACAAATATCAGTGGATCGTTGTTGCAAACTACAACAAAATCATTGGACCAAGGTAGGTCATCTATCCCAACTCGTTTTTATTTATAAGTTAGGAGTCTGAAATTCCAGCTTCTTCCCTTGTTGCTAGACCCACTCTAGGGCTAGAGGGATCACCTCTGTCTCTGGAGGGGATTTACCTATTAAACAAGTTGGCGACCATACTGGGGACCAGTGTGTTTGTCGTCTCTCATTGTTCGTCTAGTGTTTGGCTTGTCTGTTCAACTTTGGTCATGTTATTATTTTTCTACTTTGTTCTACCTGTCTAACTGTTTTCAGCCATCACATTTAGTCTTAGAGTGTCAAGTTTGACCTCTGCTCAGTGGCTTTTTCTCTTTTCCCTAGGTTTTTGGATCAGATACTGTTTCTTCAAGAATCGCGTCGATTGGCGCTTTTTGCCTTTGTCACAGGCGCGCCAACCTCTGTTTAGTACAGATTACATCTTGACAGACACGTTGAATCCTATAGGTTAGGATTTTGGCCTCTTCCCTGAGTTTTGTCAATGTGTCTTGCCTCTAGGATGGATTTTCATATTTCGATTTGTCTACTGGAATTGCTTTGACTCTCTCGTCTAATTCTTCTCAGCTATTTTTCCCTCATCTTATCAGTGGAGTTTTTCATCCTAGGGTTTCTAGATGCTTCGTGTCACTTTTCCGACTACCTCCTCACTAAACCTTATGAGTTGAGTTTGAGTCAGTTTGGTCTTTATCTTTTTAGTTTGTTGACTAATTGTCTTAGTATTTCTTTTGGTTCTATGTGTCATTGGGTTGTTGAATGATCATCTTCTTGTTCATTTAGCTCTTCATCTATTGCCTTGAGAATAGATTATATTTCTCACAGAATCAGTTTGAAAGCCCTGTTTTTTCTTAAAGGAATCCATCTCTGTTTTGGGTGTGTTTGATGTTCGTGTTGGATTGATCTCTTTGTTTTAGATCATTTCATTCGAATTTCTCAAAATTAGTGTCTATTTTGTCATTTAGTGTAGTAGTGCATTTTTCTTCTCATTCAAATAAAAGGACAAAATTTTCATTCTTTCTCTTTAATAGTTTGAAAATGAAAAATGTTCTTTTGCATTAGTAGCTTTTAGTGAACGGGGAAGAGATTTTCGTTTTATTCTTTGGTTGTCTTCGATGCATTAGGAAAACTTCTTCATGTGTTCTATTGATTGCTTCTTTGTTATGAACTACTATCCCTCTCTTAGCTAGTTGTTCATCGAATTGGAATTATTTTCTTTTGCATATAGTTGTGAGTTAAGGGTTTGAGATTACATTCGGTAAGGCCTTGAAACTAAAACATTAATTCAAGATCAACTTTAAATTTAATTCAATCAACCTAAGGAAGCATTGAAACCGAACGCATACATTTAGAGGTCTATGCTAGTGACGTATTCGAGCATCGTTAAACCTAGTATCTGTCGTTCGCCATCTGGAATTAGACAATGCTAGCACGAACTTGTGCTCCCCATAACATCGAGTATATAAAGGGAGACCCTCATAGGTTGCAATCCTTTATCCATAGGAAGCCGAGTCTGTCGCCTTGTAATCGTGATACACCGAACACAGCATTCAGGGAGACTTCCTGCACATACGTTAAGTCCTTGGTCATTTCTCTTTCATTTGATCACCAAGGTGTATATTTCAATTCACGAAAACTTGGTATACCCTCTTACTTAGATTTCCTGAGTAGTCATTTTGGTCTTTTCATGACTCTCTCAAATTGAAAATATCATCGAGCACTTGTCCTTTCACGCTTGTTCAACCTGAAAGTGACTAGAGTCACCTTTTCCACTTTTCTTGACTCTTAAAATATGAAAAGGTAGAGTTTTTTTTTAGTGTCATAAAAACAATTTCCTACGATCACACGCCCATTAAATATGTTTTCTTGGCTTGTTCTTAATTAATTCCTCAGTGTTTGGTCTTGAAGCCTAGAATTGGTCATCTCAATTCTCTCCTGTTTTTTAGACAAATTCATGGTGGCGGAACCACTAGTTTCATCATCTCCTTCATTACCTCCTAGTGGAGATCCTTCTCCTAAAGTTTCTTCGGGGAAAACTCCACCTACTAGGCCTATCAATTACAAGCATTATATTCTTCCAAGTATCTTACCTCTTGCTACCTGATCTCCTCTTGAGGAGCCATTTGATATCAATTGGCAACCTCTGGACGCTTGGGTTGGTTTTGGAAACAAGGAAGAGTTTCCTCCTATTAATTCGAAACCATCTTTAATTGCCACTGCTCGTCGCCTTTTCAACGATACCATGGCTTCACCCAACATGGATGCTTAAAGTCCTCTCAGCAGTGAAGAGATTTATGTTTCTATAGGAGAATATCAGCTCCTTCCGGAGAATTTTCCTTATGTCTCAGGTCAACCTTCCTCTCTCCCACCTGGTTATCATTCGTTGAGTCAGAGTATTTCAGGTGCTACACTATTGTATCAAAACCTGATCTGAACAGGTAAATCGACTCCCTCAGAGAGGTCGTTTGTAACAGTATCGGGTGCATCGCCCTCAACTTCCATCACGTCAATGGTCGTTATGTCTGTCCCAACTTGGCCCACTGTCTGTGTAGCTTCATCCTCACCATCTGTTAGTGTGGTTCAGTCTTTGCCACCATCTTTTGATGTTCTTCGGTCGATTCCTATCGCTTCCATGACACCCGTTGGGCCCGCTGCAAGTAGATCACAGCCTCACGTGTCGGTAATCTAACCTACTGGTAGTGCACTCGTCGCTTCTAATCCAATTCCTAAAGGTTTGACGTATGATCAGTACATGTTGTCTACTCAGTATCATAATTACACCCCTCAAGGTTCTCAGCAACCACAAGCTCCTGTTAATCATCCACATCATTATGACGAGTACGGAAATCATTTTTATTTGCCTTCGATTGACCCCAACCAATTCACATACCTACCAGGGCAACCCTTTTAGGGACAAACTTCGGTCCAATAGGGACAACCCTACGGTCCATAGGGACAACCTTATGGTCCGCCAGGACAACTCTTTCAGGGACAACCTTCAGTCCAACAAGGAAAACCCTACATTCCTGTTGTTCAACCTTATGTTCAACTCGGAGCATCTTATGTTCCTTAGGGGAAAATATATTCATCACAGGGACAACCTTTTGTGCAACAGAACCAGCCTTACGTTGAACAAGGCCCCACTTTTGTACAACAATGTCAACCCTCTACTACTTAGCCAGTTCAACCTGGTCTTTAGGGGCAACCTGTCTCACCCCAACCATCAGGCCAACCTATTCCACAAGGGCAACCCAATGGTTCTTAGCATCTAGGCCAACCTGCACCATAGGAACAGCCTTCCCAACCCCAACAACCAAGCCAACCTACACCCTAGGGACAGCTTGTTCAACCACAGCATCTGGGTCAACCTGCACCCAGGGGTAAAATGCACAGTGTCAGGGAACTACTTACATTCCTCAAGGTCAATCTCAGGTAGTGTACAGTGCACCCTGGGGCACTGCTTATCTTCCTCAAGATCAATCTCAAGCGGCACATCATGCGCCTCAAGGTACTACTTACATTATGCAACAAAATCCGTATGTTGCTCAGATAGGACCTCAGTGATTCGCTCAGAATCAATATCCTAGTCCTCAACCGGTGTATGGGAATAATTATCAGGCTTATAACCCCTATGGAAAAAATCCTCTGGGACATAACGTATGGGGGGGAAATTTCTCCCAACCTGGTTGGAATCCCAATATTGGTCTTTATCAAAGGCTTGCGATTCGTTTCAATCCGAAATTTCCTTTTCTCGCTAGGTTGGAATTACTGATGTGTCAAATTTGAGTAACGACCCTATCCTTCATAATCCATATTGGCCTCCAGTTCCAACTAAGATCCCTGGAGATTGTCCCAAATTTGACGGCAAGTCCGGAGAAGACCCCTAGGCGCATGTTATGACTTACCATCTTTGGTGCTCCTCTAACTCTTAGGTTGACAATTCAATTCGGCTATGCCTTTTCCAAAGGACTCTCACTGGTGTCACTGCAAAGTGGTACATTGAACTCTCTCGTGGTATCTTTCAATATTTCAACTCTCTTGCTATGGAAATTCTCACGCATTTCTAGTTACCAGTTTGCTATGAAACTGGGACACACCTCCTCACATCCTTGAAACAGGATCGAGCTACTCTTATCTCTAATCATATTCATGAGTGGAGGCGGCGTCATTGTTTTATCAAGTTTGAAATTCCTGGTCAAATTCTAACTGATTGGTTCACTACCTCTTTTATCGGTCTGATTGATAAGGACATCGCTATGGGGGAATGTGTTACTGAGGAACAAGCTATTTCACATGCCCAGTACCTTGATCTTGTATACTCTCAGTCTGACACATTGTATGAACTCTTGCCTGATGCTTTGTGACATGAAACTACCAAATCACTGACAACACCATCTGTTGATGGTATCATTGGTTCTGTGTCTCACACTTCTCGAAAGTCTTCTCCAAATCCTGTGAAGCAAAAATCTACTTCTTCCACTGATACTGCTTCTCAGCCACCTTCGAATTCTGGTAAAACTATGGAAGTGAATGTCGTCCAGTCTAATCTAGCGGATCAAACTTCCAAGGGTAAGAAGAAGGGTAAAGGTAAGGCCAAATCCGATACCCCGAAATAGGATTCTTTGAAACCTAATGCTAATAATGGTTCCAAATGCAAAATGAAGTACCCTTGTTTGATTTATGACGAAGAAAATTACACCAAGGACTGTCCACGATGGGTTGAGGTGAGTCGATTGCTCAAAGGCACCCAAGGCACTCCAGTTATTCTTAAAGAACCTTTTCCATCACAGAAAACTCAGATGTTGGAGCAACCTCAGTCCTCCACCCCATTTGGCTCTCAGGTTTTCATGATGAACGGTCTTGCACCCATCTCTACTACTACCCGATCGAAATATTATATTGAATTGCATCAGGCAGCAGGGAAGGAAATCATTGATGGTCCTCCCCCCCTGCCTGCTTCTGGCCCTCTTCATATCGAAAGGCCCAGTACTGAGCCCATTGTACGGCCACATTCTAAAGGTGTACCCCGAAAGTCTTCCTACAACCCAAATGCCCGTGTCGCTCAGCATTATAGTATTGTTGAGGATTTGGCTCAAGCACCATTTGTTATGTTTGCATTAGAAGTACTTTAGATTTGTCCATCGTAATGGAAGGCTTCGTTATCTGCCATCAGAGGGATCGACCCCGCCGATTCTAACCTTATTGCTTTCAATTTGGAAAATTTCGTCCCACGTCTCCCTCATCAGCTTGCTTTGATCATTCAAGTTGGGATTAATGGAAAGAATATCCATCGAGCGGTTGTGGACGAGGATGCATCTACGTGTGTAATGTCTTCTTCTTGTTGGAAAGCCATTGATTCTCTAGCCCTCAATCAATCTCCAAACGCTTTAGAAGCTTTTGATGGAAGGGAATCTCACCCTCTTGGTGTTCTCGCTAGTTTACCTATTACGCTAGAAGGAAAAATGGTTAACGTTGAGGTTGAATTCATTGATGCCAAGCTCAATTACAATCTTCTCCTCGGTCGTATTTGGACTCATGTCATGTTGTGCGTCCCATCCACTCTCTTTCGTGTTCTTCAATTTCCTCACGAAGGAAATATCATCATTGTCGATCAGTTGTCCTTTTTCACTTCCTCATCTTCCAAGAGCAACGTTCCATATGTAGATCGTATTCCTATGCCTTATGAGAGCATAGGACTGGGTATTTTCAAAGATCCTGCCCTCATGGGTCTTTTTTCTCTTCCTCCACCCAACACTGCTTAGGTCAACATGATCTCTAGGTCTTCTGATCTATGGATCATCCCTTCACCCAAGTAGATTGATTTGTTTGGTAACGCAATGTCATTAAGCCCAATAGAAATTGATTATTGTGAACTTATTTTGGCTTTAGCTCCTCCTCCTTCCGATCACACTCCTTTGAGTATGTCTCTTGACACGTATTCTCAATCCCCTTGACTTAGCACTTCGGATTCACCCAATCCCTTAAACGAGATATTTCCCATTGATGAGGCTGTCGTGGAAACTATGTCTCTGGAGGATCCTCCTTGGGTTGATAGTCATCATCGTTCCTATTTCATGCCTGGCCTTTGTGCCATGTCTACTTTTCTTGAGAATTTTTCTTCCTAAGTTCCTTATCATCTGCTTCAGATGCCCATCCTGACACATGAAGTCTTTGTGGAAGGTAACTTAGGCAACAATACGCAAACAATGCTTATTGACATCTTCGTCAAATCGGGGGTTGTCAAGAACATCCACATTGGGGTGACCTGTTCTTCTGATTAGATCAAGGTCTATACAAGTCTCTTCCACGATTTTCATGACATTTTACGCTTGGTCTTACGAAGAAATGCTTCGCATCGATCCGAGTATAGTTGTGCATGAGATTCCTACTTATCCTGGCGCAAAGCTTGTTCGTCAACATCTTCATCCCGTGCACCCTAGAAAGGAAATCACCATTAAGGGAGAAGTTGAAAAAATTATTAAAGTTGGCTTCATTTATCCAATTCCCTTGACAGAATGGGTTTCTAATATTGTTCCTATGGATAAAAAGAAGGGTACTATTTGTGTCTATGTAGATTACAAGGATATATATCACGCTTTCCCTAAGGATAACTATCCCACTCCTTTTATTGGCTAGATCATTGACGAATGTGCTGGGAGTGAGATTTTTTCCCTTATGGATGGGTTTTCTGGGTACAACCAGATCAATATTCTTTCAGTTGATCAACACAAGACCACCTTTATCTGTCCTTGGCGTACCTTCGCCTATAACAAGCTCCCTTTTGGTCTTAAGGATGTTGGGGCTACATTTCAAAGAGAAATATCATATGCTTTCCATGATATCAAGCGCATTGTTCAATCTTACCTAGATGATTTTCCTCCTCATTCGGCTAAGTGTAAATACCACCGAGATCATCTCCATCAAATATTTCTTCGCTGTCGACACTATAACATTCGACTCAATCCGCATACGTGTGTCTTATGGGTTGATTCCGGTAGACTCTTAGGGTTTATCATCTCTAAAGATGGAATTAGTCTTGATCCCCTCAAAGTCAAAGATATTTACAATCTCCCCTCCCCTTCCTCTTTACATCAGATGCAGAATCTACAAGGGAAGGCTAATTTCCTACGTCTTTTTATACCAAACTATGCTGAAGTGGCCAAAGGCTTCACACAATTACTTAAGCAAGGAATCCCATTCCTCTGGGATGAGATCGCCCAAAAATCATTCAATGCACTGAATACATTTCTTATCAATGCTCCTCTGTTGCATCCTCCCATTTATCATCGCAATTACTCCCTCTATTTGGCTGCCGCATTTAGCACTATTTCCATGCTTCTGGTGTAGGACGATGATGATGGTGACGAGCACATCATTTTTTACTTGAGCCAAAATCTTCTCGATACTGAAACACGTTACACACACGTCGATAAATTGGTGTTGGCTATTGTTCAAGCCGTCCAATGTTTTCGCCATTATATTCTGTTGCGCACAGTAACCGTGATTTCTGATTGCAACCCCATGACCTACATATTGACTCGTCAATTGCTGGGGGGAAATACTCAAAGTTTATCCTCCAAGATTTCGATTTGGAGTTTACTACCACCATATCGAATAAATCATTGGTTTTTTCCGATTTTATTTTCTCTCTCCCTTCTGCTTCCACTCCATCTGGTTCCGAGGAATGCATTCCGGACGACACTCTTTTCCTCATTAGCACCCTCGATCCTTGGTACGGTGATATCATCATATATATTAAGACTTATACCTTCCAATCTGATTTGATGAAGGATGCTCATCGACGCATTCACCATCATTCGCAACCTTATCGCATAGTCGAAGATACTCTCTACTGCATCGAAGTTGATTCTGTTCTCCACCAGTGTTTGACTCTCGAGGAGGCTGAAAAGGTCCTCAATGATTACTGCTCTGGCGTCGGTGGCGGTCACATGTCTGGATATGCTACTCATAGAAAATTCTTCGTGCTGGATAATTTTGACCTACCATATCTAAAGAATACATTGTTGATGTCTGCAAGTGTCATGATTTCCAGATTTACCAGTGCAAGATGCGCGCGCCACCCGCACACCTCCAACCTCTCATTAACGTTGGTCCCTTTACGAAGTGGGGCATCGATTTTATGATGTGTAACCATCACTCGGCTAGGGGGCATGGTTATATTATCATTTTTGTTGATTATTTCACTAAGTGGGCCGAAGCAATGCCTACACTTACAGCTGACGGTAAGACAGCCGCACAATTTCGGTTCAATCATGTCATTACCAAGTTTGGTGTCCCTCAAGCCATTGTTACCCATCATGGTTCTCATTTTCATCATTATATGATGGCTGAGTTGAATTCCAAGTTGGGTCTGTGTCACAACATCTCAACGCAGTACTACCCTCAGGCCAACGGCTAGGTTGAAGCCATGAAAAAGGTTCTAGTCACTATTCTTCAGCGTATGATTGGGATTCACAAGTCCAATCGCCATCTCATGTTGTTTTCACCTCTCTGGGCTTACCAAACCTCGGTGAAGGATGCAATCGGATTCACTCCATTCCATCTTGTTTACGGTCTGGAAGCTACCCTTCTGATTGAATGCAAAATCCCTTCTCTCAAGATAACTATTGAATTTTTGCCTAATACTTCGCCAGAAGAAGAGCATCTTCTATATTTAGAGAGGCTTGATGAAACTCACTACTTTGCCACTCTTTTCATAAAAGCACAGAAAAATGGGTCAAAGCTCATTTTGATCAGTTGGTTTCCCCTCGTTCCTTTGTAGAAGGAGACCTCATCCTCTTGTATGACCAAGCTCATGATAAGCAGGGAGCAGGAAAATTCCAACCCATGTGGAATGGGCCCTATATCGTTAAGAGTGTTTTTCAAAATGGGGCTTATGAGCTAATTTATCATGAAGGCTATCCTTTGGATCGGCCCAGAAATGGGTTGTATCTCAAAAATATTATGCATGAGTTTCTCATGCATGTTCTTTTGTACATAGGTGTTTTTTTTTTTGTACATTTTTTGGCTTGGTGTGCTTTGCGAGCAGTTTTTTCCTACTTATTATGTTTTTTCTTATCGTGTAGATGTCTATCACTCCTTATGTTGGTTTCGCGGATGGTGCCTCCCGCAGTACCCAGAATCTGTCTTCTACAGCCTAGGTCATTTATAATCATAATGGTGAGTTGATAGACCTTCAAGGTATTTTTCTAGGAAGAACCATAAACAATGTCGCCGAATATAGTGTCGTTAACCAAGGCCATTGCTCTCAACATTCGTGCATTAATTGTTAACCTGGACTCTCATCTTGCTGTTCTTCAGCTTAATGGGAATTATTCTGTTAGAAATCCTCAAATCTTAAGGTTGTATTTGCGTGTTCATTTATTAGAAAGTAATTTTGATTACATCACATATCAGCATATTCCTAAACGAATGAATGTGTTAACTGATACAGTAGCCAATATTGTATTAGATAGAAATTTGCTTAATTTGTAAAACATCATCATCACATGATAAAATTCATATAGGAAAATAGGCATATATATATATATATATATATATATATATATATCGATTGTTTTCATCCACGTGCATCATAAGTTCAAAAAACATGTATGTTTGGTTACATCCTGAGACATCATGTCTCTCAAAAAATAGCAGAAATAAAAGCCTAGGTGTCTAGTCAGCATGATGCTCATGGTAGCATGTCACTATACGCACAAGCTGCCTCAATAAGCGGTGGTCACGATTGGACACTCCCACAATCTTCCTCTGGTATGCACGAGGAACATCCTCAAATAATCTGGGATTCTACTGGTGAGTCCCTCTAGGTTGCGTATGATTTCCTCCTCCTCGCTTCCCTTACCATGAGGGACCACATCAAAATCACGAGGAACCCTCCGTGTTATAGGAGACATTCCTGTAGGTCTTTCTGTGCCAACATCTGCAAATACATGGATTAACGTCATAACATATATAATAATAAAAAAATCATAATACTCATCAAAATAAAATAAAAATGAGTCTTACCCAATGCTTCATCCAAATCCTCTCCTGCTGGGAGTGGGAGATCTGCATCACCCGTGAAGTCTGTGCCAGTGTAGGGCCAGTGCTCCAAGACAATAAGTTGTCGACAGAGTCAATCAAAGAATTCTGGTCTCCAAGACATCTGTTGACCGCCTCCTGATTTAGGCATCAAATTCGCCCAACAGACCATTCGTGGCTCTCGTGGTGGTGGTGCAGGGACTATTACCTCCTGACATTGAAAGATTGGTAACGGTTCCAAGATGAATGGTACCAAGATGGACCCATAGCCGAACTGTTTCAGCTTGTCGTTCTTACATTTTTTCAGTTGGCGTTTCATATTGATTATTACCGCCTCTGCCCAGTTGTAAAGATTTGGGACCATACAATCTGCGGCGAGTAGTAGTTGTGTTTTTTGTGGCCTCATGTGGAGCTTCAGATCCAGCAGCTCAAGTGATGGTGTGCATCACTACTTTCAGTTCCAAATCGGGAATGGTTTGGATATCCATTTTCCTGCTCTTTGATCCTTTCCTTGCCCCTCATAAAAACATGTCTATGACCATGCTCATGTTTTCCATCGTGGGTCGGGTACCTATCAAGATTGCTATTGCCACCCCCCCCCCACACCGTGATAATCCAGTAATGAAGTATACATCAGAGACTTCAATCTCTAGCTCCTAATCGTGAATTACGAATCTTTCATGATCAATGTCCCATACACTGATCAGGTACTGTAATAACTCTAGTTGAGCTCAGAGACATGGTGCCATGAATAATTTTAGAAGCTCGCAGTCCCTTAGAACATCCATGCATCTTACATTGCCCATGGCTTCCTCATCTTCATCTCCGTGTTCTCTTTCCTTCCATTTGATCACCATTTTTCTTTCACACACCTGCAAAAACATCAATGGGGTCATCATTAGTCAAATTATTTACTAATGAAAGGTTTAAAATGGACCATTTAGTAGAAATTTTAAGCAAAGTTCATGGTTGCGGTTGGCACAAATATTTTAAAAATATTCGTGCCAAGTGGCGCGCCCCCGTTAAAATTCAAGTCGGGTTGGCGTGAGTCCGTGCCCGGAACCTACGCTGACCGCCGCACCCTAATTTGAAAAAAATTACCCTACAAATGTGAAGAATTAAAATGCAGGAAATGAAAATTGATTCAAAATGCAGGCAAGGATAGAAGCTCTTACCCGAAGTAGACGGATTCACGATTGGCCTCCTGGATTTTCTATTGTCAGCTCCACAAAATCACAGTGAAAAAGGGTAAAAAATTCTCACAAGAGGTAAAAGTAAAAAGTAATTTATTTTTACTATTTCTGTCATTTTATTAACTTTTCGGAACCCTAATTAGGTTTTTGCACTTATTTTGATATTTTTATCTCGAAAAATGGGTTTTATGTGCACTTCTTATGCAGTAACAGGTCCTCAACGTGATGGCGATGAGGTGACGAGTTGTATTTTATTACTTTTTCGGACTCGGTAAAAACACGAAAAAGTCAACCCCTGGAGTCATCTTTCAGCTCTTTTCTGACTCTCGAAAATTGAAAATAGTGTCGAGACTCTTGTCATTTTGAACTTGTTAAAGGCTTTGAAACGGTGTCTACCCAGTATACGTTTACCCCTTTTTCAGGCTGGGATAGCTTATTTACGAAAAAGGAATACCTTAGCCTATCACGACTAAGAGGTTCTACCAGATATTGTTTTCTACCTTTTCAGATCTATGAGACTACCTACGAAAAAGGACTTACCAGAGTTTTCTTTTTCTCTTCTTTTCTAACTCTCTAAACATGAAAAATTGTTGATTTCTTCCTTTGTCAGACTTGTTAAAACTTACATGACATCGGAAATCGTCACCATGACATAACCGAGTTCCTCCTTCCTATGGCTCATAAAATGTACTAGGATGGATTTGTCCAAAGGAAAAACTTATATGACAAGCATATGCTATCCCCTTCAATCTTGTTTCCAAAAATAATTAGGGTACTCACCAGCAATGGGGGGGGGAATGGAACCAGTTCTCATTCATGTCGTCAATATGTCACTCTTGGACATGACACTTGCCTGCAATTCGTGTCGAGTTGAGGATATCCTGTTTCATAATTTTTGCCTCCATGGGTTTGGGTTATCTAGTTTTACCTCTCATCTACTCTTTGCCACATCATCATGACCTCAGATCCTGTAATGTCAAATACTTCCAAATTTCGGAGTGGTGTCACCTATATGTTCAAGAGAAGTTTCCTTTTGCAGTTTTCAACCTCTAGTCCTTTGTTTGGTCTTGATTCATTATCATCCTGTTCCTTTGTCTTGTGTCGATGGTGTGGGAAACATTATGGCCCTCCTTCGACCAGGTCACTTCCTATCGACTTCAACTCATTATCTAGGAAACTGATCTAGAGACTCCCTTTCGGTACCTTGGAGCTTGCATGCCTCAATGGAAAGTTCTTCGCATTCGATGACAGATCTTCATCAGTGGCCTTCGATCGATTGATTTCGTGAGTGTTCGACTCCAGCTCACTGTTCACATTTCGCGAATTGTACTATTTGTGCCTCGAGAGCCATTGTCATTATTCGTGGTTTCTCTCGCGCCTATTACTAGATTTTATCATTGGCTAGTAATCATGCGACTTTCTCGCATGTTCGACTTCAACTCACTCATTAACATGCTTGAATGTGTACTTGTTTAGGTCAAGATGGAGCACAAGACCCTAGGTTTTACCTGATAAAATCCAGGCTGCGAGACGATTTGGTTTATCATGACTATATGCATGACTCTTCTGATTGGATGGTTGCGACCATACCTGAGTCTATTTATTGATCCTTCTTGCTGGATGGCTACGTCCATACCTCGGATCTTACTTTTATATGTACTCTATTATGGATGTTTGTGCCCACGCCACATATTCATGTATCAGAGATATCAATTGTACTTGTTCTTGCAGGTCTTCGGACGATGGTGTTTGGTTGGGGCATGTTCTCATAAAGCATTTCACTCTTCCCTCTCTTTCAAACCTCATGCTTTAGGGGGCATCTGTTACATAATATTTTTTCACCGTCCCTGCAATCCCCATCTCGAATATTGGAGGACCATTTCAGTGACTTCTATGTATTGTCATACCTTGCAAAAAGTTTCATTGCATCCCTTGGCATGTCAAGAATATTTCCTCTGTTGATCATTCCTGAAGCAGGCTCTCAAAAACATATGATTTTTGGTTGGCGCTAGTAGGTCGTTATGGCCTCCCGCCCATAGAGAAATTAACACTGGGCCTCACGCCCATTGGAATTCTGTCTAAGTGGGGAACCCGCACCGATCTGTTTTTGGAAATTTTTTAAAAATAGAAACGAAATTTCCATGCGTGACCACTTCGTGAGCAGAGTCATCATGGTTTGTTTGACTGAATAACATCGAATTCCTCCCTTTGGATTCTTGTTTCCTACAATTGAGAAACTCCCCAAAGGATAAGGCCTCCCTTCCACCTTATGAGGGATCTCAAACCACCTCCTCCTCTCCTATAAATACTTCCTTCTCACATAGTTTTAGCTAGCTGAACAGTCCTTACTATAGCTGGTGTGAAGAATAAGGTAGAGAGGAATCCATTTTCGAGAGATATTTTAGACCCATTGCCTCACCAAGTCCGATCCCCAACAAATTCTTAAGAGGTGCTTGACTGAACCCGTTGAAGGAGGCTGCAACATCAAGGCATTAAGGTTGTAAAATTCTTTTCTCTATCATTAATACATGATTGGTTTTTTGGTTCCAATTTTGTGTTCAATCATATGAAAAATGATTGATTCTCCTTAACCAATCGAATAGTTGTGAATGAAAATATGTTTTTGTATGTTGTCACTGTTCACTTGATCCTTGTGCAGGTACACAAACATTATCACTGAAATACCGCAACGTGTGAAGAAAAATATTAGCATATTGTTGCTGCAAACTACAACAAAAGCGTTGGACCAAGGTAGGTCATCTATCCCAACTCGTTTTCATTTATAAGATAGGATTCTGAAAGTCCAGCTTGTTCCCTTGTTGCTAGAACCACTCTAGGGCTAGAGGGATCGCCTCTGTCCGTAGAGGTAATTTACCTGCTCAACACATGGGGACCACCCACCATAGATGACTATGACGTGGCTACCTTGGCATAGATGTTGAGTAGAAAAAACAAGTGTGCACAGGTGGGATATAGTGACACATGGTGATTTGAGGTTGTCTTGAAATGATGACATGGCAGTTAAGAATGACATGGAAAGTGGTGATGATTTGGAAGAATATGATGACATGGTAACCAATTATGATGCCACATGGCATTCTCATATGGCAGTTTATGTTGGCCAATTAGGGAAAATTTTGGTGACATGTGGCACTACTCAATGAGCACCATGTGGCAGGTATGACATCATGATGACATAAACATTAGGGTGTTTAATGACCCTTAGATATGGGTCATATTATGTGGTTCCATGATTCATTTCAAAGGTTGACCCATTCCCCAAAAGGGGGCTCTCGTTAGTGTATAAATTACATCACATAGCTTGTGATTGATGAGCATTGTGGAAGAGTGTGGAGTAAAAAGTGAAGACTTGGCCTTCGTGGTTGGACTAAAGTGATGCAGTTTAGGTGGTTGCAGGTTGGAAACTTTGTAGATCATGTGGCTCAATGTAGTGAGCGCAAACAATTTGATTGGCTTGTTGGTTGTCCTGAATTCTAGTTGTAACATGGAGAGCACAAACAAAATTTTTATTGGCTTTGGTTTTGGTTGTCATGAGTTCTGATTGGATTGATTAGCCCCATTGGTTTGTGACATGGAGAGAATAAATTGTTTTATTTGTAGACCTATCTCTTGGTTATGACATGGAAAACATAGATGTTTTGATTGGTTTGTGACGTAGAGAGTGCAGATAGTTTTATTAGTAGACTTGGATCTTGGTTGTGACGTGGAGAGCACAGAATGTTTTATTGGTATACAAAACATGTCAAGAGGTATGAACAACATTGAATCACAAATAAATCGATAGAATACAAGCCATGGTGATATGAATGTGAACCATAGGACTGAAAACAAACCATAAGTTATTGTAAGAGTGAGAAACTATATAATAGATGTGAATCATTGTGCCACAAAGACACTATGGCATCATAGATATCAATGCCATTGTTGCAATGCCATTATGTATTCCATTTGTATATATAAATATTGATGGTACTGAGAATGCCACTATACATGGAAAGGGAAATGCCACTATTTAGTAGTATATTCTACGGTCCATAGACCAAGAGTGTATATGCGATATGATGTGAACCTTGAAAAATTTGAGCCATTGTATGTGTGTTATTTACAGATCCAAGTTAAATTACATGAGACAATCCACACGAAGAAGGTATACAAGCCAAATGCAGGTTACAGAGGTATGTTGTGATCCAGATAAAAGTGAGTCAGTGTGAGACACAAAACATGCATGCCATAAAACTAGAGGATGAATCCATAGAAATGTGAGCTATAGTTAGTGAGTCTAGGGATGTCATTGTATGATTCAATGATGCCAATAATTTGATGCAATCCAAACCAAGAATGAATCATTGTAAATCAAGCCTAGAAGAAAATAATTGATCCATAGTAATCTCAACAAGTTGTTGTAGGAAAAATATCTCTAGATGATACTCACACTCACAACCATAGATCTTCACACTAGGGTTATGAACATGTTGTATATATTTATCTATGCCTTAGAATGTTTTCTTATCTCTATTCATATAATCAAATCAGTGACTTGATGGAGCCAAAGTGAAATAAAAGATGTAGGGAAACAATAATTTGAATGCTTACTATTTTTAAATATATTTACCTCAAATTTATTTATCATGTAATATGAAAATAAACTCAATTTCAATTTTTCTCTTTAATAATTACTTTCCCAATGTTATTAAAAATTGATTTCTTCCTTTTTATCCAACTATAATCACTTCAGGGCATGATGGGATTCATTTGGGGTCAATGGGAAATTCTTCCCATAGCTGCCCAAATTTCAACATTCCCTCTCAACTAGGGAGGTATTTCCATCATCAAAAGTCTCATCTTGAATGTGCATGTCACAATATAAGAAGGTGGGAAGTTGCATCATCATAATATCTATTATTATCTCATATACGAAGAATAGTCCATAATAAATGGTATGGGATATCGATCCTCTAAACCATACTAGTCTCTAGGTCAAATCATATGACCTGCATCTCAGCTATATCAAAAATAAGATGTCCATCTCATCACATATTATCTCAACATGATTCCTTTGATCAGAGGTTGAACAATGATGTCTTGATCTAAAGAAGTAGAATCATCCTAGGGAAGCTTCCAACTACCACCCTATGTCTAATGTCAATGGGATAAATCGACTTACCATGAGAGGCAAGGATTACACACTATCCTACTGATCAATAAAACTAGGTGAGATCAACTTAAGGATTGCATTATGTCATATTGTTTGTTGATCCTCCATATAGACCCTTAAGATTCAAGGGGCAGAACACTTACATCTCAATAGTTGATCGAGTTCGACTTACCTGGCCAAGTAAGGATCACACCCTATCTCAAGTCACCTAAACCCATTAGCAAGATCGGGAGGCCCAATCACAACAAGCCTAGCTTGTGGATAGGATACCAACTAGGGTATACTCTGTCAAAGTGATAATAGGTGAGATCAACTTACTATAGGAGTAAGGATCACACTTTATCCTATTGTCCAAAGCTCCCTCAACCCCAAGAGCCATCACTGCTCCAATACTCACCTTGGGAGCTCAATATGGGGGAAGAGCATGCTCAATGTTCTTGATCATCATGGGACCCCTTCCTCTCATTAGTACCGGCCTCACTAGGATTACAGTTATTAGTCCCGATAGTGCATTAAGCCTAGATAATATCAGTTCAAACACAAGTTTACATGCAACAAATCAATGAATCCAACTATATTCTTGTTCATTAATCAAAATGTAATAGAGTCTCATAGCTCCTTTCTGCACCATATCTCGGATATAGTGATATTTTAACTCAATGTGCTCAAACCTGTCATGGAACAAATGATTCTCTGCATGTCAAGTCCTACAACATGTCATAGTATACCATAGTCATGTCGATCATATGTTCTAATAGCTCTCAAAGAGCTTTCTCCATCATACTGACTTACATCTAGTCATGCTATCATCAATGCATACTGCCAATCAAAGCAATAAATTTTAGTACATGTCTCATACAGAAAATAATGGCGGTCCTAGATTTTCTCAACATCATCAACATATCCATATATCCTTCAGTATCCAACAGTGGGTCTCATATCATAAATTACCAACTTTGCAACATACCAGTATATATATCCAAGATTTTTATAGATCAAGGAACGTAACTCAGATCAAGAATTCATCTAACTGTCAACTCATAGGAATCCATCAAAATTGAATTTAAATAGGATTCTTTCTCAACTACTTATTGTAAATCATTATGCCAAGTTTTAGCTTCATATTTCCCTTGAAAATTAAGTCCTCATTATCTTTTTGCTATACTTTTGATCTCAAGGAGTGGAATCATATTAGGTGCAAGTGTCAACTTCCTCTAGCACTAAATGCTAAGATGATCTCGATCCTACCAAAAGTCAATTGTTAGCTTATAAAATCAAATAAAGAAGACATGCTTTCAATAATAAAGAGAGATTAGAGGTCACAACATTTCAAGCATTCCAATCTCAGGGGACTTGCTAGAGTCCATATAGCTCGTTCTTCAATATGTAATTATGAATATCATCTTGCATGCCTCAAAGCATTAAGGTAGTCCTAGGTATGCTACTTTTATAATTTCATCATGGAGAAAGATTATTCTAATACTTTTTATAATATCACAACTAGCAACATAATCCAAGATATAATCATAAATTTCATTCTTTGAGAGCATACTTCTCATCATATTTTGAACCATATCGCAGAAGTATCAAATGCTTCTACATCTCAATTATCAAGGATGGTCCTTACATGAAGGACATATAAGATTGTAGCACTCAATATAATCCCTCTGATTAGGAATATTCTTCAACAAGAGTCATCAATTGAGGAGACTATAATCCTTCCTACCAAGTCTAAGCTCTTTTCCATGTTTTAAGTGTATTTATGATCATGGGTTGGTTCCAAATATTCCTTAATCGTGATATAAAGGACTTAGTCCTCACATTCATCAGATATACCTATTGATCCGAAAACAAGGGCAAGAGGAATAATGTCAAAGTAAACAAACATAATTCAAGTGTGCCTAGTGATAAGGTAGGATCATCTGTATTCTCTAAAAATGAGGATGGCTCCTTCATTTCCTAGCACTGTCTCCGTATCATAGCTTACTATTCCTGCACCATATCTCTTTTTGAGCTTACTTTTCCTCATTTATTTTACAACTTGATGATCCTCGAGAATAATCATATCCTTATCCAAGAAGTTAGTGAAATAAATAAAATACTCATGCAGGAAGAATCACCATTAATTGAAATAAATTAATAAGAATAATGACTCAAAGAGATGACATAAGCCTATAAAATACTTAACTTTAATATGGATTGTAGGAGGCTCTCAACTCCCTTTGGGTGTTAAATTATGTTGCAATGCTTCCACATGATGATCTCAAAAAAGGATCAACTATTTTATTGCACCGAGAGACACTCTACAACCCAGTATAGCATAGATGTGTAGGCTTTAGATGTAATGCATTTTTAATGTCAGCTATATAATAATAATAATAATAATAATAATAACGTCGTAAGGCATCACTCTTTGAAAACAACTCTCCCAGCTGCCACCCTGTACCTATTTGCAGCGTAGGATATCATGTTAGACAATTAAAAAAACCTCTGTCATTGGATTGAAATGGTTTGAAACGGTTATAGATAACTTCCTCCACTGGAGGAAATGATAAGTGCCACATCTCAAAAGCTCCTGGAATCTCTTTATCAAACATCCATGACTGCTATTGGTGGTCACTTGGGCCGCTACGCAACTGGTTACCATTCCTTCACCTTCACGCCCACTCTGCTTCCTCTCTTGCCTATGCTACGGGACACTCTCTTATTGCCTCTTTGGCTGGCTAGTTCTTAACATGTTTGGTTCGGAAGGAGGCCACAAACCCAGGTATGCTACTCTGTTTATTTTGATTCTTTACCACCAGTAAATATTTCAATTTTGATTGAATGTTAATTAGCACCAGTAAACCATTCAGTGTTTTATTTTAACTATTTAATATTAAAACCTTATGTAATGTAACTGTTATGTAATGTGAGATTGGTACACAACAAATCTTATGTAATTTCAAATTGGTACACAACAAAGAATACCTGGCTTACCATTAATCTCTCCTTCTTTCGCTTATCTTGGTTATTTTTTTGGTTTGGACAACAGAAGAACATTCTGGTTGCAGGATGTATGTAAATAACTAATCAAGATTCCAATTATAATACAACGGGAATAGAGCAATGAGGAAACTTACGAAGCACGTTTGATGAGCCTAATCACTCATCCAGGCCAATACAAGTGACATTCTTATGATCAAATCCGTCAATAAACTAAATTATGATGAAATTAAACCCTAAAGTTCTTCCAATTTATCAACTTCAATGAAAACTCCTTATTCCTAAGCAATTCACTTCAACATTGACAAAAATTGTCTTCAAATCTTCGCACATATTTAATCTTGTGCTTAATTCCGTGAATTTTGGTCAATAGATAATAAAAAAATTATGAGAAAATTATTTTATTTTTCTACCAGTAAGAACTGAGAGGGACTCATGCTTGAATATTTTAAACAATATTTTTTATCAAGAAATCCTAAATGTATTTCTTAAAAGCAAACAAAAAGCTCTGGAATATAAGTACTATAAGTATTGTGAAATTCTCCACAAATGAAATTTAAGAAAGATCAAATAACTACTGGCTAAATCACTGGAACGCGATGATCTTCTCGTCCTCCATCACAATTGAAATAATTTGATTTGATGAAATGGTTGACATTACCTATAATTAATATCAGACATCATATAAGATAGCCAAACTTAGAAATAATCAATCCACCTCTTGTGGTTCAGAGAATTGAAAGCACAGTTGAACCATGAGGGAAGAACTTTGTCTTTTGAGCTACCTACCTCTACTTACATGGGATGGATGGATTGATGATCCATTTAAAAAAAAAAAAAATCTTTACAGAAATCAAATGATTTATTTTATTTCTGCAAGCCTAGGTCTCCTCTCTCTCCTATTTTTTTTTCTTTCGAAGCTTAGCCAACCCCATCCTTCTGCATCTTCCATGGCTTCTATCGGTTAGTTGGCCACTGGAAAATCGAATTCTTTACCCACTATCGTTTGATTTTTCACGTCCGGTGATGACGTCAAGTCCGGCGGTGAAGGCTATCGAATCAGCCGCCAGGCAGCCTCGTCACAAGCAAAAAGTAAAATTTTGGTTTGTGATAGGTATTTATCACTTCATGAGCTACATTTTTTATGACAAGATCCGGTAATCGAACCTCCCATTTCAACCATCCACATTGGAATTTGATCCATATTTTTATTTTTTATTTTTCAATGCATCTGCTGGACAAATCCTATTTTATTTAGCAATTCAAAAAAATGTTTATTTATTTTTTATTTGTTATAATAGTTAGATTAAGCTTTTATTTTTTTGAGAATAAGTTAAACATGCAGTTAACAAATTTGTGTTTGGGAAAAAATAGTGGAGTATTTCACCATATTTGTAGGGGCACTTTATGTTTGGCATAATTGGAGTTGTATGGGTGGTAAAAAATTGTTTTATATTTTTTGTTTCATTTTAAATTTATTTAAATATTAATTAACATATATATATATATATTAGGAATTTAAATAATTTATATTGGGTAATAATTAGATTTATTGAGAGAAAGAAGAATCTAATTTTTTTCAAATGGGAAATTTTATTTTAATTTAGTTGTCAAACTAGCAAGGGGACAATCATCATTGGTTGTTATCTGTTATTGTAGGTTAACTCAAGGAAAAGAACTCATCACTTTTATTCAAGGAAAACCATCCCTTGAAATTAAGCCTTAGTAGTCCTTAAGGGGGTAAGCTTTCACTCCTGCCAAATGTTTCTGGATCTTCGGATGTTAATCTATTTCCTTATCTCAAAGGAAGATAAACTCTTAGCCAAAGAGACACAGTAAACCATACTCCAACCCAAAGATACAAAAATCTTACATATATAAATTATTTATGTTTTAAGTTATAATTATCTATTTTTCATTTTTAAGTAAAGAAATTGTAGTAATAAGCATGAAATTTGAGAATAAAAATAAATTAATAGAAACATAAAACTAATTTAATCAAACTTTTACAATAAAACTTTTTTTTTAATATTTTTTAATTCATTTTAAAAATATATATAATCAAAATTAAAAAGTTAAAGTCAAGCTTTCCTTTTCTTGGAAATTGAATTTGTAAAATTTTGAAATCAGGTCAAGCCAAATTATTAGTAAATGATATTTTTTTGGCAACTATAATTAAAAATTTAATTTACCATTAATCAATATAACAAAAGTTGTTAATACATAAAACTTTGTTTTAGGAATTTTAATTTATTTACAAATATTTATATTATAAAAATTTAATTCACCATTAATAAATATAATACAACAAAAATGATTAATACATAAAACTTTGCTTTGGGATTTTTAATTTATTAAAGTTAATTCACCATTAATAAATATAAAAAAACTCGTTAGTACATAGAATATTGTTTTAGAATTTTTTATTTGTTATAAAAATATTTATATTATCATAGTTTTAAAAAAAGAGTGAATTAAAGTAAAACATTTTTTTCTAGACAAAGATAAATTAATTGAAATTTTTGGATTTATATATATCTTTTTGTCAACTATAATTACGATGTAAGATGTTCCTTTTTGAAAAAAACTCCCGTAGCTTCCCCCGTGTACCTATTTGCAGCATAGGATCTCATGTTAGATGATTAAAGAATCCTCTACCATTGGATTGAAACGACTATAGCGAACTTCCTTGGCTGGAGAAACTGATGAGTGCCACATCTGCATCCCACAACAATGAAAGCTCCTAGGAATTCTTTATCAAACCGCCACGACACTTATTGGTGGTCACCTAAACCGCTTTGCAGCTAGTTATTGTTCTTGCACCTTCACGCACATAGAGGCGTCACTTCAAGTGTTGAATGTTGAGTTACCTGTATATCATTCCTTTTCCATTAACTGTGCTCAACGAACTGCATCTAGAAGTCTGCAAGAGGTTACAGGGTTGGGCACTTCTCTAGTTCAAGTGCTCAGTGATAAGTAATTCCTTCATGGGTCTATTCTTTTTCTGTAGTTTCTTACTTCTTGTTATTTATTTACAAGGTGGGACTCTAATACTACAATCTTTTGTGTTGCAGGGTTCACGATGGTGATTCTTCCTTTTCTATAAGTGAGGTTAATTCAATGAGTACCATATTGGCAGCAGGATTAACGGTAACGTTCTCCCTTGGTCTTGTGATTCATCTTCAATGTTTTTTGATGCATACGATGGACGACACATCTATCGTCTCTGTCCCGGAGTGATAACTAGCTCCCAGAAGGCAGAACCTATAGGTTACACAATAATTGTTACTATAAAATGATCCATATAAAAAGTCATCAATAATTAGTCCAAAATTTGTTCCTAAAATGTAAAGGATAGAAATAACAACAAAAAATTATAGATCTAGATATTAAAAATATTCACTAATAGATAATTCAAAAGAAAACTGCAACTAAAATAAACTCTAATATCCAGTTCCATAGAGTAGAACACATACCCAAACTCCATAAAAGGGAGAATAGAATCAAGAACGATGAGATTAGTATCTAAAGTAAATATACCACACAAAAAAATGTTGAATACGTGACAATCCAAATCATATTCACACAATCCTCAGCTTTGAACATGTATATAAGCATACTTTTTAGCGTTCACGTGTTTAGAACTTGGAGTAATACATATGGTGATGCTTCACTATTTTTCAATGCAACCATGCTTTAAATCACATCTATCATTTCCATATCTTAGTGAGCGATGGACTTGGTGGAGTTCAACATCTAGACCTATTTGGTGTGATATACATGTTCTATGAACTATGCCTAGACTTATTTGGTGTGATATAGTACATGTTCCCTGAACCATGCCTGCATTACTTCCTTTTTTGTTGGAAAATATTGTGTTCCTGAAATGTATTATTGTTTTTACTGATTAATTTTTCATTGACTCTATTCTAATCCTTTAAATATCACATTTATAAGGTAATTTGTAAAAGGCCACTAGAAGTTGATGTGAAATGTGAGGGTAAAAATTGATTTGGTAAAATTGAAATGGTAGACAATAAGTACGGTAGACATATATCATATAGATAACTTGGTAAAGAACTATAATTAGATTAGTTATCCTACTAGCGCTTCACTAAAAAATAATGAAAAATTACTAGAGAGCACTCAGATGTGCCCAAATTATATAATTTGGAAGATATCTAATCTAGGTGTTGTGATCACTAGAAAGCACTCGCATGTGCCCAAATTATATAATTTGGAAGATATATAATCTTGGTATTGTGAAAGTAGAAATGCACCAAGGAGATAAATGGTAAAGAGGAATGTGATCTTATTTACGAGGCATTCATGTTGGCATAATCAGGCAAGGTCTTTAACTTGACATAGGCATCATGATTTATAAGGCTCAAGGAAGCAGTATTGCAGTAAAATTTCATTGTAGCATGGTCCTTGCCTTTTCTTGATATTTTTCTATCTTCCAATCGTTGGCAAAGAAGCATAAATTAGTGCCATATGTTATTGCTTTGCGACGTTTCCTTTGCAACATTTGGTGCAATTGCTAGTAATAACTTTAAGAAAAAAACAACACAATCTTCCCTTCTCTTTAGTCCTTGTTAATGCAATAAATCGGTTTAAGCCAAATAATAAAAATGATAAAACTTAATTTAAATAATGAGAAATATTTAGGTATAAATCACATTGGAAGTGTATTTCTGACACATTTTGAACCATCTAATGGGGTTCATCATCAGGACAAGATGGAGAATAGATCTAGGCATGAGATTAAATAAAAGAGCGTCGTGTAGAGATAGTTAATTCCAACGGCTAAAATGTAACCATTAGTTTTGACCAAATAAATATTATTCATTAAACAAAAATATTTTAGAATTAAATATTTAAAAATGAAATAAGAATAAATAAATAAAATTAAAAGGGAAAGTAACAAAGATCAATCAATAAAAAGATAAATTCAAGTCAAACAAAGGCTTGGTCAAAATTTAAACAATAAGGAATCACAAGGATACATAAAAGTTGAGACTCAATCAATAAACTAACATGAAAAAATTAGTAATAATAGATATAAATTAAATTAATTAATTAATTGATTGATTTAATTTAATTTAATTTAAATTATTTAAATTAAATTAAATTATCATTATTATTTTCTATAGTAAATAAATAAATAATAATAATAATAATAATAAATGAATAAAAATGAAAGAACGAGACTAAAGAATAAACAAAAGAAGGAACTAAAAACGCAAGAAGAAAGGGCACGGCCCAAAAACTACTAATTTTTTAAATAGAATAAAATCATAATATCATGGGCAAATACCATTTTTTATCAATACCATGGGTCTTCTAGGATTTTGATTATTATGTTATGATGATGTGATGATGATGATTAACGCCTACTAAGACCAGTGAGGCCTATCGGAACTCAAGAAAGGAAAAACCATGGGTCAATACCATGGATTATCAACACCACATGCCCAAAAAATATAACTTATCTCACAATTGAAATATTTTACAAATATTTTATTTTAATTCGATTTTATGACCTATTTTAATCAAATATAAACCCAAAAAAGTTATAATTACTTTTGGGATATATCTAAACCCTCCATCCTCACTACTAAAAAAATATTCCCATGGAGATTAAATCGAGGTTTTAATGAAGTAAAAAAATAGAATACTTTTATATATGCATATGTAAAATTTATATAATATAAATACCCAAGCCAAGAGAGAAATCAAAGTGATTAACAAAGATAGAGGAAAGATAATGCATGATTCTTTTAATTTTATCATTATTGTATTTTCTTCAACATGATTGATCCAAAATATAGGTTTAATATTTTACAACCAATTATGTTTTTTTAATTTATATATTTTCTTAAATAAATACAATGGGATTGGATTTAAGAGAGAGAGAGGGGGGGGGGAGAAGAAGAGAGGGAGGGGGATAGATTATATGGATTTATAGGGGGGATATAAGATGGATATGGAGGAGGAAAGAGAGGGAGTGAAGAAAAAATGCATTGAGAGATAGAGGTGGAGAAAGAGAGGGAGTGACAAGGGAGAGATGAAGATAGAATGAGGGAGAGAGGATATGAGGGAAGAGAGAGAAAAGGAGAGGATAGAGATAGGGAAATAAGGGGAAGAGAGAGAGAGAGAGAGGGAGACACAGATATGGAGGGGGGGAGATAGAGAGAGGAAGGAAGAGACAGAGGACTTGAGAGAGAGAGAGAGAGAAGGAAAGAGTGAGAGAGGGAGAGAGATGGAGTTGGAGGGGGTGAGAGAGGGAGGGAATAAGAAATACATAGAGAGAGAAAAGTGGATAGGGAGAGGGAATGAAAAGCGAGATACAAAGATACTGTGAGGGAGAGAGGAGAGTGGGAGGTAAGAGAAAGAGAGGAGAGAGAGAGGGAGAGGGAGGGAGTGAGAGATAGATAATTATGGATAGAGAGTGTGTATTTTTTGGGGGTAATAAGGAAAGGAAAGAGGAGATAGAGATATAGATGGAGGGGGGGAGAGGGAAGAAGAGAGAGACAAAAAGAGGGAGGGAGGAAGAGAGATAGATATGGAGAGAGAAGTGGAAGAGAGAAAGAGAGAGAGATATAAGGGGAAGAGAGATAGAGAGGAATAGGAAGAGGGAGGGAGGGAGACAGACAGAGATATATATGGAGAGAGATAGTGTATATGTTCGGGGGGTGATATAGAGAGACAAATCAGGAGAGACAATGGGAGATATATATATATATATATATATATATATATATATATATATATAGATGGAGGAGACAGAGAGGACATAAGAGATAGACAAAGTGAGAGAGACAGAGAGAGGGAGAGAAAGAGGGAAAGATATATAGATATATATGGAGATATAGTGTGTGTGTTTGCGGGTTCATATAGAGAGATAAAGAAGGAGAGACAAATGGAGATAGATATATATATGGAGGGGAAAATCGAGAGGAAAAGAGAGATATAGATAGGGAGGAAAGAAGAGAGATAGATATGGGGAGAGATAGAAAGCATGACATGTGTTTATGGGGTGAGATAGAGAGACAAATAAGGATAGATGGAGGGAGCTATAGATATAGACGGAAGGGGGAGAGAGGGAAGAAGAGGGAGGGAGAGGTTGAGAGAGAGAGATGGGGGAGAGAGGGAGGGAGATAAACACAGAAATGGAAGGTGGAGAGAAATGGAATAAGAAAGAGACATACAGAGACAAATATAGACATAGAAGTTAGATCTAGAAATTCATGAATATTTTGGTTTTCACTAAAATATATGTATTGATTTCAGTGTAGTTGTTGATTTCTAATTCTATTTTATTGCTTGCACTAGATGCATTGATTTCAGTGTAGATGTCTATTTCTAATCCTATTTTATAGCTTGCACTAGATGCATTGATTTTAGTGTAGATGTTTAGTTTTAATCCTATTTGATTACTTGCACTGGATGCATTGATTTTAATGTAGATATTGATTTCTAATCCTATTTTATTACTTGCACTAGATGCATTGATTTTAGTATATATGTTGATTTCTAATCCTATTTGATTGTTTCCACTATTTGCATTGATTTCAATATTGATGTTGATTTATGATTTGATGTAACTGGATGTATTATGTACATTAATTTCAAAGTAATTAGATTAATAGTTTGCATTGATTTCAGTGTAAGCACATAAAAATTATTTATGGTGTGCATTGACTTATGTGTTACAGTATTTCAATCATAAATACAATACTTAAATTTTCATCCTAAATAAAATGTTCACTTACCCGAAATTTTTGTTTCCTGAAACTATAAACTAATTTTAATTGGCTACATTCTTATTATTTCCATTTTCCATCATTTAACATTGTTAATCACTCTACATTCAAACAAGATAATAGTGTTGAGTGTTGAGCCTGATTATGTTCCTTATCTAGATGTATTGTCATTTTTCACCCCTGTTCTTAAGAGGCGGCAATGTCGCCCGTCGTTTAATCACTACCAGGGGGGTCCAAAGACAATACTTAGAAATAAGGACAATACTAAGAAGGGGGGAATCATTATTGCAGGAATTTTTTAAAAAATTATTTCACTTGTAATGATATTAGGACACCATGAAATAATTCAACAATGAATTCATATGAGCATGACAAGAAGCAACATAAACAACACAAATAGTACACAGATTCTTCAAAAACAATCTGTGATTTTTTCACAAGGAAAGCTATAACTTGTTGTTACAAAAATTCTCTAGCTACAACCAGCAGTAAGAAACTACTCCTAATTTATCATCTATAAATGAAAGGATTTGCAACCCCTAATTGTTTACCAGCAAGTACTAGAAGGAGCTACAACCCATGATCTGCAAGTTGCAACTTGCTTGGCCTCAAATATTCATTTTTCATCCATTTTCAAACTAGAACCATGAATGCAAAATCCTTACACAAAAAAATTAAATTTGTCTCTCCAAATACTCACCAAAACACCTTCATCAATCTCTAATTACCAATAAATCCACCATCTACACCAGCAGCAACTCAATTTGTTCTCTTCTAAAAAAACCTTCCTCAGTCATTTTTTATCATTAAGAAAAACTTGGCTAGAAAAATTAGATTCTCTTTACCTTCAAATATTCCTTCATGCATAATTTTTTTGTTAGTTGGTCTTCTCAATGTGCTCAAACTATTTCCAGTCACTGATTTGATGTTCTGATAAAAATTTCTCTGTTAAAATTCTTAATTTTACTTTTAAAACTTTAGCTCAGTTCACCTCTTATCATGATTTCTTTAAGTGTACTCTAGTTGTTTTGATGTTCATCATGTTTGAACATGAGTTCTGCATGTGTGAAAATAAAATTCCATCTTTGCATGAGGTTTTTGAACTCAATCTCTAAGTTTTACTACTAATTTTATCTAATATGGCATATTACAAGTTTTAACTGGAATTTTAGTTACAGTTCTATCTTTGGTTGGCTTCTATATTTGGAAAAATATCAATATTACTGCCAATTACGTCCTTGCCAACAAATTTCACTTTTTATCCCCTGGAGCTTATTTATTTTGGCCCCATTTCCCATAATACCATGTGTTGTGACCACAACCTTAAAACCTTAAGCACTTAACCATGGGCCCTTTGCATTTTAAGCCATCAGGGCTTATCTTCCTTCGCTCCCTCGGTCTCTTTGTTTCATAGAACCTAAAACTGGTGCTTTAATCTTGGCACCTTTATCCCAACAATTCTCTTTCGCACCTTTGATTTCCTTCTAGGGTCATGCCGCAAGGATGAGCTGTCATTGGGGTTGTCTTTCCACCTTTCCATTGATTTTATATGTCGATGTGTCTTGGTGCCTATCGCCCCAATGATCCTTCCTACTCACCTTAACTTCCATTTCAATTTGGGTTCAAGTTTAGTTTTCTCAGTGGGTTTGCTCGCTACACCTGGGAGGGAGTTAATTGTCATTCAGGCTAAGTTATCTCTGATAACTACCACATTTTTCGATGCCTAGTCAGCCTATAGTTCCACTGCCTATGCATCGCTCAAACCTTTTGGGATCAAGCCTATAATATGATGTCATGCTTATTTCATCTCCACCACATCGTTCCATTTGAGTGGTGACATGTGTCACCCAAAAATGGCCCACTAGGGCACCCAAAAACATTTAATTTGCATGCCATGTGTCCACCATACTTGACTACCACGTCTGTTGAGGAGGTAAATCCCCTCTGCGGACAGAGGCAATCCCTACTAGCCCAGCAGGGGTCTAGCAACAAACAAACAATGCTATGACACAAGCTCCTAGTTACGAATGGAAAGACTAGGAATATAAGCCTACCTGGATTCCAACGCTATAATCTGAAGAAGAAGTGTCCCCGTCCTTCATCCCTGGCAGATCACAATCCTTCCACGATCTCCGCGGATGAACACCTGCACATAGAAGAAACGAACAGATACAAGCATAGAAACCAGCATACGTAACTAAACATCGGTCAGAAAAGACATTACTCGCATTAACAAGATGGAAAACGGAGTGGAACCATAATCATAATCATCTATTAAATAATAAACGAATAGAGGTTACAACCAAGTTCTGACGTCGCAGCCTCCTTCGAACGGGTCTCCGGTCATCCACGTCTCGCAAAGCTCGCTAAGGAAAGGGAAAACCTCTCCAGAGTCTCGTGACAATGGTCTCCTTACTTGAGTTGGCCTTAAGGGAAAGAGAGGATTCTTTACAGCACAAAGGCACTTGGGAATATGGAGATACAAAGCTTAGGCACTTCAAGACTAGCTTGCCATGGGATTGAGCAGGCTTTTATAGATGGGGAAGGAGGGATTTGGGATCCCTATTATTATGGGATTGGCCCTATCAACAAGGAAGGTTCCATGGGAGGTGGCAAAACCACTTCCCTTCCATAGAACTCCCGCAGCCAAACCTCCCAACTCAAGATAGGCAATGGTTTGTGAGTTTGTTGGAACTCAACTTCCACCATCCATATTTAAAAAACAGTCCCTAAAATGGGTGGCGCGACTGCTGCTCTATGACAGAGCGCCAGGTGGCGCGACCTCTTTGCAGGATTTTCCCCATTGGCGCGAGTACTGAACTGCATGCCCGCGCCAATGCAAAAAGGGATGTTTTTCATGATTTTTGCAAGGAGATGTCTCAAGGGAAAATAAAGCTCATGCTTAGAGGGATGCATTGATGATGTTTTCAAGGTATAACAATGTTCACAGGTCACGAAATGGGTCCTCCATTGTGCGGGATGGGGAATGGTAGGGACGGTGACAAATTACTGTGTAACAGATGCCCCCTAAAGTATGAGGCCCGAGAGAGAGAGGGGTGAAATGCTTTACGAGAACATGTTCAACTGAAGGCCCGCCGTCGAAAAACCTACGCAGAAAGATCCAACTGATATCTCAAGTACATGGTATATATATGGTATGGACGCAACCATCCGAAACAGAGTATGCTATAATCCGGATCCAGGGTATGGGCGCAGCCATCCAACTAAGATCAAACAAATAGACTCAGGTATGGTCGCAGCCATCCAATCAGTGAGCCATGTACATAATGATAATAATCCACAATCGCAGCCTGGATTACAACAGACACAATCCAGGGTCTTGCGCTCCATCTCGACCCAAACAAAGTACAAGTTCGAGCATGTGAATATGTGAGCTGAAGTCGAACATGCAAGAACATCGCCTAATTACCAGCCAATGATGAAAGCTGTTAACAGACGCAAGAGGAACCACCAATAATGACAATGGCCCTCAAGGTACTACATGTACAATCTACGGCGTGCGAATAAATGAGTTGACGTCGAACACCCGCAGAATCATTCAATCGGAGGTCAATGATGTAAACCTCACGTCGAATGCGACGAACTTGCCATTGAGGCATGCAGGCTCCAAGGTACCATCAGGAGTCTCTAGACCAACTTCCTGGATAATGAGTTGAAGTCGACAGGAAGTGACCTTGATCGAAGGTGGGCCATAATGATTCCCACATCATCGACACGAGAAAGAGGAACATAATGTTTTGTTGTGAATCAGGACCATATGAGAAACAGAGGAAGGTTGATATTTGCAGAGGCCAACTTCTCTTGAACACATGAACGGCACGACAATGGACTTGGCAGTATTTGACATCAACGGATCAAAGGTCATGGCGACGAGACAGTGAACAGATGAGAGGTCAAAAGAGATTACCCAAACCCATGGAAGCAAAGTGAAGCAGCGAGATGAGATGTCCCCAACCCGACACGAATGCAGACAAGTGCCATGTTCAAGAGCGACATACTGTCGACGACAACGACGATGGTTCCATTTTTCCCCCACCATTTCTGGCGAGTACCCCAATTATTTTTAATAACAAGCTTGAAGGGGATAGCATATGCTTGTGATATAAGTCCGCCCTTCGGGCGAATCCATCCTAGTGCATTTAACGAGTCCTAGGAAGGAGGAACTCGGAGAACGTCATTTCGACTAGATCCAATGTCATCAGGGTTTAACGAGTCTGACAAAGGAAGAACTCGGCGTCTTTTCATATTTAGAGAGTTTGAAAAGACGGCGGAAAAGAAAACTCCACAGGTCCCTTTTCGTAAATAGTTCCCCAGATCCGAAAAGGTAGAAAACAATATCCAGGAAAACCTCCTAGTCGCGATAGGCTAGGGTATTCCTTTTTCGTAATCGATCCATCCCAGCCCGAAAAAGGGTTAAACTTATACTGGGTGGATGTCGATTCGTGTCCATTTTAACGAGATCGAAACGACAAGGGCCTCGGCAATCTTTTCATATTTAGAGAGTCTGAAAAGAGCTGAAAGAAGACTCCAGAGTGACTTTTTCGTGTATTTACCGAGTCCGAAAAAGTATAAAATAAAACTCGTTTCCATCGTTTAAGTCGCAAAACCTGTTGCTGCACATACCAAGTAAGCGTAAAATCCATTTTCGACATAACATATGCAAATATTTGATAAAAATAACTTTTAAAACTCATTTAATGTCGAAAAAGTTATAAATATGTCAAATTGGTAAAAATAAAATTACTTTTACTATTTACCTTGGTAGAAAGCAACAATGGTCCATTTGGAGCAGAAACTTTCGTCGACGATTGCGACCAATCCAGGCAACCATTCAGCTCCTCGTCTGTCACAGGTAAGAGGCGCTCCCTTGCTCTACATTTTCATTCATTTTTTTAATGTTTTTCCCTTAGAAATCAGCTTTGTGTGGTCATTTTTAAAGTTTTAGGGCCGGACCCATTGGCGCGGGTATCGGGCACAGACCCGCGCCAATGAGCTCTTTTTTGTAAAGGGCTCGCGCCAGCGGCCGAACCTTACATTGCGCCCAAAATTTCAGTATTTAAACCAAATTACTTGGAAATTGAAGCTCATCAAAGATCTAACCAGGGGTTTTTGACCATGTGAATGCAGATAATCACTCAAAATGGCAATTGAATGGAAGGAACGAGAGCACGGAGATGAGGATGAACAAGCCATGCAAATCCAAGCTTGCATGAATGCACTTAGAGACTGTGGATTGAAAAATTTCTTCCTCACGCCATTTTTACGAGCTCAGCCCGAGCTCCTCCAATATCTAATCAGTATCTGGGATGAAAATGAACAGGTGTTCAGGTTACGAGACCAGGTGTTAGAACTGGAGGTCACTGACGTTTATTTTATCACTGGATTGTCCCGTAGAGGTCCAATCCCTGTACTGACTGGGAGCAGACCATCCGGGGAAAAGATGGAACAGGTAATGGCACGGGTGTGCCGAGGGGCACAAACAGGATCAGGAAGCAAGAAAGTGGATATCCACACCATTCCTGATCTAGCACTGAGAGTAGTTCTCCATACCATTACGCGGGCTGCTGGGTCGCAAGCTCCGCACGAGGCCTCGAAGACCCAACTCTTGCTGGCCTCAGAATGCATGGGTCCCTTACTGTTCAACTGGGCAGAAGCAGTAACTATCAACATGAAAAGGCAACTCACAAAGTGCAAACAGGGGAAACTGAAACAGTTCGGTTATGGTTCCATCTTGGTATCGTTCATTCTGGAACGCATACCAATCTTCCAGGGCCAAGGGGCCGCAGTGGCGAGTCCGATACCACGAGAGCCACGAATGGCTCGCTGGGCAGCACTGATGCCCAGATCTGGAGGTGGCCAACAGATGTCCTGGAGGCCAAAGTTCTTTAGGTGGTTACGGCGCCAGCTGATTGTCGTGGAAGACTGGCCCTATTCGGGAACTGACTTTACCGGGGACCCATATCTCCCACTACCAGAAGGAGATGACTGGGACGAGGAGCTGGGTAAGACCTCATATTTTTTATTTTATGTTTATATGTTTTTTTTTGTTAATACACATTCGTCTTAACACAATATATGCATGCAGATGTAGGACCTGAAAGACCAGCCGGGATGTCTCCAATCTCCCGGAGGACACAACTCGCCCCTGAGATCCAGGGGGAAGGCACCGGAGGAGAAGAGCTGATCCAGAACCTCGAGGGGATTGCCCATGGGATCCCAGACTATGCCCGGCTATCAGACGTACCGATGGCCTACCAGCGCCACACGGTGGGAGTCCCGAATCGGGTCCACCGAATCCTGAGGCGCCTAGTGTGTGCAGTGACGTGCTATCATGAGCACCATGCGGATTAGTCCTTAGGATTTATACCACACCTATTTTTTGAGAGACATAGCGTCTCCGGATGTACTAAGACGACTATGTATATTTCTTGAGTTTTGTGATGCACACTGTGCAAACATTTCGACACACACACACACACATATATATATATATATATATATATATATACATATGACTATTTTGGATGGATCTTTCTTTACATGATGATGTTTTTATATGTGATGCAAATGTCTAATACAAATGTAATCTAATGTATCAGTTACATAACAAACGACCCAATGCGAAATGTATTCACACAATGTATCTAATCACACATTTCATTTTTACGCAAGCTTAAAAGCACACATGAACAGACACATATGCAAACTATGCTTGAAATGAGGAAGACGGGCATGCCCCCCAGCATGATGTCTCAATTCGAGGTGCATGCCCCCCAAGCTTCAGTCCATTGAAAGTGGAGTGAAGGTTCAAAACAAAAAGTCGAATTGAACATGCTTGTGTTTCATTATTTTAACGAGGTTGACACACGTAAAAGAACTGTCCTCAAACATCTTGTTTCATTGTTTTTAGGAGCTCGACACAAGTGGAGGAACTATGCTCCAATGACTTTGTTTCATTATTTAAGGAGCTTGACACAAGACAATGAACTGTGCTCCGACAGCCTGGTTTCATTTTTTAAAGAGCTTGACACAGGGAAGGAACTGTGCTCTAACGACTTTGTTTCATTTTTTAAGGAGCTTGACACAAGACAATGAACTGTGCTCCGACAGCCTGGTTTCATTTTTTAAAGAGCTTGACACAAGACAATGAACTGTGCTCTAACGACTTACATCAAAATGAACAAGAAGGTGGTACTTCCAAGAGTTCCACTCCTGATGGAAGGGAAACATCTTGGAAGTCAGGACCCAATGCCCCCAGCAAATTATGCACAACGGCATCATCACTGAGCACAGGCACGGGGTAAGTGGCCACATAGTTGACCTGTGGTGGAGCAGATACAACGGGTGGATAAAAACCCGGAGGGGGTGATGGTGGACCAGTTGCCACATTAGGACCAAAGAACGAAAGCTGATCAATGGTCACGATCCGTCCTTCATGTGGGAAGCACATCACGCGAAAGAGGGAGGAGACGAGCGCTCCCATGGCATAGGTGTAATCTCGCCCCAGGAGCAGGTTGAAATCCAAAGGGCCTGGAATGACCATCGCGTCCATATGGACGGTTTTACCTCCCAAAGTAACAGGTAACCTTGGAAGGATCCCCAACGGTTGACTCGTTCTTCTATTGAATGTCAACAGATTCTGCGTAACGGGCGCAAGCGGCGGCGAACCGAAAGCTTGCCAGGTAGTTGATGGCAAAATACTAACAGAGGCACCTTCGTCTATAATGGTGCTGGGTATAACCAGACCAAGAGCCTATACTGTGATCTCGAAAGGCACATAAGACGGAAGGCGAAATCCTGCAAATCGATTCCAGTCAAAAGAAGCGACCAAACTACTTGGAGGGGCTACCATCGACAAGCGAAGGTCTTCCCTTGATGTTACGGTAGAAGAAGCATCCTCCATGACCTCCATCTCGAAGGTGGGAGGGATATCCTCTGGAGCCTCCATCATGGGAGGCGGAGGAGGGGCTTCTTGAAGTACAGGGACAGGAGAATCTTTCTCCAAGTCTGAAGAATCTGAAGAGATCAGAAGGACATGGGGGGTGTGAGGTCCACTCTCGACAGAAAAGACCTGGTGCACCGTGGACGGGGCCAGTTCAACCGATCCAACGACCAATGGTTGGTCGGGGACGGATCCGTGAATTTGAATTTCTGGGGGAGTGGGATCGACCAAGGATGACTCTTGACCAATCATAGGATCAGCTGGCGGAGGACTCGAAGAAAGCCGATTATAACCAGGTGGAAGGCGTGGTGTAGAACCGGTCGGGTTGTCCAAAACCCGTTTGGCTTCATCCATATAAGGACAAAGGTGAATGGCATGGTGCCCTTCACACAACTTACAGGTGGTGATCTTACCCTACTTCTTAGAGTTCTTATCAACAACAGCTGAAAATGTGCCCCCAACTTGACTCCCGGAAGCCAAAGGCAACGGTGGGCGGCCGTTGGACCATACTTCGAGCACCTTGGGAATGCCAGGGCAGTCTCGAAGAAGATGGTCTCCCATGCACAACCGGCAAGGGAACTTGACTTTCCGTGGAGGGTTGGAAGGTTTATCAAGAGGAGATTCCTCATGGACAGTAGCTGTACATTTAGCCTCTCGCTTATCAGACTTCTTCTTCTTTGTCTTCTTCTTCTTCTTTTTAGCCACCTGGTTACTCGAATCCAGGCTTTCACCAGGAAAAGTAGAAGATGAGGACGCAGAAACAGGCGAAGAAGGGGAGAGGTCCACCTTGGAATCAACATGATGTTGTTCCGTCGGAGGAACTGATTGAACAGTAGTGGAGACATTCGGAACTACGGAGGTTGAGAACAACCAAACAGGCAACCCAACCGTTAACCCAGGAAGGGACAACGTCGCCATGTAAGGAGCACCAACATTTCCGAAAGGAGGAAAATGACCAGGATTCCCTTCTGAGGGGATTCCTTGGTTGGTGAACTCCGAAAAAGTTGCCATCAAACTCAAAACCACACACGGGCTGAAAAAGAGTTAAGGGCACACGATCAAACGGTCAACAAGCAATATCTAAGCAGGCGTGTAATCGTGGGCGATTAATTTTACCACATTGGAAAGTAAGAGATTCTACCGTTTCATGTTTTAAGAGTCGAGAAACAATAAAAAGATGACTCTATCTCTTTCAGAGTTGACACAAGCGTGAAAGGACAAGCGCTTGACGGTCTTTTCAAGTTTAGGGAGTCAGAAAAGACCAAATGACTGCTCAGGAAAACTAGGCACAAAGGGTGTACCAAATATCCGTGAACTGCAATATACACCTTGGTTTCAATAATGAAACAGAAATCGACCAAGGACTTTCCGTACGTGCAGGTAGTCTCCCCGAATGCTGTGTTCGGTGTATCACGGGTATAGGGCGGCAGACTCGGCTTCCTGTGGATAAAGGATTGAAACCTAGAGGGGTCTCCCTTTATATACGCGACGGTACGGGGAGCACAAGTCCGTACTAGCGCTGTCTAAAGCCAACAGGTGAACGACAGCTGCTAGGTTTAACGACGCTGGAACACGTCTCTAGCCTAGACCTTCTAAATATGTTTCGTTAAGTTCCAATGCTGCCTTAGGTTAATTGAATAAATTTTACAGTTGATCTTCAATTAAGTTTCAATTTCCAGGCCCTATCGTATGTAGTGTCTCGAAAGACTCCTAAATGCAAAGCTATATGCCACAGTGCAACATTTCGTTCGATGAAAACCAGTTAGAGAAGAGTTGAGAGCTTTTACACAAACGAAATGAACGGAAGATAAACAACGAGATCTCTAATGCAACTAATGCAATTGAAAACTTTTCATTCAAACACTAATCACTAGCGATATGGAAAAGATCACAATTTGCACTAATTAACAAAAGCAAAAGAGATTTTTTTTTTTTTGATTTTCAATGTTTAATGGCTAATGTGCACTGAAAACAAAAGGAAAAATTTGAGAAATGCTAACCAAGAGAGCGAAACACACAAAATTCACTCAACAATGCAAGCAATCAGATCCCCAAATTGACCAAAGTCTCTCAAAGCAAAGAAAAGACTCAAAAGCTTCCAATGGACCGTGTGATCTAGGTCCAAAGCAAGGCCAAACGAATTTCGAATGAAGGAATGAACAATCACCCAAAAAACGCAACAAAACAATCAACGACTACTAAGAGGATGTGGAGAGTCAATCAGCAAGTTGACAGGACAATCAAGACACCAAAACTCCCAAGGAGGGCTCGATACACTAAGCCACTAGATGCCCTAGGGCTCAAAACGTGAAATCGGTAGATAGAAGCAAACAACCAAAGGACAGAGGTGAATTCCAGCCAAACAAGACTCCAAGACACTCAGGCAGTCGGAAAATCAAGAAGAAAAGCACCGATCAAATCCAGAAAGCCAAAAAATGAAGAAACTAAAAAAACTCACAGGGGTGGCGCGACTGTGAGTGTGAAACTGGCGCCAGAAGTCAATTGGCGCGGGCTATACAAAGGCAACGTGCGCCAATTGGCGCGACTGTCGGGTTAAAAACCGCGCCAGTCGAGTTTCTCAGCAAAAATTAAAAACAAGCTACTCCAGAAGCAGACCAATGCAAGCTAAGCAAACCAAGAAGCTAAAACAATGAAAGAATCCAACCCAGAAGGTTCATCAAGCAAGGAAAACAATCAAAGCGAAACAACATAAACGAGACAATGAAAACCGGACGATCCCCAGCGGAGTCGCCAATTTGTTGAGGAGGTAAATCCCCTCTGCGGACAGAGGCGATCCCTACTAGCCCAGCAGGGGTCTAGCAACAAACAAACAATGCTATGATGCAAGCTCCTAATTACAAATGAAAGACTTAGGATAGAAGCCTACCTGGATTCCAACGCTATGATCTGAAGAAGAAGTGTCCCCGTCCTTCAGCCCTGGCAGATCACAATCCTTCCACGATCTCCGCGGATGAACACCTGCACATGGAAGAAACGAACAGATACAAACATAGAAACCAGCATACGTAACTAAACATCGGTCAGAAAAGATATTACTCGCATTAACATGATGGAAAACGGAGTGGAACCATAATCATAGTCATCTATTAAATAATAAACGAATAGAGGTTACAACCAAGTTCTGACGTCGCAGCCTCCTTCGAACGGGTCTCCGGTCGTCCACGTCTCGCAAAGCTCGCCAAGGAAAGGGAAAACCTCTCCAAAGTCTCGTGACAATGGTCTCCTTACTTGAGTTGGCCTTAAGGGAAAGAGAGGATTCTTTGCAGCACAAAGGCTCTTGGGAATATGGAGATACAAAGCTTAGGCAATTCAAGACTAGCTTGCCATGGATTTGAGCAGGCTTTTATAGATGGGGAAGGAGGGAGTTGGGATCCCTATTATTATGGGATTGGCCCTATCAACAAGGAAGGTTCCATGGGAGGTGGCAAAACAACTTCCCTTCCATAGAACTCCCGCAGCCAAACCTCCCAACTCAAGATAGGCAATGGTTTGTGAGTTTGTTTGAACTCAACTTCCGCCATCCATATTTAAAAAACAGTCCCTAAAATGGGTGGCGCGACCGCTGCTCTATGACAGAGCGCCAGGTGGCGCGACCTCTTTGCAGGATTTTCCTCATTGGCGCGAGGACTGAACTGCATGCCCGCGCCAATGCAAAAAGGGATGTTTTTCATGATTTTTGCAAGGAGATGTCTCAAGGGAAAATAAAGCTCATGCTTAGAGGGATGCATTGATGATGTTTTCAAGGCATGACAATGTTCACAGGTCACGAAATGGGTCCTCCATTGTGCGGAATGGGGAATGGTAGGGACGGTGACAAACTACTGTGTAACAACCTCCAAAGTTGAGATGTCAAAATCTCAAGTGCCATAACCAATTGTCATCTTTTGGTTTGCTTTGGAAAGCCTCTTGTGTCATTGCGCTATCTCTTCTTCATTTTTCAAATATGCTCTCATTCTAAGAGGGAACATCCTATTCCTTGTCATCTTCACTTTAGCAATACATTGTTTGCTGGGTGGTTTATCCATGATGGTGCAAACATCATCCTCAAAGAAAACATTGTACCCATTTTGAACAAGCTGTCCAATACTTAAGAGGTTACATTTCATTTCAGGAACATAATAGACATCTGCTATGGATTTCTTTTCACCTTTCCTTGTTAAAACATTTACATCTCCTTTTCCCATAACAGAAACTTTACTATCAGTCCCTAGTGTGACTTGTGACTTCACACTCTCATCTAACATAGAAAACATGGCTATGTTTCATGTCATATGGTTATTGCAACCGGAGTCTAGAAACCATAAATCTTCACTCTTTTCCTCAGCCATATTACAAGCTAAAAACAATTTATCTTGGCTGATATTATCTCTAGTAAAATTTGCATTTGTTCTATTACCCATATCATGTTGCTTCTTCCTACATTAATTTGCATAATGTCCATATTTTTTACAATAGTGACATTGGACATTGGATTTATCATACCTTTGTCCTTGAGCATGCTGTTGACCACTTTGCTTGCTGCTGTCTTGGCCTTGATGCTGATTTGGATTGTTGCCCCTTCCTTGAGCATTTGTTGGACTGTTTCTTCCACCTCTGTTTTGGCTTCTGCCTCTTCCTCTCTTGTTTCCTCTACCTTGCCCTCTTCCTCTTCCAAAGAACATCTGGGTCTTAAAGGCATGCTATAGAGATGCGTTTTCATTTCTACCCAATCTCTGCTCATGTGTCATCAGTGATGCATGTATCTCATCAACTAAAAAGTTTGTGAGATCCTTGGTCTCTTCTATGGTGGTGATAATCACATCAAACCTTGAGGGTAGGCTCCTCAATAGTTTCTCCACAATCCTACTTTCTTCAAGAGTCTCTCCATGAGACCTTATCTGTGTGACCATTCCAATCACATGTGTGAAGAATGAGTCAATGTTATCTGACTCCTTCATGCAGAGAGTCTCAAAGTCTCTCCTCAGTAACTGTAGTTTTGTTGTCTTCACTTTCTCCATGCCTTGATAGGCTTTTTTGAGAGTTTTCCATGCTTCTTTGGATCTCTTCGCTGCTGCTATCCTTGGAAACACACTCTCATGCACTGCTTGATACAAAAAGTAGAGGGCTCTAGAATCCTTCTTCTTATTGCTCTTCAGCAGTTCCTTCTCTGCCTGAGTTAAATCATCAAACTCATTTTCATCTTCTGGCTCTTCAAAGCCATCCTCAACAAGTTCCCATAAGCCTTGGGAAGCAAACAGGGCTCTCATGGTTATTTCCTAGTAGTCATAGTTTTTACTATTAGATTGTGGGAGCTGAGTATTACCAATGCCCATGCTAGTGCTAGCTCCAGCCATTCTTGCACTCTTAACTATGCTTCAAAATACTTGACTATGTCTTTAAAATAACTGACTGTCTTCAACAGTAACACAAAAAAAATGACTTGAGTAATACCTTGGATTCTTCTTGACTGAGTCTTCACTCTGCTGGAGAACAAGAAATCCTTCCTTCAGCTTCTTTGACACCTTCAAAGAGCCTGGACTAGCTCCGATACCATGTTGGAATTTCTGAGAATTCCAGAACAACCAATAGAGAGAATAATACTCTCCTCTTTAACACAGAGAATAAAAAAATTTCTTCACTGGCGACAGAGTTTTGCACTTGAAAAACTATTTCATTAACTTCAAAAAAAACTATTACAGACTCTTCCTCAACAGAGGGATTACAAAATAAGACTGCTTCAAACGCAATGCAGAAAACAATCTCTCTATCTCTGTAACAAAATATGCACTCCGTCTTTTACAAATAAAAACGCATTGTTGTGCTTACATTATCACTCTGTCTATTCTACAGAAAATAACACACTGCTATGTTTTCAAAAATCACTATGTATATACAATACACTGTCTTTTTATATTCAATAGCCTCTCGGGATTTTTCAACTTTTATATGCCTCAACACTTTTCATAATATAAAAACTATATTAAAACTAAACTTAAAACTTAAGACCTATGATAAAACTATCGGGCCCCACTTTACATTTCACGCATATTTATATAACATATGTTTAAAACATATGTTTATATAATAAAACATATAGAACGTAAAAACATTCATTACGCAATAAAACAAATTAAAACAAAATATTACAAAACCTTTATAAAACCTCAACCTCCGTCGCGCGATAAACCTCCGGACTTCAAAGTCGATTCAATCAAAACACAATGGGCGATTTCGCGTCACAAAATGATATGACATCACCCAAGGTTTTGGACGCGCGATGAAATATAGAATCGAGTCAATATTTCCATATCGTATCTGCCAGAAGGTTGCTGACACAAGCGGAGAATGTAACGCAAAAATATTTTATCAAATCAGCCATATAAAAACATCGGGTCCAGAACTAATCAATACAAATGGTTCAAACAAAAGTTCTGATGCTGATTGAGGAACGGACCCGCGATCAAAATATAAACTGCACGATATAGAATGGATCGGGTCTCGTCTTCACATTTCAATCGGGCCAATCTAACAAAAACACTTTCGATGCGATGATCGCATTGGGCCATACCATCGGAGCAAACTAAAAGGCGGTGGTTTATATGAATCATTCTGATTGCGATGAACGCATCGGAACTCGCCACATCAACAAGACACTTGACTTTTGTGGGGACCACTGGGTTTCAAATAAAAAAAAGGTCTCCCGCGCACACATAGAAATGATTTCTATTATAATGCTTTGTTTCATCTGTTTATAAAAAGAAGCTCTATTTTGAATGTACACTTTGTTCTTCCAATGGAAAGCGTTGTTTCCAAATGCAAAGGACTGGCGCCGAAACTGAAATTGACTATTCAACAATTTTGGTAAGCGGCTGGAGGACAAAAAACTGGAGATTAAAAATGGAAAGCGGCTCTGCATAGGGAAAGTTGAAAGTAACATTTCAACAAAACAGTCCCAACTGGAGAATCAAGAAAAATAATTTTGGAAACCTACATGTGAAAAACTATTCAATGTTAAATCCCTTACAATAAAAGTTTCTATACATTCCAGAGTGATGAAAGAAACAGACCAAGAAAGTTGACAACAAAGATGCTATATCAATCACATAATCTACATGCCTTACGAATGCCGACCTTAGTCTAAGAGTATGGATTGGGGATGAGCATGGGCAAATTCCGAGAATTGTTCCTGCTATCAAAATTCATTGGACCTGCAATAGGAGAAAATCATGCCGAGAAACATAAAAAATATTTTTTGAGAAAATAATGTGATTAATCTAAAATCTTTTATCTATTTTATAGATCAAAAAAATCTTAAATCTGAAATCCTTTACTTCTATAAAATTTTTAAACATTAGTATTATATTCTCTTTTCTCCTCATCAAAATAGCCTTCACCTTGCCTAGCCTTGCAAGTATGGCAGGTGCATAAGAGCTAGATGTGACAATTAGCTTTTCACAATCTTATCCTTGAGGTAATCAGATGAGGTGAACATTGTATAGGTAAAGGTTCAAGAGTATAAAATCCACAATTTATCGATTTTGGTTATTCTTTGGGTTATAATGATATGTTAGTATTGTAGTAACCTAATTATAGTGGTAGTTGACTCAGTTTTGGGTGCGATTCCAACAACATGGCAAAAAATGAACTTCCATTTAGTCATTTGAACAAGTTATTCACATGCCCATTTCTCAGATTACTCAATTTCAAAACTATATATAAGATCAAAATTCATTCACGAAATAGCAATTTTGAGCATTGAAACAGACAATAAGAGCAAGATTTCCCATAGTTAACCAATCTCATAGACAAATCCAGTGAAACCGGTGCAACCAGGCCCTCGTGAGAGCCAAAGAAGAAGTGGATCATTTTCTGGATTTCTTTCTGACTTCACAAAATAGTAGAAAAGTTCTCTTCCAGTAACCTCACTAACTGTCACGTACGTGCATGAATATGAAGAAAGCACAAAGACTTCTAGAAGTTACTCAATTGGTCATCCAATAGAATATAAGCATTGAAGAATCACATCTTTAATAACTCCATGTAACAATTTTAGCTCCTACTTTTTTACTTCATACAACAATTTTGACTCCAATAATCATTTTATTTTAACTTCAATTGTTACAGAATTTTATCAAATGTCCATAGACATTAAACTCTGTTCAAGCATATGTCAAACTTCACAAGGTGTGCATATCAATGTAAATCATTGCTTCTTGGATGTAAATAGAGATCTGTGTCTTTTATCTTTTTCTGTCTCTCTCTTTTTTTCATATTAACATGCATTCTGCTCTTAAAAGGGGAGGTTCATCAATTCCTCGGTTCTCTTCTCAATCTTTACATAAATACGCAGCTGATTGTTTATTTATCAGATTCATCTCAGGCCAGAATCTGCTATGTTGGGATGCTAATTTCAATGCTTTCTCACCAACTTGGTGTCGTTAAATAGTATCATTTGTGGATATTAAAAGCATTGAGATCTTAAATAGTATCATTCGTGGATATTAAAAGCATTGAGATCTTAGTCTCCTCTAGGATTTCATTACTCTTAATGATAATTTTGAACATAAAAGTGTTAATGAGAAATTTGTGAAAGATATGAAACTTGAATTTGGTACTTTCAATTCATGTTATATTTGAACATGGACTGTATATATGATTAAATATGCTTTACCGTGAACAGATATGACACTTACCCAGCATATATCTCAAAACTAATATTGCCATGATAGCCTGGAAACGACTCTACTCTTGCATTTGCAGGTGCTCCCTTGCAATGCAGTTGAACTGAACTGATAAGAGATATAATTACATGGATAATGAATAAATTAACCACTAATTGCATCGACTTAGTCTGGGAAGACATTGTTATGGAAATAGACCAAACCTCACTTTAATTTAAAAAGAAAACACTCTCTCTCTCCAGTGCATTTCTGATAGGCTTTGAAATGCTTCCATATATATATGGACAGTTCATTAAAGACAGCAAGTATAGTATTCTTATTTAAAACAATTCAGTTAGAATTCTTATTTAAAATAATTCAGTTATTTTTCGTGACTCATTTGAACCTTTTGAGATTCTGTTAAATCCTATCTCTATCTCTTTCAAAATGGTTCAAACCTAACAGATTTAAAAGATCAATCTGCTAACTTGGTTAAGCCAACACAAGATCACCGAACTACCTGCCTTCATTCTACGTAACAGAGTAGTTGTATTCATTCAATGCGTGGAAAGCAGCGTCCACGACCATACTGTGCAAATCCAATGGTGGAAGTATTAATTACATTGTTGGACACAGGATCCCAGTTGGATATTTATCAGAATGGGCACCATACATAATTTCAGAAAGCCAAAATCAGTGGGCATCTGAAATTTCAAAAAGTAACATTAAAGAAAACTCTCTTTTTTATATTATGAAATATATTATGAAGCCCTGGAGTAAGGCAGTTTTTTTGAAAATATTTCATATTTATTTTATTTTAAATTTTATTATTATATTTAGTATAAATACCTCACACGATATGTTTTATAATGTGTTAATAAATGTGTTAATTTTGTTTGTTTTAGAGAATAGAAATCATGTTCATATATAGTTTTAAGTAAAGTTCAAGTTCCAAGTAAAGGGATACATTTTTGCTATAAATAATTTCAAATCTATGGTATGGCCTGAGATGATCTATAGTTTAAAAAAGACTTAACAATCAAGAATGAAATCTTGACATTTCCGTGTAATGTGGTTTTAAATATATTCACTAAGTGGAGAGGGCATACTCAAAGCATTTTTCACACTAAAGGTTTACCTTACAATGTGGATTTAAATATATTTTTTGAGAATTTTAAAATGTAGATTTAAATATATTTTTTGAGAAAGGTAGATAAGGCATTTGATTTAAAACAACAACATATCTTTTAAGGCAACAAAAACATATTCAAAAATGACAATGGGGTAAGAAATTTCAAGGCATGTAGAAACAAATGATCAAGACAAGTGAAAATTTCTTTATTAGCCAGCACAGTAAGTGAGTTTGGGTCAATGCCAAATAGTTTTTGAGCATTTTAAAGTCATGACTTGCTCCTTTGCGAACAAGAAAAAAATCGTTTCAAAGGGAAAGTACTCAAGCCTTATCACATGGGAGAATGAGCACCATACATAATTTCAAAGCCAAAACCACTTTTTATATTATTATTATTATTATTATCCAATTTTAAGGTCACGGCCAAGTCAGACGCCAAATTGGTGTATGAGATCCCCTTGTTTGTGGTACAAGGGACCCACTTCCCGGTCAACGATTTCACTGCTAAGTCTATGAAGGCATACATACTCTACCCACCTCTGGTTTTGAACCTGGGACCTCTTAGGAGGAATTCAATGTGAAATGATGATAAATTAAAGTAGGATAATATTTCATATTTATTTTGTTTTAAAATTTTTTATTATTTTTAGATATTTTTTTTCAGTGTGAAAAGATGATATTTTAAAGTAGGATAATATTTGTTTGAAAGGTACTGGAAGATGACAATGTGGAATAAAGTAGTAGGGTTAATGGCAAAAGACACGAGGGTATCATGGTTTTAGCCAGGAAAAGGAAGATAATTTCATTCAATTAGAAATACAAGACTCAGATAAACAATTCATTTCATTTAAAATATCAGAAAATGAAAATCACATTAGAATTGCAACATGTCATCAATGAGAATGAATTTAAGAGGACCAGGGTTGCAATCTCTTTGGTGAACAATTGCTTACTCGATTTCGATTTAGTGAGTTGTAATGGTTTGACTAGATGGGCAAAATTTGGTAATTTCACTTGCACTAATTACAATGGAGCAAGTGTTCTAGATTATTTAATCTATTGGGGCTATTTGTGTGAGAAAATGGGGGAAGTTTTGATTGCTAAACATCTTTGAGATTTAAAATCAGATCACAAGCCAATTTCTTAAGTTTCTCTTGGACTAGAAAGAAGCAGTTAGGGTAAGGTAAAAACTCAGTTTGTTCAACAAAATCTTCCAAAAGAAAGAATTCTTTTAACTTCATAAAACAGTAATACCTTTAAAATAACACTAGAAAAGTTCTTCTAGAAGGAAAAAATTCTGATCAGTGACATTCATAATCACTAATTAACACATTTAATAAAAAAATTGAAAAAAAAAATAAAATTTAAAACACATTGCTTTTTGGTTAGTGTTTCATTTGATTAGAAATGCAAAAAAAACAAAAAAAAAATTGAATAAGTCAAACAATGATAACATATGTCTCAAAGCTTAAAAAAAATATTAAGAAAGAAAAAAACTGTTTTTATGGTTGCAAAGAGAGAAGAACTAATCTCCCTCTCCAATGCACTTCTGATGGACTTTGAAATGCTTTGATATATATAGACAGTTCACTAAAAACAGCAAGTATAGTATTCTTATTTAAAATAATTCGGTTATTTTTCATGGCTCATTTGAGTATTTTGAGATCCTGTTAAATCCTATCTCTATCTCTTTCAAAATGCTTCAAACCTAACCGATTTAAAAGAATAATTTGGTAAGGTTAAGCCAACACAAGATCACCGAACCTTCTCTACCTACCATTCATATCAGCCAGCCAGCTAGCTGGTGTGCCATTCATTCTTCCTAACGGAGTGGTAGTATTAATGCAATGCGGGGAAAGCAGCGTCCACGACCATACAGCCTGAGCTGGGTGCAACTCCAATGGTGTGAGTAATAATTTGGACACATGATTCCAGTTGGATATTTATCACATGGTAGAATGGGGACGCACCATAATTTCAGAAAGCTAAAACCACTTTTTATATTGTGAGGTTCTTGAGTTATATATATATATATATATATATATATATATAATTAATTAATTAATTATAAATACCTCCATACCATAATTTTGTTGGTTTTCATGTTCATATAAATTGAAGTAAAGTTCAAGTTCCTAAGTAAGGAAACAAATTTTTGTAGGTTCTATTCAGAGTATTTAATGTAATGAAGGATATTTAAAAATTAAATTATAAATAATTTTCAAGTTTATAAGTGGTTCATAAGATTTCCAAAGAGTATTTAATTTGGTTAAACCTATTTAAAAAAGACTAATAATTGAGAATGAAATCTTGACATCCTAACTCAAGAATTTTTATGGTGAAGGTTTTCTAATGTGGATTTAAATATATTCACTCAAAAGTGTTGAGAGGGCATATTCCAGCATTTTCATATTGAAGGTTTTTTATGAAATGTGGATTTAAATATATTTTCTCAAAGGGGATATAGCGCATTTGATTTAAAACAACAACATATTTTTTAAGGCAACAAAAATATATTCAAATATGATAATGGGGTAAGAAGTTTCAAGACTTGTGGAAACAAATGATTGAAGAAAAGTGAAGATTCTTTCAGAAAGTGGATTTGGGTCAATGTCAAACAGTTTCGAGACATTTTAAAGCTAGGACTAGCCTGTTTAAATGGGAGTGAACAAGAAAAAACGGTCTAAAAGGGAAAGTACGCAAGCCCTTGTAAGGGCAAGTTATTTATCACATGGGAGAATGGGCACCATATATAATTTCAGAAAGTCAAAACCACTTTTTATATTATGAGGTCTTGGAGTAAGACAACTTTTTTTTCAATGGTAAAATATGATATTTTAAATTAGGATAATATTTCATATTTATTTTATTTTAATTTTTTTTTTCAATGTGAAAATATGATATATTGAAGTAGGATAATATTTGTTTGAAGGGCTCTGGAAGATGGCAGTGTGATCCAATCGAATACTATTCTAACCAACGTTTACAGTGTGAGGATATTTTAATTGACTATGGCTTATACAGGTTTAAATGAGCATGTTAGGCCATCAATTATAGTGCATAAACACATCAACATAAGTAAATGAACTTAACATATGAAGAATCGCATGCATGTAAGTAAGAGAGAGACAAACAATGATGGTAACAGACTTCAGCCCTCCATCTCTCTAGGGCTACATCTTCGGATCTGCTTCAATTGGAATGCAGATCTTATATTTCCTTCTTCAAAGTAATCTCTCAAAGCTCTTTTGCATTCAAGCACTATGGCCAATCATTAGCTAAGCACTATGGCTCTCAATAGCTAAGCATTCTCTCTTTTCTTCCCCTTCCTTTTACATGGCTCACATAAAAAAAGTCACAAAACTACCTAAAGACTCTTCAACCCTGCCCTTGATTCTCTCAACCTACAATTGAGAAAAATAGAGAATTGGTGTGAGGTGGTTTGTCACATAAAACCCAATTTTCCTAATTTACAAAATTACATGTTGTAGCCGCTACAACACCACCCAAAATTTTGGGTATATTTAAAATTTCGGGTTCCCCCTCTGCTCGCTTAGGCGTTAAAGTCTTCCACCCGACCTGCAATCATCTGCATCCCGCCGACCTATCCCCAACCCCTCATGAGTTGCCTCGCCATCATGATCCGATGTCATCATTGCAATCACACCATATGTGGGAAGGATCATCTAGCGTGCGCCCGAACACTCTTGTCGCAGTCGCGCCAAGTGTAGCGAGGCTGCCATGCATACGTTTAAATGGAAACCTTTTGTGTATTGACGAGTAAAAGCCCTCCTGCTGTAGGTCATTAAGCATGTTGCTTGAACACTTCTCTTAAGCTTGTTAATTTCATGTGTTTCATCTGTGGTCATCGTTATTGAAGAGTAATTATGATGTTGTAATATTCCACACAGGGGTCTAAAGTCATCGTTTTTGTTTGTGCAATTAATTAATGTTGCCCCATTATTATTATTATTCAAATCATGAAGACATGTAACCTGGGTTATTTTATTACAGGAAGAACCTCTCTGTTTGCACATAAGAGCCAAGGTTTTCCCCAGCAAACAAGGAGACCATTTTCAAAACAAGTAGATGCTGGCGAAACTCCAAGGAACTCACTGATCTGCCCAAGGTCGCAGGTCGCAGGTCGCAAATCTGCTGAGGTCGCAGGTCGCAAATCTGCTTAGGTCGCAGGTCGCAAATCTGCTGAGGTCGCAGGTCGCAAATTTGCCTAAGTCGCAAGTCGCAAGTTCAACGAGTTCGCGAGGTCGAAAATACAAGGAGGTCACAAGGTCGCACATCTGTCAAGGTCGTGAGGTCGCAAATTTTCATAAGTCGCAAGTCGCAAGTTTACCAAGGTCGCAGGTCGCAAATTCAATGAGGTCGCGAGGTCGCAAATACAAGGAGGTCGCAAGGTCGCACATCTATCAAGGTCGCGAGGTCGCACGACTACCCAAGGTCGCAGGTCACAACATCTACCGAGGTCTCAGGTCGCAACATCTGTCGAGGTTGCAGGTCGCAAATCCCAGGAGGTCGCAAGGTCGCACATTGCCCCGGGTCGCAAGTCGTGGAGGTCGCCAGGTCACGAAGTCGCACCCCTTGGTAAATTCCCGACGGCGCGACCCAGCGACCCAGCGACTAGGTCGCAGGTCGCAACAACGGCTCAGGTCGCAGGTCACAAAATACTGGGTCGCAAGGAAGTCCAACCGTCGGAAAGCGGAAAAGTCAGGAACCCCAGAGGGAAGAACCTCTCTATTTGCACATAAGAGCCAAGGTTTTCCCCAGAAAACAAGGAGACCATTTTCAAAACAAGTAGATGCTGGAAAAACTCCAAGGAACTCACTGATCTGCCCAAGGTCGCAGTCGCAACCGCTCGAGGTCGCAGTCACAACTGGGCCGAGGTCGCAGTCGCAACCGCGAGGGTCGCAGTCGCTAATCCGCCGAGGTCGCGAGGTCGCAGTCGCAAATTTGCCCAAGTCGTGTGCTCCAAAGTTTACAAAGGTCGCAGTCGCAAATTCAACGAGGTCGCAGGTCACAAATCCAAGGAGGTCGCAAGGTCGCACATTGCCCGGGTCGCAAGTCGCAGAGGTCGCCAGGTCGCGAAGTCGCACCCCTTGGTAAATGCCCGACGGCACGACCCAGCGACCCAGCGACTAGGTCGCAGGTCGCAACATCTTCAAGGTCGCAAGGCAACCCAACAGGCAGGCAGGCGAAGAGTCGGGAAGCCCAAAGGGCAAGTTTTGTGCTATAAAGCTCCCTACGGGGAAAGTGTAAAGGGCTTTTCTTTTTTGGAAACTCAAGAGCTACATGGCATTGTATTGAAATATTATGCCCTTGAGCATATGAATATAGATTCTTGTTAAAACACCCTATGGTTATGATGTGTTTTGCTATGCGAACACTGTGTGTATTCCTTGTACAGTTTCAGAACATCCTATGATTAATGAAGCTGCACTCTTCATGTCATCATTTATGCGTCATGGCTATCTGTGTTGTATCAATGATGTTCATTTTGTCATTTGTTCTATTAATGAATGTTAATGAACTATTTTGTTAGCATTTCGTTTTATCTTTCAGGAAGTAAAGGGGTATCTTATCATTAAGAACTATTTCTTTGGTGATCAGACTACCTTATAAGCATTACCCCCAAAAGATGTGTTGCTAATGACATCTCTTGAGGTGTACGTGCTTTATCTATAATCTTGCTACGCATAGTGTTTGATTTGTGTTTAATACATCAATCCTGTATTCTGTATCATGTGAATAAGTGTATGTCCGCAGGTTCAAACAGGTTCTTTTGAGACCGAAGGGAAGTCGTCTTAAGTGGTAGCCGGACCCACACCCCGGACGGGATCCCTACTCCAAACGGTTCAAGGTCTAATTGGGACTTTCTACCGGGGAGATCCCCTACTATTGGCTGGACAAATTTTCCCGTCAACAGATTTGGCGCTAGAAGGAGGGCTCGAACCTCTGACCAGATGTTTAACGAAAAGGGGGGGGGCAGATGACAAGCTGAGCCTTTAGAGCCTGCAGTTAATCTCATATCTGTAATGGCTCGTTCCCAAATCATTCTCCCGAGATGTTTGTCGGAGTTTTATGAGCCTGGATACTACATCTCCGATGAACTTATGTATCACTTGTCCCAGTTAAAATTTGATGGTGAAAATGGGGTGTCCATAACCCAACACTGTTCAGATTTTTGTGACTTTGGTGAGTGCCATGAAATTGACAATGAGGGTTTGTTTTGTTTGCTTTTCTTTCTCACTCTCGAAGGTCGCGCTAAGCAATGGTGCTGCACTTTTCCGGAATCTTCCATCCATTCATTTGAACAACTCGCCAGTGAATTACAACAAGCTTTTCACATGTATGATTTTCATAACGTTTTACTAAAGATAAATGACATCAGAATGGAACCTCAGGAATCTTTAGATGAGTTCTCTATCAGATTCGTTCATTATTGTTTTGAGTTCCCTGAAAAGGATGTCGATTGGAGGTTGTTAAGAGAACAGTTCGCGTATGCGATTCTCGTTTCCCTTGAACCATTTTAGTTAGCAACCCGACCTGAGCCTAGTGTTCCCTATGACAACCCGCAAGTCAATGGTTGTTCTGACCTTGAGTCTTTCACGTACCATGTCGAATCTGAACATCTCAGTGGCTCATTATCTCTTTTGGCTCATGAAACCTACCCCGAGCCCACTCGATGCCTCCCTGGACTTAGTCCTAAATCTGGTTCACATTCAGTGCATTTTATTTGGGAAAATTCTGGTGGCATGGATAAGCAAGAAGAAAACTTCTATGTCTCTATCTAGAGCAGAAGCAGAATACATAGCAGCAGTTGCAGGTTGCAAACAAGTAATGTGGATGAAACAAACTCTCCAAGACATGAAGGTAAGCATTGATGAACCCATTTCTATCAAATGTGACAATACAAGTGCAATAAGTATATCAAAAAATCCTACATTTCATTCAAAAACAAAGCACATCCCAATAAAGTACCACTTCCTCAAAGAACAAGTAGCACAAAAATTGGTAAAGTTAGAATACGTACCAACAAAGGAACAAATAGTAGACATATTCACAAAACCTCTTGCTAAAGAACCATTCGAATATCTAAGAGACAAGCTAGGGGTAGTGTCTGCAGATGTTACTCTCTGATATGATTGAAAACAAAAAACAAAAAAAAATATAATAATAATAAGGGCTGCATACAAGAAACAAGATCAGTGCAGAAGACAGGTGATAGTCAATATCAGATAAGAAAGCATCATTCTAGGGGGAGAGTAGTCAATAAATTGTAATAAAAGATCCAGAACAATGGAACAGTGCATGGAATAGGTCCTCAAGATCAGAGTATTATGAAAAGATAGAAACCACAATGGGAAAAGTGCAACCCTTTGCCATTGATGTCAAAGGGGGAGGAAAAGTAAGCAAAAGAAGAAAGGGTCTTCTGAAAAGCAGTCAAAGGAAGTCCTGGAGGAAGCATTGGAGTATTGCCATCAATGCCAAAGGGGGAGACTGTTGGAAATATTGTCATTGATGGCAAAGGAGAACAAAGGAGCAGCACCAAGACAAGGGAGCAGATCAGATTCAGATGGAATTTTTGCAGAGAAAGAAAGTAAAGTAGCAAAGGCAGCATAGGTTTTTAATAGATGAGAGGGTTTTTGGTGGCTTCGGCTTTAATATGGATCCTTTGATGCAGAAGGTGGCTTCAATCAGCTTCAGATATATAAAAACAATGGCTAATTGTATCTTCCGGAGAAGAATTCGATCAATAGGGGTTTAAAGCTCGTAAAACAGTCAGGGCGGAAGTTTTAATCAGTCAGAGTGCAAATAATATATATATCAACGGTATATCAAGTTTTATCCTTCAATATAAATCATTGTAAATGTCATTTAGTGCAGGTCTATTCCAAGGCGAGAGGCACATTTGTTTTTCGAATGCGAAAAACCATAGGTTGTTTTCGCGTTGGATAGAAGTGGTAAGCAGTTTATTGCAATTCGAACGTGATCGAATCACATGTGGCCACATTGCATCGGGTGGTTTTACGATACAACCCATTTCACGTAAGCTCTATAGTTTTACCCATCGTGCTATTTGGAGCACGATATCAAGCGAGGTTCGTCGGATATGGAGCAGTTAAATGGACGACTGAGATTGGACTGCACAAATGAATATGTAAGTTGTATATGCTGTGGGAACCAAATATAATATTATTTTGGTGCTTTGGGTTTAACCAAAGTAAAATCATAAATACGATTAAACCAAGGTGTGATAGTTGACAGATGTAGGCCGATGTTGATACATGTTGGTACCTTGGTATATTTATCCAAAGTCGATTTGGTATAGTCAGAAGATAAGTGAATAGGTTTATCATGGTTTAGAACCATACTTTTTTGAAAGGTGAGATTGACCATCAGGAAATCTGTGGGCCCAGATATATATTGTAATGTTGATATCTTGTGTATAAACCAAAGTATGGAAGGGCAAGTTATATTGTATTTATGACTTATGTTAAGTCGGGTAATGAACCTTGAGAAGATGCGATGCGATGCAACGCAATCGCATATCAGACATCGCAAGCAAATGCGACAACCGCTAGATGGATGAACAAAGTTGTGATGCGATGGATAGTTGTGATGTGAAGTAGCGATAAAGTCAAGTGGGACCCATCGCATATCGCAATTGGAAATGCCTATGTGATAAGAATTCCTAAGTTATAGAATTTTTGATGCGATGGATAGATGCGATCCCATGGATGCGATGCGATACCATCGCATATCGCAATCGGGGCAGCAGTAAAATCACACAAACACGGTGGTCATAGAAAATGCGAAGTGCAATATAATAACATGGGGCTGATGTGGCAGCTGACATGGACCTGACCCCACAAATCACAAATAAATCAAGATGAAGTGACAATGACGTGGCAAGGTGACATGGCACGATGACATGGAGATGCCGTGGACCTGGCCCACATATCGCAAATCTCAAGATCGGAAGGGTGAAGATCGTAAGAGCAAGGTTGAATCGCCGAAATGCGAAATGCAATAAGAGTTCCGAATGTGATGCAACTTCAAAGAAAAAGTCTAAAGGATTTAAAATCCGAAGGTATAAGGTTTCCCTTTGAGAAATCACATCGGGGGGTGGAAGAGCTATGCATAGCAAGAAACACATGGGAATGCCGATGCAAATCAGCGATGCGAAATTCATCGCATATCGCAGATCACAAAGCTCAAAAGAGATACCACTCATAAACACCGAAGTGCGATAAAGGGGCCGGATGCAATACAGCTCGGAGCTATTATTTAAAAGATTTAAAGTCCAGGAGGATGGGATTTCCCTTTGTTAAATCGTATCAGAGAGCAAAAGATGATTATAATGTAAAACATAAAGGAAATCCTGAATGCAAGAATAGGCTCGGGTAAGGACCTGACATAGAGAAAAGGGCAGAATCAAGTGTTTTGAAGAACGGTGAAGGTTGAACGTTGTGGGCACGAGGAAAAGAGGAAAAGTTGGAAATAGGAGAATATGGTGGAACTATTGGAAACACAACAACAGAGTCAAGTTAGCCAAAATGACAGTAATGCAGAACTGTGTTGAATATAAGAGGAGGAACAGAAATGACTCTGACAGCAATAGAAAATACAAATGCACAATGAGCAAAGAGATGAAAGGATTGGGTGAAATATTTGTTGTAACTATAAATGTAAATGAATTGATTATTTTTATTGTATGTGATGCAAAGGCAAGTCTCCGTAGGCAAATAAAAACTCCACTATAATACACAAATGTATACATTCTGTTATATTATTCTGAATGTGCTGGACAAGAAAATGAGAAGGGGGAAGGCGAAGAGTCATACCTGTTCATTTCGAATTCCCTGTGGAATGAAAACAGTTATGAGGTGATCTCTATAAATAATGTTACAAGCATACACATAAGGGTTAGAGAGTGAGGAGTATATGGGAGAGAGTGTATGAAGAAGAAGGAGCAGACAAAGAAGCAATGAAGATCCAGAGATAAGATAGGGTAGATATGAAGGATGGAGGACAACAGTGAAGAAGGAAAAACAGAGCTGATATCCAGGTAAATCAACATATGATTTTATGGTACAATGAGGAAGTTGGTGCTTCCATATCAAGTTGTAGCTTGATAGATGTCCAATTGTATATGGCTGAGGTAGGAGCCTCCTGTAGGTTGCAGCCTACAGAAAATAGATGGGAGTTTGAGCTTCCTTGTAAGTTGTAGCTTTCAGAATTGAGGTAAAAGCCTCTTGTAGGTTGGAGCCTACAGAAAGCCAATGGTGAGAGAGCCAATGGTGAGAGGGATTTGGAGCTTGCCTTTGCATCACAACAATAATAAGATGTGGTTTTCTCCCTTATGGGTTTCCACTTATATCTGTTGTCTATGTGCATGATGATTGTGTATTGATATTATGTATTTAATTTGCTTGATAGCTGCTGCTCACTTACTAAGATTGTGGTTCCATTGTATATTTAGATGATCATAAAATGAAAGATGTACATACATGTAAAAGAAAGTTTTACAAGACCTTGATTGCATTAAACTGATTCACCCCCTCCCTCTCAGTTTAACTAAGGGTTGAACATAAACAACCTCAACATTGGTGCTGAATGCTCGACATGCTCTTCCTCATTTTTAGAATATACCAATATTTCATCAATGACACAATAAAAAATTTATCCAAATAAGGACGCAACACACTGTTCATAAAAAAAATAAATGTAGTTGGGGCATTAGTCAAACCAAATGGAACTACAACAAACTCATAATGCTCGTACCTAGTCCTAAATGCGATCTTGTAGATGTCCTGCTCTTTGATGCGTACCTGATGATATTTTGATTTCAAGTCGATCTTAGAGAACACTACTACTCCCTTCAGCTGATCAAACAAATCATCAATCCTCGGTAATGGGTAATTGTTCTTGATGGTCACTTTGTTCATCTGCCTGTAGTCAATGCACAAACTGAGAGTGCCATATTTCTTCTTCACTAAAAACACTGGTGTGCCCCATGGAGATACACTTGACCTAATGTATCCTTTGTGAAGCATCTCTTTCTGCTGCAACTTTAATTCTACCAACTTAGGTGTGCTCATCCTGTAAGGTGCCTTTGTTATTAGAGCTTCCCCTTGCATCAACTCAATAGAAAATTGTACTTCCCGGTGTGATGGAAACTCTGAAATATCTGCTGGAAAAAAATCTTAAAACTATTGTAAAACTAGATACCCATTAAACACATCTTCATCTAGCTTCCTTACCTTTGTCACTAGAGATATGAACTGCAAATATTGCACACCCTTTCCTACTATTTTGCTTGGCCTACATGGCTGTCACCATCCTAACTTATGTGGTTTTATTATTTCCTTCTAAGAACCTTGGTTCCCCATTTTCATCCAAGCACTCAATGGATTTGTTATAGAAATATACCTTGGTATTGTGAATATATAATCAATCCATACCCAATAAAATACTGTATGAACTTAATGGAAATATGTTCAAGTGTGCTACTGTAAGCATACCATTTAACTCAAATGCATAAGCTCTTACCCAATAGTGAAATATTTTCTTTGTACCTATAGCCAACTGCCCTAGCTAAGATTCTGCATGCATTTCCTTACTCAAACCACACTTATTCACCAGTTTAGGATTAGTATAACTATGTTTAGATCCATATGATGAATGATGAATCCTCTAGCTCTACATCATTGGGAGGATCCTTGCCACCCTGGTCAAACTCTGACTCTCTCTCTCTCTTCTGTGTATTTATCCTTTGAACTTGTACCCACATGTTGCGTGATGTATTTATGTGCTTCACTACCTCCTATGAGTGGAGTCATCCAGTCTACTAACCAATGATGTATGATGCTGACAATTTCATCTTTAATGACCAAATATGGAAAGGGATGCCATGTCTTTGTTGAATCCTTCTGTGCCTTGACATAAATCCTATGGAAATCAACCTTACAATTTGCAATGTTATGATACTGCTCAAACAAACTAGGTGACAGCCTGGGATGCTAATTCACCACCGTGCACAATTCCATCTCCATCCATACCCAAAAAGTCTTGGTTTCCACTTCGCATATATCTGGCTCTAGACTTAAGCCAAAACATTAATCTAACTACTTTTCATAGTACGCCCTTTTCACATAAAATAATTTTAATCCACAACTTCAAATAATTTAGATGCATACCTCACGGTCCCTTGAAAAATATTCGCTCAACTTTGCTATAACATACATACATGTATATGGTGAAATCATTGATATATCCTTTGAGGATACCATTGATCCAAAAATCAATATCTCTTGAGATGTTGTTACTCGTATCCTTGATTCGTTGTACCAATTTAGGGCTCCATGCAATAGGCTCATCATTTTTAAAGTAAGTATTATTCTTAGTCAACCTCAACAACCAATCATGTAGTTCATTAGAAAACAACGTGAAGAAAATCTCATGTTGTTCTGTGAAAATATACCTCCGCAACGGGGCTTCAGTTTTTAATTGTGGATTTCTATTTTCCTGAGCTGCGAACTCTTGTTATTTATGATCTACTCAATCTTGTATTTACTTCTTCAATGGATGAAACATCCAAATTTCCCTCAAATATATCTTGGTCCTAACAACAAAACCATTTTTTGGCTCAGTTTGGGCTCGACCTAGTTTCAACTTGGACTTCACACCAACAAAACCCTTAGACGCTGACCCTTTCAGCAACGACCTGCAAGCAGATCACAATATCACTTGAGGTGGCTATGCATGGTTGTAGAACTAGGTTTCAGTAGCCTTGGGGGATTGCACAAGGTGGCTTTACTTCTCTTTTCCTGTACTTAACCAATATTATAACATACAAAAAACTACTGTGCGGTACAACTTAAAAAATTAATTCGTGACTTTTAGATAAACATGAATACATTACAACATAAGATAAAATACGCTATTCAACATATAATTGTAAGCATTTCTTCGCTTAAACAAATAAACAACATCACAACACATATAAACACAAAATATGCACAAAAAAACTTGTTCTTTATTACAATGGATATGTTCCATGCATACAACTTCTCCGACCTGTGTACACAACTATAGGTGGCCTGCACACTAAGTTGCAGACTCTTCCTAGGTCTTTTTGCACTCAGTTGTGGAGCCTTCCCTTAGACCCAAAAATAGACTGAAGATAGAACATACAATAGTTCGAGCTCATCAACTATTAACTTATGACTTCAAAAAATCCTTACATTGATGTATATACATTACATGGACATAAAACCATGGTCCACATACCATGGGATTCGAAAAAAAAATCAACTAAAATCCCAAAACTTGTTACCAAATGAGGGGCTTCAACCCACCCTGAAGCCCCTAGACTCAGTAGATCTAACTTCGAGGTACCACGCACTTTGTTCCTCAAAATGCAGTGTCTTTGACAAAAATTGGACCAATTTGGGTTGTGCCGAATAGGCCCCCAACACTCACTTGTGACTCCTCCCGAGTCACTTAGCTGGTACACCCCGAATATTTGTTGTTATTCTATTGAAGGCATCATTGTAGTGCTAAAGCATATATGCAATATCATTTTCTTCTTGGCGCACTTCTTTGAGCAACTTCTTTGTTGTTGGTCTGGCCGTTTTCTATAGTACATATTTCTACCTCTGACGCAACTCCTTGAACTTTCCATCTACTATCTGTGAGTTTAGGAGGGCATCATCCTACCATGAATGAATCCTAACTTTTATAAGCTGTTGGCTTGAGGGGTCCTAACCCAGGTTCAATGTGCAAGGTTTGCCAAAAAACCCCTATACTACTGGCCCTTTCAGTAGTGACCTTCTTGTGCAGGTTAAAGTCTCACCCGAAGTAGTATGGGTGGGTGCTGGAACCAGGTTTCCGCACCCTGAGAAAGGATGGGTAAGGCAAGCAGTGCTGCACTAGGTCCTGTAATTTCCAGATTACCTTATTCTACGTAGGGTTAATTAGGTCTCTGTTCGCATCCACGTGCGCTAGATCTATAGTTATATGCTTTTATGACAATAACACAGCAATATATTAAACAGAACAGAATAGATCCAGATCCAGAAACACACTTACACAGGGCTTCATAGCTTAAAGATAGAAAATACACAGTACAACAATTACCAACAGTTCGCACCATATTACTCACAGATTCAGTGCTCTATCAATCCTTCTTATTCATTCATTCATCAATTCTTCCTTACAATTCCCTTCCCAACCTGCGCACATAGTAGCAGGGTTTGCACACAGCTGGACTTGGATCTCTGTGCACATAGCCAGCAGGAGTCCTTTCCCCAAAACCCAAATAGATAGCTTGACCAAAAATTTGCATCAATATCTCATCATTCTTATCCTTTACACTACAAAATGCTCTGCTATTTATAACAATCTAGCCTAGAATTTCCTATGGTCCGAAAACTATGGTTTTGGACCCCTGGTTTACCCTTTTACCCATTACAAATACGTTTGGGACTTTGACCCACCCAAAAACCCCTCCGCTAAATTAATTCTAATAAAAAATATCTAAAAATATCCAAAATGGACCAGTTTCACAGCTTGTTAGGAGAACCTGTTCCAACATTCCCCCAACACAATCTTGTGACTTGTCTCGAGTCACTACAGTGGTGCAGCTTCTATTTGCACGTGTAAGGTATCAAGAGCACGGAAGAGCAGAGGAAGCACTTCCTGAATCTAGGCCACAGCTTGCTGTGCAATGTCGACAAGCGTCAGGGAGGCAGGACCATCTGGAGCCGCGATAACTCGTTCTAGCAGATGGTGGAGGTGCGTAATGGAGGACTGAGCATCTTGGGCGAGCTGTAGTGTGGTATCGGCCCATGGTTTCAACCATTTTTGGATGATATGCTTGGTGTGGAAAAGGTTCTCAATCTTGCCCATGACGGCTAGATGCTGTGTGGAGAAATTGGAGGGTGTGGAAGCTCTGATATGATCTAGAGCAGCGTCCACCTACTATAATTCCTTCTAGATATGCTGACGCATTGAGTGGTGTTGGACTGCTATCCATATTTGCATAGATGTTTCGACCAACTTTGCACCCTGCGTAAGCTGTGCCTAAATGATATGTGCTATGTCGATGACCAAGGAAATCCATTGGGCCCGTACTTTCAGAGGTGTGTCAAACTACTATTGCGTAGTTTGAGCTCGGTGGCGAACCTCTTGCAATACTCTGGTGTACAGTCCTTGTAGCTTTGTGCGATATAGCTACGCCAGATCAATTTGGATATCCCCAACGGGTGTATCATGACTGTGAACTAGGGTAGTGCTAAGGAGTGAACACACATTGCTTCTGCTGGGTAGTACTCTAGAGTTGCGGAGAAGTCGTAGCATGTCCCTGTATCTCAGCGTTCCTTCGTGGTGTAGCACAAGTTGTGACCTGACTATGAAGCTATGAGTGGGGGACTACAGTCGTAGTGTACCCTCTTCTACTATATCGTCCAAGGCCCTTTGGCTGGGTCCTGCGGTCGTCCCTAGGGTGCGAAGGTCGGTTATTCCTTGGTCGCAGCAATGGGGCCTCTCTGTGCATGGGTCGCAGGTAATTATTTCTGCAGGAGGCCATTGTTCAATTATTTGAGCACTCTCATCAGTCCCAAGCCCTCGCAAGATGATGTCTGCAGTCGCTGAGCAGCGTGAGAATGAATCAATCGAGGGATTAGGATCTGTCATAGCAACAAGATAATGGGCGTCCCAGAGAATGTCAAGGAGCACAGAAAACCAGTAAGCCGATAATAGGAGCATATTTCAAAACCAATAAATATCCTGGTGCGAAGGTATTCTGCCAACCGCACATCGTCCGAAGCCATTTAATGGTGGAGTAGCCCGGATGAGAAACTTACCATCGACAGTTCAATTTAAACTTACCATAAATAGCTGCATTGATGGTCCACCACCTCTTTTGTGTAAGTTAAAGGTTCCCTTCTTATCAATATGAGTTGTATTGATGGTCGTTACTCATACTCGATGTCTCTTCCACGGAATGTCAGAGGCCGAATGATGCCTATAAGGTTGATGTGAGGTGTTCTAGAATAGGGCTTAGGTACCAGATCTGCTAGGTGGCCACCAATCTTGGTGAGTCATGCTCCTCATCCTCGAGCGAGACATCCTAGTCTAGTAGAGCTGCGTCAAGCACCTTCATGCCATCTATTACCTGAAGTGAGCGCCAATTCTCCCCTGTGCGCATGGGTTCAGGTGGGTTTGTAATCGAATGCACACTTAGGGCAGTGGTAACCAGGTGAGCCTATCTGAGTAGGGTTTTATCACACCTTTGAGTGTGATATGTCAGCAAGTATCTGCGTCAATCGACCAACCGCAGAACCCATCTGGCAACTGGGTTCCCTGAGGGCAGGATCACCCTACTCCAATACTTCCCCTGAGTGGGGAACACCGGCCTTTGAGCAGGTGCTCTGCGCAGTGTCAGTGGTAGTGCTAGTTCCGTGGAAATTTAAGGTTCAACACTCTTCTTACTATCACCTGCATCATTATGGCAAGGCAGATCTCCTTCCGTGGTAGAGATGTAATGGCAAATCCTGGTGGTCTGGAGACATCGTAGCGCCAAAACCTTGTGCAACCGTCCTTGCAAATTCTCCAGCTCCTCATCAGAGTCAGAAAAACATTCACTATCCTTTTCCCAGCAGAGCATCCCTTCATCCGTGGGGTTAACCCAATCTTCATCTTGCATAGTCAATTTATAAATTTGATCTATTTCCTCCTCCTCATAGGCTGGTTCAATATACTGCGCACCTTCTGCTGGATCTAGTGGCACTATGACACACATACCTTTGTTTTCAAACACCATGCTAAATTTCTTGAGATTGATGACACCTCCCATGTCTATAGCCTAGTCTAGTTCGAGGAGTGCAGGACAAGGATCCACATCTTCCACAATCTTTATTACTTCAAAGTCAGCTACGACCCTTACCACTGCGATATCAACCATGACGTTTGGTAGCCTTCCTAGAGGAATGATTTTCTGTCAATTTTCCATTCGCAGCTGGATGGTGGACCACTCTAATTTAGGCTCCCCCATTCATTGTCATGTCTGCTTTGGTAATACATTCACATCGGATCCAAGATCTAAGATGACCTGATCCATTTCGTAGTCACCAATTTTCGCAGTCAACCGCATTTCTCTTCCGGTGCATTTCTTATAGTTGTATAGTTTGTGTACATCCTTGGTATTAGGGATCAAATTTGGGCCACGCTGCGCAGGTATTCAGTAGTGCTTGGAGATTTCCCATGGCCTGCAGATTTCACAACAACTTCAGACATACCTTCAAAAAGGGTCCAACTCCTCCTTCAATCTAGAGGTGTGTCGGCGGCTACACGGGGCCTGCCACTGGTGCTTGTTCCTTGTGATTCACTCCTTCCCGAGGGGCAAGCTCCACCTTTTCTTCCTGGGTGACCATCTCGCTGCATGTCATGACTTTTATACTTGGAATCATATTCCTTAGCTCGGTGTTAGCTCTTTGTATGTTCTGCATAGGGGTGGGTTGTTTTTCCTGCATCTTGGCTATTAAAATTGGGCAATCCTCCACCACATGGTCCAGCTACGTACAATACTTGCATGATGGTCTGGTGGGATTTGGGTAGTCTTTGGTGAAGTGTCCTATTTCCCCATAGTTATAACAGATTATCTACCCATGTCCTCATCCCACACTTCCTCCCCAACCTCCTCTGCCCTTGGCCAGTGATCCTCCAAAGTGTGCAGAAATTTTGGGTGACGCAGGGTCCGATTGTACCCTATATAAGTTCCCATGATCCATCATTAGATCATAAGTATGAAATTTCTGCTCATCGTGTCCCACTGATCGTCAGAATCTGCATTATTGTTGCTTCAGCTCTAGGACATATGCACCTGGCTGAGGGAAATGGTCCATATCATGTAGTCCTGCTACCCAATAGTCATCCACCATAGCGCATGTCCACTTGACCCTAATCGCAACAGAATAGGTTCCCTGCTTGTTCCTGGGCATAACGGACTAGATCCTCCCACTTGCATGTAATCCGTTAGTAGAGGGCACTGATCCTTTGTATGGTCAGATAGCCGACATCGTATGCACCAAATATCTGTGCAACTGTCCTTTCCTCGCTCCTTTCTCAGGTTCTGTGTTTCCATATGCATAGCTCCAAGCTGTTCCTGAATTTATTGTACCCCTGCCAACGTATCCTCTCAGGGGGCAGCTTCTAGTTTCATAGCGACTTCCACAACTTTCTCCTATGACTCAAAGGTCTAATGACTCATTAGTGTTTTGAGGTGAGGTAACAACATAGCGATGAACCATTCTATATGCTTTCTATCACCATACTCGAATCCTCCTTCCCTAATTGCCTTCTTCAATCGTTGTTCAGCCTCCCATACTAACTCAGACGCACCTTGTTTGAAGTTGTTTACTTCCGCTATTAGCTGGGAATAATATTTTGGCTTTCGGAACTGTTGCTTCAGAGTGTCTTTGATATCCTGAATGGATGCGCTCCCATTCTGGGCAATGTATCACATATACCAGTCGAGGGCCTTGTCCTCGAATGCTAATGACAGTTGCGCCCTCTTTACCGTATCACTTGCCACATTTGGCACAGTCTAAACAGAGTCTAAAATGAACCAAAACCAGTCCATATCCTCATCCCCTACCCCCTTAAAGGTAGGTAGTCTCAGGTGCGCATCCATATCACTGTTTAGGGGAGCTGGTGGTATAGGCGAATTCTTACCTTTGTGTGGCCTAGGTGGTGATGTAGCTGGGGAATCTTGCTTAGCTGGTTCTTGTAACAGATTAAAGGGGTATCTCTGTCCATCAAGGTTGGTCCAATAGTATTTTCCACTGTGCGTTGCACTCCCATCTAGATCCGAGGTCATTCAGTCAGTATGACTACACAGAATACTCTTTTCAAACAGTAATATCTTAATCAATAATGGTAATGTCCTCAGAAATTTTCCCCAGAACCCTTTAAAGAATCGATGTTTGGCCTCAGAGTATGAGACAAACTAATAATTGGCAAATTTCGTCACAACTCCTCTCATCAGGCTATCCACCCAATGATCTACCATATGCGTGATAGTATTATCAGTATGTTCCAACCGCTGGATCAACTCTTGGGTCCACTAAGTGACTCGTTCGTCCTTCCAGCACTTCTGGAATTTTACAAGCTTGGCCAGCCACTCCTGGAGCTTGATCGCAAATGTTACAAAGAATATTTCGTAACTCTCAGTGAGGATGTACCTATTTTTCCACCTTTTCACTGTTAACTTCTCACTGTGATTTTCTTTTATTGTGAATTCCTGGATTTGTCTTTTGAACCAGTCTTCGATCTCCTTTCTCTCAGGCTTCTAGTATTCTCTTGTAATTACCTGATTCCTCTCTCAGACTTCTTTCTGTCCCAGCAACAAAACCATTTTTTGGCTTGAGGGGTCCTGACCCAGGTTTGGTGGGCAAGGTTTGCCAACAAACCTGTATACTACTAGCCCTATCAACAGTGACCTGCTTGCGTAGGTCAAAGTCTCACTCGAAGTAGTAGGGTGGGTGCTAGAACCAGGTTTCTGCACCCTGAGAAAGGATGGGTAAGGCAAGAAGTGCTGCGCTAGGTCCTGTAATTCCCAGATTAATTTATTCTACGCAGGGTTAATTAGGTCTCTGTTTGCATCCACGTGTGCTAGATCTATATTTATATGATTTTATGACAATAACACAACAATATATTAAACAGAACAGAATAGATCCAGATCTAGAAACACACTTACACAGGGCTTCACAGCTTAAAGACAGAAAATAAAAAGTACAGAAATTACCAACAGTTCACACCAGATTACTCACAGATTCAGTTCTCTATCAATCCTTCTTATTCATTCATTCATAAATTATTCCTTACAATTCCCTTCCCAACCTGCGCACACAGCAACAGGGTCCACACACAGCTGCACTTGGATCTCCGTGCACATAGCTAGCAGGATTCCTTTCCCCAAAACCCAAACAGATAGCTTAACCAAAAATTTGCATCAATAACTCATCATTCGTATCCTTTACACTACAAAATTCTCTGGTATTTATAACAATCTAGCCTAGAATTTCCTATGGTCTGCAAACCATGGTTTCAGACCCCTGGTTTACCCTTTTACCCATTACAAATACGTTTGGGGCTTTGACCTACCCCAAAACCCCTCCGCTAAATTATTTCTAATAAAAAATATCCAAAAGGAGATCTTGTTCCAACACAAGCTATTATTTCCTCAGAAGGTCTTGTTGTTCGAATTTCTTCCAACTGCTTATGCTTCATCTGTATCTCTTCTTCAATCCTCTACACACTTGGATCCTCATGCAGTGACGTCCAAATCTCCAAAGTGTCATCTAGCATCTTCCCACATTCTGCCACTATGTTGGAGATCCCTTTTACTGCATCTTTGAGGTCCATCTCTCTTTGCTCGCGTACTTCTAGTGGTGTGGTTGGATGGAGCCTTATTTGCAGCTCAAAAATATTCACATCATATTCAAATTTCATCTCAACAAACTTGTTCTTTGAATCTTTCATCATCAGGGCGAGCTTCGCGACCTTTTATGTTGGTGCTTCTTCCTTGCAAACCTGTACGTCTCACACTTCACTATAAGTCTTCCCAATTTATTATGCTAGATGTTGTTGTTTCTGACACACCTCATCCCTTTCGTGGATCATCTGATCAAGCTCTGTCTACATCAAAATTCTTTCCTTCTCCACCTGCATACTTATTAACAAATGACATTGTTATCTCTCTTTTAACTCTTCTTTGATGCCTTGTTGGAACTCGTGCAATGTTTGTGTGGGAAACACGACGATGTTAATGATAAAATTTTCCCATCATTTTGTGTGCTCTCTATCTTTTGTAGCTTAAAACTATAGCGCTCATCCTGGTACCAAAAAAATTATTACTCCAAATGTTGTCTCTAATCAGCGCTCTAGCTACGCTAGTTGACTTGTCTGTTCATGTGGTCTGACTGTCGGCTCCGATTGTTTGGTTGTCTGCACTAGTACCTTCAATTATTTTATTCTTTGTTAGACACCAGTTAGGAGAATGATGTATCAATCCTCGATCCCATTCCACTATTCCTCTGTCACTTCTTGAACTTTATCTCCAATCTCGTCGATGTCCCCTTCAGTGAGCACAAGTGGTGTTGCTCCTCTAGATTTGTTTGCTTTCTTCTTCTTCCATAGGCTCGTCATATTCTACTAACCAATGTTGTATGATGCTGACAAGGTCATCTTCAGTGACCGAATATGGCACGAGATGCCATGTCTCTGTTGAATCTTTTCGTGCCTTCACATAAATCCCGTGGAAATCAGCCTTGAAATTTTCAATGTTCCAGTACTACTCAAATAAACTAGATGACATTCTGGGACATTGATTCACCACCATGCACAAGTCCATCTCCATTCATACCCCGAAAGTATTTTTTTCCACTTCACGTAGATTTGACTCCTGACTTAAGCCCAAACATTAATATGACTATGTTCGTAGTACATCTTTTTATCACTCCAGTAAATTCTTAAGTTGTGGGATTTTGGTTTTTTAAGTCAAAGAATACTAGAGGTAACCACAAACCTACTTCAAACTCTATGATTTAGCCTTCCTAGGGTTCAGAGAGGGCTCTCTCTTTAAGATTTAACTTTGTTTTAGTTTCAAATATTAGGCTAGTTATTAAAGTGAAGATTTGGTTTTGTTTTGTTGGATTTGGTGGGAAAATTTCACTTGGAGGGTATATAGAGGGAAATATACTTGTCCATTGGGCTATGGAGTCTAAGTCAAGCTAAAAGAACTAGGATCAAAGCCTAAAATGTCAAATGTCTGCAGGACAAGGTAGATAACCCTTGGAGATCTTGGGAAAAATGGTTTTTGAGATGGTATGATTGGGATAAAGGGCACTTAAGGATCCTTTGATTCGGAAAAGGGAAGTAGAATATAGAGGTCAAATGGGAGAGGGAGAAATTAAGAATTCTCTGCACCAGAAATCAGAAGAAAACAAAGAAATGATAACTATTTAAAAACATGGTGCTATTAACATCTCCTGTAGTAATACTACTAGTTATACATTCAGATTTAGAATTAAAACACAGATGCATGCATGAAACAAAAGAAGATAACAATTACAATTTTAAAGAGAGTACTTCACTCCAGATATCTTATCATAGGGATCCTGAAGTATGATGCCAAAAAGGTGATCCAGTCTGCTGCTACAAATCGAAATCCAAAGCCTTCAATTCAATGAAAATATCTATAGTAATCTCCAGCAATTTTATTCCACCCCCAAAAAATACTTCCAAGAGTGAAGTATTTATATAAAATGTCTCACAAAATATCCTAGATGAATTCTAGGAATAAACTCAGGAAAATTAAATCTTTTACAACAATAATAGTGACAGTTTACTCAACAAATTAGCATGGAGTCCTATCTTATTCAAAATAAATGGAAATTGTTTTAAGACAAGAAGCAGCCGGGTGCTTATGTGTCCTCTTTGCTGGCCTTTTAGATATTTTTAGAATCTAACTTACCTTCACTGATACTCTTTCACGCTGATATTCTTTCTCACTGATACACTTTCACTTCGGATACTCTTTACCTTTAGTAATGCCTTCTTGCTGTAAAAATCTGTTTTGACTATAAAAATCAGCAAACAAAATTTTTGTTTTTCATGTGTTTGCCTTTCTTTCTTTATAGAAAATCAATCAATGCCTGCCACTCCTCATTTTTAGGAATTATAATATTCTTGAGTTTCCTAAAATTTTGATCAGCCTCAGTGTACCTGGCAAATGTGGGTTTGATGAAAAACAAATGTTTGATTTCATACTGCAAGTAAAACAAATCTTCAAAACTTTTTAGCAATACTTTCCCTGTGGGAATACCTTGGCTTGTTGGTTTTTTCACATGCTCTTTGGCATGTTCTCTGATCTTTTTGTCATAATAATTCTGAGGCATTAACTTATCATTAATCACCGTAATATTTGGAAGTCCCATTTGCCTCAAATTAGTGAATTTAACCATGAATCTAGTGACAACAGTGTTCATTCCTTCACATTTCTCCTCAAGCTGCCTCATTAGATTTATTTTGGTATTTATTTTCCTAATTTCTAGGATTGTGGTTGTTCTATCATTGATCTTTAACTCTTCAAGTTGTTGTTTGTTCTTTCTATTTAGGAAATTGATTAACCTAACAGCCAGTTTTGGTTTATCTGCCAATTCTTCTTGTGTCTTTTGAATCTCTACCTGAGCTGCCAATAATAAATCTCTCTACTAAAAAATCACCTGAATTGATGGCAAAACATCATGAATGGCTTTAATTACATTATTCCATAGGTAATTTTTAATATATGATATTTGGTCCTTGAGATTTAACTCTTTCTAGAGCTTCTTTACCTCTTCACTTAATCTGTGAGCATTTTGTTCAAGTATCTTGGCATCTATCTGAGCTGCCTTGCTTGTTTTCTCAAGATTTTCAATTTTCCTGGTCAATCTATTGATTTCATTGGTCTTCAAGGAAATTTCCTCCATTTCTTTTATTATTTGACTGCTCTCATCTATAGGTGGCAACATTTTTGTGGAAGATTCAGTCACTGAAGTAGTTGAAGAAGTCACTGGAACTACAGTGGCCGGTGGCTCCTTTGGTGCCAATTTCTCCCCTAAAGTAGATGGTACTACTGTTGTGATGACTGGGATAACAGTGGGAATAACTAGTTCCTTGACTGTATCTTTTTCTTGGACAACTTGGTCCATTTTCACTTCCATTTCTTTGATTTGACTTGTGAGTTGAAGTATTAAGCTCATCATTTCATCTTTCTCCTTCTGATCCTGTAAAACTTCCTTTGTTTGAGGATGCTCTCCTTGAGGAAGCTTGAGTTGTTTCCTCAAGGAAACAATGTCATCATTTTTATTTTTGACTAATACTTTAGCTACTTTTATGTTTGTAGGATCATATCCTACCTGCAATACGAACTCTTCTAAGGCCTTTATATATAGATATTTTTCATATAGTGAAGCTTTATCAATTTTCATTTGGTCCTGCATATTAGAAATTGTATTTTGAAGTCTATGAGCACTCATAGCTTTTGTGGTCACTGTAGAATAGAGCATCTCTGATGTTTGTCTGTGGAATTCAATCTGATACAACTCATGGATTTTATCTATGGCTACTTCTATATCAACCTTTTTCTAATCAGCCACTATCTTTGGCACTGGTACAGTGGGTTGTAAAATTGACATAATCAATTTTTGAGTTGAGTAATCAAAGGCTGATAAGAATCTATTTTGGTTACCTGCTTCTACTTCAAAAACTGAGAATATATTTTAGTTTTTATTTCCTCATTCTTCAATTTGATTTGCTTGTATTTTTCTTTAATATCTAAGTCCTTCTCCTCAGCTGAGTGTGAGGAGGAAGCCTCCATACTATGTTGCCTCTCCATTAACTGTGCATCTTCATCATTCAACTGTTCTTGATTCTGATTTGGCTCACTGACAATTACTGTGGCTACATTGGTCTCTGTCTATGCAGTTTTGGTATTCAAAGGCTGTGTATCTTCAACATCCATTTTTACCTTGCCTTTAGCTGTTGTATCTAGTTTTGGCCTCTTATTGTAAATAATTTTAAACTTTATCTCTGTGGTAGTTTCTACAGTATAAGCTCCTTCTTCCCTGATTCTTTTAGTGGATGGTTCTGGCTGTTTGGCAACTTCCAAAGGGTGACTATTATTTCTTTATTTTACTTCATCTTTTAAAGTATTCTCAATCCACTCTATTTGATTAGAAAATTTCTCTATATCTGGCTTTGACTCATGGGTAAAGGGTGTCAATTTACATTTTACCCTTAGTTTACTTAAGATCCCTTGTGGATCATAATTCCATGGAAAACTTTCTTCTAATTTGTATTCCTGTAATTGACTTGCTGCCTTTTTTTCTGCTTCTCTTTGATTACATATGAAAGGCCCATTTTGATTTTTGAGTTTAAACTGATTCTTTTTCTTAGCTGCCATAAAATTAATTGAATCTGAATTCAGGATCTGCCTAATGTATTCTAAGGCAAAGATCCTCATAGATGGATGCTTAGGTAACTTGTAGGGAAATAAGTTAGAAATAAAAACTTTGATTTCAGTGAATTCCTTGTATAAATGCCAATCACCTACTTTGCTTTGCTCTGATAGCTGCAAAATTCTCTTCATTTCCTCATTGATTCTAGGTTGTTCTACTTTTTTCAAGATGGTGGTCAATGGGTGCACAAACAACTCAGAAAAGTCTGAATAACTGAATTTTTCACCTTCTTTTCTGAGTATAGATGTCCAGAAGACAACTGATAGAGGTTTTCCTTATATATCCAATTTCTGAAGTGAAATAGGAAAGTTCTCTGATTGGAAAAATAGAAACAAGTGTAAAAGATAAGAGGTATATATGAATACCCCTTCCAGCTGCAAATTAGAAAATTGATAGTGAATGATATCAGCTATAAAACCAGCATAGTCAAATATCACTCAGGGTGACCGTCCTAGAGAAAATGTAGACAAAAATCCCAATATTGACTCATCAGTATGTTCATCGGTGAAATGCCCAAGTATAAAGGAAAGCATGGAGATAACATGCCTTGAACCTTCAGGGAACTTGAAAGTGGAATATAGAGGGCTTAATTTTGGGATTTCAATGTGCAGAGGCATGAAATTATGGAAGATCATAAACGTTTTAGGAAAGTCTAAGTTAATGTATAACTTAGTGAGGGCTTCAATGGATAATGGGACTGCTTGAGGGTCTGATTGAAGCTGCAACATTTGGTTTATAGACTCTGTTTTAATGGTAAATAAGACCTCTTTGATTGCATTGAAAATAGCTCTTTGTTCAAGGATGTAGTACTAGTGACACAATCTGATAACTTCTTGACAGGGGTGAGTCAGGGGGACTACATATTTGGGAAAATTGGATTCCCAAATATGAACATCTTCTTGCTCATCTAGGGATTTTTCAAAACAGCAGTTGTGTATATCTAACAAATTGAACTCAACTATAGGATCAGCTATTTTGTAGTCAATGTTTGCTAGAGGAATATGATCAATATCAAAAGCTGGGGGCTGCAATGGGTTGACTACAATGGCAGTATTTGGAGTCATGGCAGGAACAACTTTAGGAGTTTTTTAACCTTCAAATTTGTTTCCACTTTGTTTTTTAAGCATATTTATATACTTCTGCAAGCTTAAACTGTTTGCAGAGGAAGTTTTACTATAACAGAGGATGGATTAGGCAATTTCAACAAGATAGAATTCTTCTCTAGCTTTTATGGTCAATTGGGTCTCTCAAATGAGGTTTTAAGGCTAAAAACTGGTCAAACATAGAAAACAAGGGTTTTCTGAGTCTCTTGATTGCAAATTGGGCTCAAAATTTGATAAAAAAAGGTTTATCAAAAGATACAGGGCACCTACAGAGGATTTATGGCTTTTAGAGCTTTGAATTTAACCCTAAAACTATGAAAAAATGATCATTTTCTTTGAAAATGGTGCGTAGCGGACTCTAGGATTCCTGGAAAAATTTTTCCAGGGTTTTGCATGTTTCTGGGACTTTTGGGTAATTGAAATTAATCAATTTATTAATTATTTTTATTTTAACAGGCTTTTTAATTGAATTGTAGGTTTAATTTTTGAAAAAATACCTGTTTTGACACAGGTATAGGTTTTAACAGGGTTTTCTGCAATCTTCTGGTCAAATTGAATCTTCAGTGGTTGATATGGAGCAAGTGCGGCTCCTCAACAATTCTTTTAGGTTTCTTTGGAAATTTCAAAGGTTCTGAGTGTAAAAATAGTAGGAAGTGGCTATCAGGGGGCTCTTTGCAACATTACAGAGTCGAGAGGGAAAAATACTAGTTCAAATGCGAAAGATAGATAAAAATGCATATACAAAGGTTTTATTAAACAATATTCACATTAACCCTTTGGCATTAATTACAGGTCGTATCATGGCAAGAAGGTGGTTTTGAATTTTTGAATAGATGAAAACCAGCAGTTTATCATGTTGGTTTGGAGTGGTAAGTAGTTTTTGATCAAAGTCACAAGATCCAACCATAAATAGCCACGTGGAGGGGAGGGTTCAATGCAAAACTAGCCAATTCGCGTGGATATTGTTGGACATGGGGTTGAATGCTTCCCGTGTGTTTCGCGACATAGACTAACCGCCTCTCATGGATCCTAACTCTGGTGATTGTAGTGGAGACTAATGCCTACGGGTTTTGGTGTAACGGCAATCGTGATTCCAAAAAGTGGTATCAGAGCGACAAGTCTCAAGTTCGAAACTCACCCAGTTCACGTTGGGGGGGAGATTGTTGGACATTGGGTTCAATGCTTCCCGTGTGTTTTGCGACATGGACTAACCACATCTCGTGGATCCTAACTCTAGCGATTGTAGCAGAGACTAATGCCTGTGGGTTTTTGTCTAACGACAATCGTGATTCCAACAGATATTGTGTTTGATCAGTCATGCAGTTTGTTCACGTGATATCGTTTGTCGACTGTTGGATCAAAAGTTTCAAAGCGAACGGTGGATATTACTTGGGAGTTGCGTCAAGGTGAAAAGGTGGGACCAGGCTATTACATAGGCAGAAGGGTTAATATTTATGAAATAAAATAGTTTAAATCACTTTTAAACCAGAGTCTCATTATCGTCTGGGGATTAATTATGGTTTAAAACATTGCGACAATGTTTTTTTAGTACAATGTAAAAAGTGTAGGCTTTAGTCATGATATATACATATGCGAGGTTAATGTTTTTATTAAAACATTTGTTTAAAATGCTTTTAATAAAACATAAGCGGGCGGGGTTTATGCTGCGACATTTTTTTAAAATGTTTTTCAAATGTGCATAATAATATGTTATTTTATATAGTTTTTTAACTTTTTTGAAATAGTTAAACAACTATAGGGCAGGATATTTGCATATGGATAATCTTTTAGACCAAAGGGATTTTTATTTTGGGTTTTTTATTTATGCACATGGGATAATATACCTTAGTCAAAAGCTTATAATAGTGGTTTTTTTGGGGGTTTATTAGATATAATGGAATAAATAATATAGGAATTTATGGTATTTTTTAGGGATTTAATAAAATATGTTAAAAATTAGCATGAGAGGGGAGTGCAAAACAAAATACACATTATCTCTAGTAAAAAATAATCAAGCATTTGCTTATCTTTGTATTTCTTTGAATAACACTTAGGATAAATGTGATTTTGTGGGTTTTTATGAATGTTTATGAAGGGATGGAGTTACTTATATGGGGATTACAATTTTACTAAGTAAGAGTGTGTTTTTCCTTAGGAAAAAGGGGATTTAGTACATGAATGAAGGGTAAATGATGATAAATGAGGATTTTTAACATAAGAACCCAATATTTTCCACTAACTAGTCATAGAGTCTTGGGTCCAGTCCCAACAAAAGTCAGAGAAATTCTCTGAGCCTATTTGACTGACAGCTTAGAATACTGAATACTCATGGGGGAGGGGAAATTAGTGATTTTTCCTGATGATATATTATTTACATGATTGCTCCATTGCTTTCTACCTACCCAATCTTGTATTTCTAACATTTTTTCTTCATTTTGCAGGTGCATTTAGGTTTGCAACCTTAAAACATTTTCTTTCAAAGCATAAAAATAATATAAATCTACCTTATTTCATTTGAGGGCTTAGATTAAGATGTTGAGCTCCTCATTATTCTCTACCTATCTACTGATTTGTCAAGTTTAAATAGTTTGACAAATATTTATTCACTATCTTGAACATGAAATTGAAAACATAAAAAGTTAAGATTAAACTATTTAATTGATCATGGATTATGGAATTTATTGACACTCTGCACATAATCATTATTCTTGCAATAAAAGTAAAAGTAGTGGCATTTGGACTTGCTCACTTTCAGGTTTTATTTCTTTTCTTTTGGGGTATATATTTTTCTAAGTCCTCTGATCTTTCTTTTAGGAATTTTTACCCTCTTTTTGATTTTTTATTATTTTTGATTTTTTCAAAATATGGGAAAACAACTTGTAGAAAGCAAGGTATGTACATATTTACAAGACTTATCAAAGTCAATTAAAAATTTTATGAATCCTATTATTATAGTACCCTAACAGTGGCCCCACATGGGGATGACATTTCCTAGTGAAATATGAAGGACTCTAAGACTTAGTAGCCTTTGAAATTTGACTGAGATAACCATGTAAATGTCTTCTGATATATGCAATTTATTCATATTTATGATATTTAATTTTCAAAGCTAGGGCCTTCTCTTCAGGCTTCAACTTTGCTAAGGAAACATCCAATCCAATCTGAACTTTGCAATGTATATGTAAAATGATCAAAGTGAATAAAAACTAATTATTGGTTAACTCAGGTGAGTAGTAGTGCTTCAACATTCTGCCATTAACTATTCCTTCTTGTAGATTTTTTCCATCCAATTCTTTCATAAAGAAAGCATTATTACCTCTATATCCATAAATTACATAAGGCCCTTTCCGTAGAAAATCAAATTTTCCATGTTTTCCTTTGTCTTCTCTTCTAGAATCCCATTTAACACTTTATATCCTATGTAAAAATCATCCTCTTTAGTCTTTTTATCATAGATTTTCTTTATCTTATCCTGAATGGCTTGAGATTTGACATAAACCTCTTCCCTTATTTGTTGCAAGTGAAGAGTTTGATTTATCCTTCTTTGGATGTCATTAGTTTCAACCTGTAATTCCTGGATAATTTTCATCACTGGTACTACTAGGGAGGAAGGAAAAACAGCATCCATTCCATAAACTAGTTGGTAAGGTGAAGTACCAATGGATTTCTTAGTTGTAAGTCTATCTGCCCATAAGGCATCGACTAAATTTTTATGCCAAGCCTTTCTATTGTCTTCAAGTAATTTTTTGATGATATTTACTAGCATTTTGTTTGAGGATTTAGTTAGGCCATTACCTTGGGGGTAATATGCAATAGAGTGGCCTAGGGTAATATGGTATTTGTGGAAAAAGTCAATCATTTTCTTGGATTTGAATGCTTCTGCATTATCAGTAATTATCTTTTAAGGCCACCCAAATCTTGAAAGGATGTTGTTTTCTAGGAAGGAAATAATGACAGTATCAGTGGATTGTCTGGAGGGTATGGCTTCAATCCACTTAGTAAAATAATCAGTGGCTGTCAAAATCCACTTATGTTGGCCTGAAGAGGGAGGGTTAATTTCACCAATGAATTCTAAACCCCATTGTTGAAATGACTTTTCAATTGAAATAGGCTTTAAAGGGAGAGGTAATAATTTCTTCTTAACCTAAAAAATTTGGCACTTATGACATGAAGTAACATATTTTTTTACATCAGCAAACAAGGTAGGCCAGTAAAAACCAGCTCTTAGGATCTTGTCGGTAGTATATTTCCAGTATAAATGTCCTCCACAGTCACCTGCATGAAATTCTTCAAGTATATTGTCAGCTTCTTCCTTTAGTAAACAATTTAGTAAAATCCCACAATGATCTCTCCAAAAAAGTGCATTATCTAAGATACAAAATCTTACTGCTTTAAGTTTTTAAAATCTAGCTTTAGTTCTTGACAATCCAAGAGGAGCTTGTAATTTTTGGAGTACAAATATGATATCTGTATACCAAGGTGAGTGTGAAAAGGCTTCACTGATCGATGGAGTTGCCATCTCTTCCTGTTCATCTACTTGAGAAATGAAATTTATATCTAGGGCATTAAAATTGGATTCAGCCATAAGTCTGGCGAATCCTTGACCTTTAATGAGCTTGGTGGGTTTTATCTCTATGTCATATTCCAAGATAGTGGCAATCCACTTACCTCTTCTTCCATTAGGACCATCTTGAGTAAGAATGTCTTTAACTACAACATTTGGGACATAGGCAATAATGTGTGAGTAGAGAATATAAACTCTGAAGTCTTTAATGCCCTTAACCAAGGCTAGGTCTTGTTTTTCCATAATTTTGTACTTCAAAGAGGCATCTATAAGGGCTTTACTGAAAAAATCTATAAGTTTTTCAAATCCTTGATCATTTTTCTGCAGTAAAACTGCAGCAATATTGTGTTCTAAAGAAAATGAAAAAATCATGAAGTCTTTCTTAAAATCAGGGCTTATTAGGATTGGAGTTTTGGTTAAGGCTTTCTTGATAGAGTCAAATTATTGTTTAGCCTCAACAGTCCATCTAAGAACTGAATCTTTCTTGAGCATGCTATTCAATTCTCTAATTATTTCTGCTAAATTAGATATAAATCTTCTTAAAAAATTTATCTTACCTAAAAAATTCTTTGATGTTTCTTGGTGGGTTGATGTTCAGAATTGCTTCTATCCTATTAGGATCTATCATAATTCCTTCTTTTGATAATATATTTCCAAGTAAATTACCTTCCTCTAATCCAAAAAGACTTTTCTTAGGATTTAAAGGGATTCCATATTTCCTACACTTAATAAAAACTTGTCTCAAATGATCCAAGTGTTCATTATCTGTTTTGGAAAACACAGTAATGTCATCTAAGTAAATAACTAAGAACCCATGTATTTCCTTTGAAAAGGCTATGTCCATAACCCTTTGAAAGGTTGCTCCTGCATTCATTAGTCCAAAGGGCATTTTTACATACATAAAAGTGCCCCAAGGAGTAGTAAATGTTGTTTTAGCTTGGTCTTCTTCTTGAACTAGGATCTGGTTGTATCCTGAAAAACCATCTAGCAATGAAATCCTTGAAGAACCTACTACCCTTTGTAATATGTGGTCCATTTTGGGTAAAGGGTAATTATCCTTTAAAGATACTTTGTTAATATTTCTAAAGTCCACACACAATCTAATTTCTCCTGTTTTCTTTCTTATATGAACTAAGTTTGAAACCGAATCAGAATATCTGATTGGTGCAATGATCTGGAAATCATACATTCTCTTAACTTATTTTCCAATCAAAGGTAATAGTATAGGGTTAATCCTTCTCAACTTATGTTTAAATGGATTTTTATCTTATTTTATTGGAATATTGTGTTGAATTATGTTTGTATCATAAGATTTTAAATCTTTATAACTCCAAGCAAACACATCTTGATATTCCTTTAAAATTTCAATATATTTATCCTTTTCTTGTTGAGATAAAATTTTAAACAGTTTGATTATCTTTGGTTTTGACTCTGTACCAATGTTACACTCTTCTATGTCAGATCTTACTGGCTCCATTTTTGGTTTTCTAGCTACATCATTAGATTCAAAAATATCTTCCAAGGGGATTAAACTTTAGGTAAAAAATTACCCTTAAGATTCACTATATCTAATTCATTTTCAACAATTTCTTCAATCTCTACTTTTTCTAAGCTATCTATGTCAACTTGACTAAATTTAGTGGGTTTATCAAACTTTATTTTATTTACATCTAAGTCAGTTAAATCTATTTCACAATCCAAATCATGATTTATTGTACAATATATATCTATAATATAATTATGAAATTCTTCTTCAATGTTCATAAACTTGTAAATATGTTCATTTTGAGAAAAAATCTGCCAATACTTAACATTATCTGGGATTATTGGCCTATGTTTGACTTCAGCAGTATATCTATTATTAGGTTGGAATGGTAAGTTGCACGTGCTAGAAAAATTTGCAAGACAATGAACTTGTATATTTTGTTTTCTAGGTATAACAACAAACTTACATTCCAATAAATCATTAGTTAAATCTATGAAAGTGTCTCTATATCCGCTTAGTCTAGGATTGTAAATAGAATAAACTCCATTTACTTGTTTAATGATCAAATCTAAATCTCCCATGATTAAAATTATTTTTCCTCCTGAGTTTATAATGATTTGGAGTCCTAGGATAAGGGCTTCATACTCGGCCATATTGTTTGTACATTTGAAATTTAGCCTGAAAGCATGACCTTCAAAATGATTGGTCTCCATGTTTGTTATCCAGACTCCTACTCCTGCTCCTAACTTATTCACTGAACCATCAAATTCTAAATGCCATTGAGATTCATGAAAAATGTTATCATTGTTTGGTTCTCTCTTTTTATCTACTAGTTCAGTTTGGATTTCATTTGTTATAGTTACAAAGGATGAAAGAATCAAGGTCAGTTGGTGTAGAGTAAATGGGGTAATTTATAGATATTTCAGCACTACTGACCATGTATTTCATTAATGTTTCCCTATATAGCTTTTTAGGCTGGCCAAACACCAAGATAGTAGCATAAGACATGTCCAGTTTTAAAGATCCCTGCAAATTTTCTCCCCATGAGCGAGAAAGAAGCATACCATATTTTGGTGGGATAACAGCTACTAAAATTTCCATTAATACACTCTTACCATGGTATTGAACTAGTGTTACACACAAATCCTTAATTAAACCTGAGCATTTAACCTTACTAGAATCAAAAGAAAACAAATCTTTGTATGGCCTTGTAATTTCTAGATTCGGAGTTTCCATGATGGCTTTTGGCATTAAGTTATGGGAAGCTCCTAAATCTAGCATTGCATTATGTAGAATTTGATCATGAATGGTTAAACTGATATAGAATGGAGGAACTGCACCATATGCATGTTTTCCATTTACATCTGGGCCAAAAATCAACTCTGGCTGATCATCATTTAGATTTATGGAGTCTTCTCCATCATTCATGTTTAATGTTTCAGTTATGGTTGATTTATACAAATCATTCTTTACCAATTCAGTCAAAGGAATTGGTATTTTCATTTTTACAATTTCTAATTGTATGTTAAATGTAGGTTGAGCTTTACTGATCTGAATCAGTTCTTCTTTGGTAACTATAGTTTGTGTTGGTTTATCTTGCTTTTTTACAATTGTTTTTTCATTTTCAATTGTTTTAGGACTCTCTGTTTGTGCTTCTTGTGTTTTAATCCTTCTAACTTTCTTTTCAAGGAGTGTTTGTGAAGTAGTAGATATTCTTTTTGTCTTAGAATTTTCAGTAGAGGCTTTTGAAGCAATAGTTTGAGGGTTTACTGTTTTAGGATCAGCAGAAATATTTTTGGGATCTAAATTTGTTGTTTTTACAGAGTTAGAAGCTTTAATAATAGCAGATTTTTTAGAACCTTTTGTAACTTGAGCAACTTCATCAGTAATGTCAAAAATTTTAGGGCCTGATGTTTTCTTTGGACTAGAAATATTTTGGGAGGAATTTGAATTTTGCTTATTTTCCCTTGGAAGAATTTTCAAAACTTTTGTTTTAGGGGCTTTTACTGTTTTCTGATTTTGATTTTGGGAAGGTTTCTTAGTAGAAGATTCATTATTTTTCTTATTTCTGAGGTTATACTGGCTGTGTATTTCATTTATTGCATATTCATAACCTTACTTGTAATCAAAGGATTCACTAGAATCCAATTTAAGTTGTTGAAGTTCAAACAATTCCTGATCTTCCTAAGTTAGGAAAATAGTATTTTTGTCATCTATTCCCATTAGATTAATAGTATCCTTCTCATCATCATTATTATTCTGAGAACTTTCAGCATAGTTCTCTTGGAATGGTGGCCTAATGGTTTGGCCCGGGGATGTTTATTTTCCTTTTCCATAATTTATATTTTTTCTAAAGTTGGGATTTCTGATCTGCTGTTGGTTATCCCACTGAGGTCTTCTTTCCATATTATCTAGTCTATCAATCACTCTTTCTAAATTTTTAGCTATAACATCCATTTTTGTGTCTGAATTTTCATTTTCTTATTTGATAGTAACTCTTCTTTCATTTCTAAGTCTAGCTTTTATAGCTAGGATGTTCACTTCTACACTTACTGCATCAGTTTGCATTTTTTCTAAGGTATCTGCATCTCTTTCCCTTAATTAGTATGTCATATCTGTATCAAATCCATCAGGGAATTTGCGTAGAACATAATAAGGAGTAGGTTTCCGTTTTGTAGGGATAGAATTATAGACACTATTATACCTAGTGCAGTAATCTTGAACTGACTCATTTGGAGCTCTTTTTAAATTATCAAATTCAGACAAAATTTGAAGGGGATTATTTTTCTTCTCCCATTTATTTAAAAACAAAGTCAAAAGGACAACTAAATAAGTTACACTACCAGCAGCTAAATCTTTAAACCATTTCTTAACTGCTCCTGTTAAATTTTGAGAAAACAATCTCATTTGAACATATGAATCATCAATTTCATAAATTTCAAAGAAATATGACATCTTATTAATGTGTTGTTGAGCAGAATATTGAGTAGTGCCATCAAACAATGTTATTTTTTTATAGTCTTGTAGCATATCATGAAGTTTTTGTTGTAGGACAAGGGGGGCATATATAGTAGCCATAGCTTGAAGCTTAGCTTGACGAGGAGGTAAGGTTGAACTGCTTGGAGCTATGCTGGAAATGAGAGTGGATGAACTAAATATAGTATTTGAAGTGTTGGGAAATGAGGATGATGTTTTTAAGAAATCAAAGGGTGAACTAATGGATATAGTGGATGAAGTGATTGGTGGAAATAATATTCTGGGTTGTAGAGGCAGTTTAGGGATTAATGGATCTGTAGATGAGCTGGTAGTAGGATTTAGGAATGATGTGACAACATAAAGAAATGAATCTTTAGCTATAATTATTGCGGTATGTAATTGGGAAACTGAAGTTCTGTTTGCATGAGTCAATAAATGAGCTAATTCAATAGCTTCATCAATTCATTTAGAATAGTAACATTAATTTCCTCAACTTTGGTCTAATATTAAGCTTTCTTAGAATTTACTGCAATAGATTTATTTTTTGTATTCAAAAATGAAATAAAGGCAGGGTCTAAAACAACAGTTTTTAAATCATTTTCATATTTACTTTTAAATAATGAATGCTCAAATTTAAGATCAAAGTAAATGTCTTGCAGACTTTCTAATTCACTAGGTAATGAAATGACTCTTATGAATGAGATTTTAGCCTCTAAATTTTCTATTTGTTTTTTCTTTTTCCAATTCGGTCTGGGTTATATACTATGACAGGAGGTTTAGGATCTGGGTTAGACCTGGTATAGTAGGTTTTCCTACAAGCAAGAATTACTATTTTTCAATACCCACAACCTATAAAAATAATATTAAAGTAAAAGGATGATTTAAATGATTCCTTTAAGACTAATTTTATGACTAAGGACTGGTTATTTCCCCAGTATGGTCACTAGTAATGTTATCACTCCAGTAAATTCTTAAGTTGTGGGATTTTGGTTTTTTAAGTCAAAGAATACTAGAGGTAACCACAAACCTACTTCAAACTCTAGGATCTAGCCTTCCTAGGGTTCAGAGAGGGCTCTCTCTTTAATATTTAACTTTGTTTTAGTTTCGATATTAGGCTAGTTATTAAAGTGCAGATTTGGTTTTTTTTTTATTGGATTTGGTGGGAAAATTTCACTTGGAGGGTAGATAGAGGGAAATCTACTTGTCCATTGGGATATGGAGTTTAATTCAAGCTAACAGAACTGGGATCAAAGCCTAAAAGGTCAAATGTCTGCATGGAAAGGTAGATAACCCTTGGAGATCTTGGGAAAAATGGTTTTCGAGATGGTATGATCAGGATAAAGGGCACTTAAGGATCCTTTGATCTGGAAAAGGGAAGTAGAAGATAGAGGTCAAACAGGAGAGGGAGAAATTAAGAATTCCCTACACCGAAAATCAGAAGAAAACAAATAAATGATAACTAGTTAAAAATAGGGTGCTATTAACATGTCCTATAGTAATACTCCTAGTTATACATTCAGATTTAGAATTAAAACACAGATGCATACATGAAACAAAAGAAGATAACAATTACAAGTTTAAAGAGAGTATGCCACTCCAGATAGCTTATCATAGGGATCCTGAAGTACAATGCCAAAAAGGTGATCCATTTTGCTGCTCAAAATCGAAATCCAAAGCCTTCAAGTCAATGAAAATATCTATAGTAATCTCCAAGAATATTATTCCACCCCCAAAAAATACTTCCAAGAGTGAAGTATTTATATAAAATGTCTTAAAAAATATCCTATATGACTTCTAGGAATAAAATCAGGAAAATTAAATCTTTTACAACAATAATAGTGACATCTTGCTCAACAAATTAGCATGTTGTCCTATCTTATTCAAAATAAATGGATTTTTTTTTAAGACAAGAAGCAGCTGGCTGCTTATGTGTCCTCTCTACTGGCCTTTTAGATATTTTTAGAATCTAACTCTCCTTCACTGATACTCTTTCACACTGATATTATTTCTCACTGATACACTTTCACTTCGGATACTCTTTACCTTCATTAAAATGCCTTCTTGCTGTAAAAATCTGTTTTGACTGTAAAAATCAGCAAACAATTTTTTTGTTTTTCATTGTTTGTCTTTCTTTCTTAATAGAAAATTAGTCAATCCCTGCCACTCCTCATTTTTAGAAATTCTAATATTCTTGAGTTTCCTAAAATTTTCATCAGCCTCAATGTACTTGGAAAATGTGGGTTTGATGACAAACAAATGTTTGATTTCATACTACAAGTAAAACAAATCTTCAAAACTTTTTAGCAATACTTTCCCTGTGGGAATACCTTGGCCTGTTGGTTTGTTCACCTGCTCTTTGGCATGTTCTCTGATATTTTTGTCATAATAATTCTGAGGCATTAATTTTTCATTAATCACCATAATATCTGGAAGTCCCTTTTGCCTCAAATTGGTGAATTTAACCATGAATCTAGTGACAACAGTGTTCATTCCTTCACATTTCTCCTCAAGTTGCCTCATTAGATTTCTTTTGGTAGTTATTTTCCTAATTTCTAGGATTGTGGTTGTTCTATAATTTATCTTTAACTCTTCAAGTTGATGTATGTTCTTGCTATTTAGGAAATTGATTAACCTAACAACCTGTTCTACTTTATCTGCCAATTCTTCTTCTGTATTTTGAATCTCTTCCTGAGCTGCCAATAACAACTCTCTCTGCTCAAAAATCACCTAAATTGATGGCCAAAAAACATGAACGGCTTCAATTACATTTTTCCAATGGTAATTTTTAATATATGATATTTGGTCCTTGAGAGTTAACTCTTTCTGGAGCTTATTTACCTCTTCAATTAATCTGTGAGCATTATGTTCATGTATCTTGGCATCTATCTGAGTTTCTTTGCTTGTTTTCTCAAGATTTTCGATTTTCTTGGTGAATATATTGATTTCATTGGTCTTCAACGACATTTCCTCCATTGATTTTATTAGTTGACTGCTCTCATGTGTAGGTGGCAACGTTGTTGTAGAAGATTCAGTCACTGAAGTAGTTGAAGAAGTCACTAGCACTGCAGTGGCCAGTGGCTTTATTGGTGTCAATTTCTCTTCTAAAGTAGATGGTACTACTACTGTGATGATTGGGATAAAAGTGGGAATAACTGGTTCCTTGACTGTCTCTTTTTCTTGGACAACTTAGTCCATTTGCACTTCCATTTCTTTGATTTGAGCTGTGAGTTAAAGTATTAAGCTCATCATTTCATATTTCTCCTTCTGATCTTGTAAAACTTCCTTTGTTTGAAGATGCTCTCCTTGAGGAAGCTTGAGTTGTTTCCTCAAGGCAATAATGTCCTCATTTTTCTTTTTGACTAATGCTTCAGCTGCTTTTATGTTTGTAGGATCATATCCTACCTACAATACTAAATCTTAAAAACCCGTTATCCTTAGATCTTTTGCGTATAGTGAAGCTTTATCCATTTTCATTTGATTCTGCATATTATAAATTGTATTTTGAAGTCTATGAGCACTCATAGCTTTTGCGGTCACTGTGGAATAGAGCATCTCTGATGTTTGTCTGTGGAATTCAATCTGATCCAACTCTTGAATTTTATCTGTGGCTACTTCCATATCAACCTTTTTGAAATCAGCCACTGTCTTTGGCACTGGTACAGTGGGCTGTAAAACTGACATAATCAATTTTTTAGTAGAATAATCAAAGGTTGATAAGAATATATTTTGGTTACCTGGCTTCTGCTTCAAAAACTGAGAATATATTTCAGTTTTTATTTCCTCATTATTTAATTTGATTTTCTTGTATTTTTCTTTAATATCTAAGTCCTTCTCCTCAGCTGAGTGTGAGGAGGAGGCCTCCATACTATGTTGCCTCTCCATTAACTATGCATCTTCATCATTCAACCGTTCTTGATTCTGATTTGGCTCACTGATGATTACTGTGGCCACATTGGTCTCTGTCTGTGTAGTGTTGGTATTCAAAGGCTGCGTATCTTCAACATCTATTGTTACCTTGCCTTTAGTTGTTGTATCTAGTTTTGGACTCTTATTGTAAATTATTATAAACTTTGTTTCTATGGTATTTTCTGTAGTATAAGCTCCTTCTTCCCTGTTTCTTTTAGTGGATGGTTCTAGCTATTTCGAAACTTCCAAAGGGTGACTATTATTCCTTTGGTTTACTGCCTCTGTTAAAGTATTCTCAATCCACTCTATTTGATTAGCAAATTTATCTATATTTGGCTTTGAATCATGGATAAAGGGTGTCAATTTACATTTTACCCTTAGTTTACTTAAGATCCCTTGTGGATCATAATTCCATGGAAATCTTTCTTCTAATTTGTATTCCTATAATTGACTTGCTGCTTCTTTTTTTGCTTCTCTTTGATTACATATGAAAGGCCCAATTTGATTTTTGAGTTTAAACTGATTCTTTTTCTTGGCTACCATAAAATTAATTGAATCTCAATTCAGGATCTACCTAATGTATTCTAAGGCAAATATCTTCATAGATGGATGCTTAGGTAACTTGTAGGGCAATAAGTTAGAACCAAAAACTCTGATTTCAGTGAATTCCTTGTATAAATACCAATCACCTACTTTTCTTTGCTCTGATAGCTACAAAATTCTCTTCATTTCCTCATTAATTCTAGGTTGTTCTGCTTTTGTCAAGATGGTGGTCAATGGGTGCACAAACAACTCAACAAAGTCTGAATAACTGAATTTTGTCCCTTCTTTTCTGAGTATAGATGTTCAGAAGACAACTAATAGAGGTTTTCCTTCTATATCCAATTTCTAAAGTGAAATAGGAAAGTTCTCTGATTGGAAAAATAGAAACAAGTGTAAAAGATAAGAGGTATATCTGAATACCCCTTCCAGCTGAAAATTAGACAATTGATAGTGAATGATATCAACTATAAAACTAGCATAGTCAAACATGACTGAGGGTGATTGTTCTAGAGAAAATGTAGACAAAAATCCCAATATTGACTCATCAGTATGTTCATCGGTGAAATACCCAAGTATAAAGGAAAGCATGGAGATAACATGCCTTGAACCTTCAGGGAACTTGAAAGTGGAATATGGAGGGTTTAATTTTGGGATTTCAACATGCAGATGCATGAAAGTCTGGAATATTATAAACCTTTTAGGAAAGTCTAAGTTAATGTATAACTTAGTAAGGGCTTCAATGGATAATGGGATTGCTTGAGGGTCTGATTGAAGCTGCAACATTTGGTTTATAGACTCTGCTGTAATGGTAAATAAGGCCTCTTTGTTTGCATTGACAATAGATCTCTATTTAGGGATGTAGTACTAGTGACACAGTCTGATAACTTCTTGACGGGGGTGAGTCAAGGGGACTACATATTTGGGCAAATTGGATTCCCAAATATGAACATCTTCTTGTTCATCTAGGGATTCTTCAAAACACAAGTTGTGTATATCTAACAAATTGAACTCAACTATAGGATCAACTATTTTGTAGGCAATGTTTGCTAGAGGAATATGCTCAATATCAACAACTGGGGGTTGCAATGGGTTGACTACAATGGCAGTATTTAGAGTCATGGCAGAACAACTTTAGGAGTTTTTTAACCTTTAGATTTGTTTCCACTTTGTTTTTTAGGCATCTTTATATGCTTCTGCAAGCTTAAACTGTTTGCAGAGGTAATTTTACTATAACAGAGGATGAATTAGGAAATTTCAACAAGATAGAATGCTTCTCTGGCCTTTATGGTCAATTGGGTCTCTCAAATGAGGTTTTAAGGCTAAAAACTGGTCAAACACAGAAAACAAGGGTTTTCTGAGTCTCTTGACTGCAAATTGGGCTCAAAATTTGATAAAAAAGGTTTTTCAAAAGATACAGGGCACCTGTAGAGGATTTCTGGTTTTTAGAGCTTTGAATTTAACCATAAAATTGTGGAAAAATGATAATTTTCTTTGAAAATGGTGCGCAATGGGCTCTAGGATTCCTGGAAAAATTTTGCCAGGGTTTTTCCTGTTTTTGGGACTTTTGGGTAATTGAAATTAATCAATTTCTTAATAAAATTTTCTTTTAACAAGTTTTTTAATTGAATTGCAGGTTTAATTTTTGAAAAAATATCTGTTTTAACACAGGTATAGGTTTTAACAGAGCTTTCTGCAATCTTCTGGTCAAATTGAATCTTCAGTGGTTGATATGGAGCAAGTGCAGCTCCTCAGCAATTCTTTCAGGTTTCTTTGGAAATTTCAGAGGTTCTGAGTGTAAAAATAACAGGAAGTGGCTATCATGGGGCTCTTTGTAACATTACAGAGTCGAGAGGGCAAAATACTAGTTCAAATGTGAAAGATAGGTAAAAATTGCATATAAAAAGGTTTTATTAAACAATATTCGCATTAACCCTTTGGCATTAATTACAAGTCATATCATGGTGGGAAGGTGGTTTTGGATTTTTGAATAGATAAAAACCGGTGGTTTATCTCGCTGATTTGGAGTGGTAAGCAGTTTCTTATCAAAGTCACGTGATCCAACCATAAATAGCCATGTGGAGGGGAGGGTTCAATGCAAAACCAGCCATTTTGCGTGGATATTGTGTTTGATTAGTCATGCACTTTGTTCATGCGATATCTCTTGTCGACCATTGCATCAAAAGTGTCGAAGAAAATGGTGGAGATTGCTTGGGAGTTGCATTAAGGTGAAAAGGTGGGACCGGGCTATTACATAGGTAAAAGGGTTAATATTAATGAAATAAAATAGTTTAAACCACGTTCAAACCATAGTCTCATTAGCGTCGGGGGATTAATTATGGTTTAAAACATTGCAATAATGTTTTTTTAGTACAATGTGCAAAGTGCGGGCTTTATTCATGATATATACATATGCGGGGTTAATGTTTTTATTAAAACATTTGTTTAAAATTCTTTTAATAAAACATAAGAGGGCAGGGTTTATGATGCGACATTTTTTAAAAATGTTTTTGAAATGTGCATAATAATATGTTATTTTATATAGTTTTTTAACTTTTTTGAAATATTTAAACAACTATAGGGAAGGATATTTGCATATGGATAATATTTTAGACCAAAGGGATTTTTATTTTGGGTTTTTTGTTTATGCACATGGGATAATATACCTTGGTCAAAAGCTTATAATAGTGGTTTTTTTTGGGGTTTATTAGATATAATGGAATTAATAATATAGGAAAAGGCACTTTTTAGGGATTTAATAAAATATGTTAAAAATTAATATGAGAGGGGAGTGCAAAACAAAATACACATTATCTCTAGTAAAAAATAATCAAGCATTTGCTCATCTTTGTATTTCTTTGAATAATACTTAGGATAAATGTGATTTTGTGGGTTTTTATGAATGTTTATGAAGGGATAGAGTTAATTATATGGGGATTAAAATTTTACAAAGTAAGAGTGTGTTTTTACTTAGGAAAAAGGGGATTTAGTACATGAATGAACGGTAAATGATGATAAATGAAGATTTTTAACATAAGAACCCAATATTTTCCACTAACCAATCATAGAGCCTTGGGTCCAGTTCCAACAAAAGTCAGAGAAATGCTCTAAGCCTGTTTGACTGACAACTTAGAATACTGAATACTCATGGGGGAGGGGAAATTAGTGATTTTTCCCGATGACGTATTATTTACATGATTGCTCCACTCCTTTCTACCTACCCAATCTTGTATTTCTAAATTTTTTTCTTCATTTAGCAGGTGCATTTAGGATTGCAACCTTAAAACATTTTCTTTCAAAGAATAAAACTAATCTAAATTTACCTTATTTCATCCGAGGGCTCAGATTAAGCTGTTGAGCTCCTCATTATTCTCTACCTATCTATTGTTTTGTCAAATTTAAACAGTTTGACAAATCTTTATTCACTATCTTGAACATGAAATTGAAAACATGAAAAGTTAAGATTAAACTGTTTAACTGATCATGGATTATGGCATTTATTGACACTCTGCACATAATCATTATTCTTGCAATAAAAGAAAAGGTAGTGGCATTTGGACTTGCTCACTTTCAGGTTTTATTTCTTTTCTTTTGGGGTATATATTTTTCTAAGTCTTTTGATCTTTCTTTTAGGAATTTTTACCCTTTTTTTGATTTTTTATTATTTTTTGTTTTTTCAAAATATGGGAAAACAACTTGTAGAAAGAAAGGTATGTACATATTTACAAGACTTATCAAAGTTAATTAAAAATTTTATGAACCCTATTATTATAGGACCCTAACACACCCTTTTAAAATAAAAGAATTTTAATCCACAACTTCAAAGAATTTAGATACTTACCTCACGATCCGTAGAAAAATCTTTGCTTAAATTTGATGTAAGATATGGATGTGTCTATGGCGAACTCAATGATAAATCCTCCGAGGATACTATCAATCCAAAAATAAACAACTCTTGAGATACTGTTATGGGTATCCTAGAGTCATTGTACCAATTCAGGCTCCACAAAGTAGGCTCATTTTTTTTAAAGCAAGTCTTGTTCTCAGTCAACCTCGACAACCACTCATGCAGTTCATTAGGAAGTGACATGAAGAAAATATCAAGTTGTTCTGTGAAAATATAGCTCTATAACTAGGCTTCAATTTTTAATCGTGGATTTCTATTTTTCCAAGCTGCGAATTCTCGTTCTTTATGATCTACCCAATTTTTTATTTCAATCTTCAGTGGATACCACATCCACATGTCACTTAAACAAATCCTAGTCCCGACAACAGAACCATTTTTTGGATCGGTTTGGGATTGACCTAGGTTTGGCTTGTAATTCGCAGCAACAAAACCCTCGGAAACAAAATCTTTTGGAAATGACTTGAAAGCAGACCATAGTCTCACCCAAGGTGGCTATGGGTGGTTGCAGAACCAGGTTTATGTAGCCTTGAGGGACTGAACGAGGTGGCTTTACTTTTATTTTCCTATACTTAACCAATATTCTAACAAACAAACAACTACTGCGCAGTATAGATTAACCAATTGCTTCATGACATTTAGATAAACATGAATACATTACACCATAAGATAAACTACGTTATTCAACATATAATTGTAATCATTGCTTTGCATAAACAGATAAACAACGTCACAACAAAGATAAACAAAGAATATGCCCAAAAATTATTCGTCTTTATTAACATGGATATTTTCAATGCATACAACTTCTCGAACCTCTGCACACAGCTACAAGTGGTCTGCACACTAAGTTGTAGACTCTTCCAAGGTCTCTGCGCACTCAACTATGGAGTCTTCCCTTAACACCCAAAAACAGACTAAGGATAGAAAATACAATATTTCGTGCTCATCAACTATTAACTTATGACTTCGAAAAATCCTTACATCGATGTATATACATTACATAGACATAAAACCATGTTCCACATACCATGGTCTTCGACCAAAAAAATCAACTAAAAGCCCTAAAACCATTACAAACTAAGGGACTTCGGCTTGCCCTTAATCCCCTAGACTCCACGCAGTAGATCTAACTTCGCGATTCTACACACTCCGTTCCTCAAAATGCAGAGTATTTGACCAAAATTGTACTAATTTGGGCTGCACCCAATAGGCCTCCAACACTCACATGTGACTCGTCCCAAGTCACTCAATTGGTACGTCCCAAATCTTTGTTGTTATGCTGTTGTAGGCCTCATTGCAGGGCTGAAAGATTTCTACATTATTTTTTTCTTCTTGGTGCATGTCTTCGAGCAACTTCTCTGTTCTTGGTCTGGTTGTTTTCTGTAGTACATTGTTTTTCCTTTGATGCATCTCCTTGAGCTTTCTATATGTTTTATGCGAATGCTGGAGGGCCTCATCTTGGAATGGCTGAGTCCTCACTATTATAAGCTACTATTTCCTCCGAATATATTTGATCAGACTCTGAATATTCTTTCCTTCCATGATCCTTGCGAGCCTCTGCATGACTACTAAGGTCCTCATAGTTTCTGGGATTTCTTCTAGCTACTTTTTCTTCATCTATATCTCTTCTTTAATCCTCTTCACATTTGGAACCTCTTGCAGTGAGGTCAAAATATCCAAAGTGTCATCTAGTAGCTTCCCACATTTCACTACTGTGTCAAAGATTCCTTTTACTGCAAGTTTCAGGCCCTTCTCCTTTTTCTTGTGTACTTCTGGTGGCGTGGCTGGCTGCAACCTCATTTGCAGCTCAAAAATATTCACATAATATTTAAATTTCATCTTAGCAAACTTATTCTTTGAATATTTGATCACAAGGGCGAGATTCGTAACCTTTTCTACTTGTGCTTCTTCCTCACAGACTTATATGTCCTTCTTCTACTAGATATAGCTGTCGCTGGCATGCCTCATCACTTTCATGGATCATCTGACCAAGATCCATATTCATCACATTTCTTTCCTTCTCCACTTGCATACTTATCAACCAATGGTGCTTTTCTCACCCTTTTAACTCTTCTTTGATGACTTATTGGAACTCATGTAATGTTTGTGTCAGCAATGCAGTGATGTTCATGCTGAAATTTTCCCATCCTTTTGCGCGCTCTCTATCTTATATAACTTCAAACTGTAGCACTTGTCCTGGAACCTACAAAATTATTACTCCAAATTTTGTCTCTAATTAGCGCTCTAGTTGCGCTAGTTGACTCGTCTGTTCCAGTGGTCTAGATGTTAGCTCCGGTTGTCTAGACGTCTGCACCAGTACCTTAAATTCCACCATTCTCTCTTCGAAATCACTTAGGAGCATGATGTAGAGATCATAGATCCTGTTCCATGGCTCCTATGTCACTTCTTAAACTTTATCCCCAATCACGTTGATATCCCCCTCAGTGAGGACAAGCGATGTTTCTCCTCTATATTTGTTTGCTTTATGCTTCTCCCTTGGGCTCGCAGTAGTCATTGTAGGTACTCTTTTTCAGATGATGGATTGTGAATCCTCTAGCTCTACGTCACTGGGAGGGTCCTGGCCAGCCTAGTCATGATTTGACTTGTCTCTTTTTTGTCTTTATCCTTTCCACTTGTATCTGCATGTTGCGCAACGTCTTTATCTGCTTCATTGCCTCCTATGGGTGGATTCATCTAGTCTACTGACCACCTTTTTATGACGTTAACAAGGTAATATTCAGTTACCAAATATGGAAATTGATGCCATGTATTTGTTGAATCCTTTCGTGCCTTTACATAAATCCTTTGGAAATCAGCCTTGAAATCTTCAATGTTTCTTTACCACTAAAATAAACTAGGTGACAGAATGGGACGTTGAATCAACATCATGTGCAATTCCATCCCCATACATACCCTAAAAAGTCTTTTTTTCCACTTTGCGTAGATCTGGCTCCAGAATTAAGCCCAAACATTAATCTGACTATATTAGTAGTACACCCTTTTAAAATAAAATCATTTTAATCCACAGCTTAAAATAATTTAGATACTTCCCTCGCATTCCCTTGAAAAATCTTTGCTCGGCTTTGCTATAAGATACGAACATGTCTATGGCGAACTTAGTGATAAATCCTCCCAGGATACTATCAATCCAAAAATCAAAAACTCTTGAGATGTTGTTACTAGTATCCTTGAGTCGTTGTACCAATTCATAGCTCCACCCAGTAGGCTCGTCATTTTTAAAGCAAGTCTTGTTCTCAGTCAACCTCAAAAACCACTCATGTAGTTCATTAAAAAATGATGCGAAGAAAATATCGTGTTGTTCTGTGAAAATATAGCTCTCCAACTAGGCTACAGTTGTTAATTGTGAATTCATGTTTTCCTAAACTGCAAACTCTCGTTCCTTATGATCTACCCAATCTTGTATTTCAGACTTCGATGGATGCCACATCGACATGTTCCTCAAATAGATCCTGATTCCAACAACATAACCATTTGGTTGCTTGGTTTGGGATTGACCCAGGTTCGAGATGAACTTTGCACCAACAAAACCCTGAGATAGTAGCTCTTTTGGCAACGACTTGCAAGTAGATCGCAGTCTCACCTGAGGTGGCTATTGGCTGTTGTAGAACCATGTTTCTGCAAAATGAGGGACTGCGCGATGTGGAATTACTTTTATTTTTTTGTACTTAACCAATATTCTAACATACAAAAAAATACTGCATGGTATAGCTTAACCAATTACTTCGCGACATTCAAATAAACATTAATACATTACAAAATAAGATAAACTATGCTATTCAACATATACTTGTAGTCATTACTTCACATAAAAAAATGAACAGCATCACAACATAGATAAAAAAAAATATGCCTAAAACTTCTTCTTCTTTATTAAGATGGATCTTTTCAATGCATACAACTTCTCCGACCCATGCACACAACTGCAGGTGATTTGATCACTAAGCTGCAAACTCTTGCAAGATCTCCGTGCACTTACTCCCTAAAGACCCAAAAATAGACTAAAGAAAAAAAATACAATATTTCGTGCTCATGAACTATTAACTTATGACTTTGAAAAATCCTTACATCACATTATATACATTACATAGACACAAAACCATGGTCCACATACCATGGGCATCGATAAAGCAATCAACTAAAATCCTGAAACCCATTACAAAATGAGGGGCTTCAACCCACCATGAAGCCCCCAGAATCCATGTGGTATATTTAACTTCGCAATATCATGCACTCCATTCCTCCAAATTAGACCAATTTGGGTTGCACCAAATAAGCCCCTGTTTCTACAACTCTGAAATTTTTTGAAGGATGGATGCATTAACCTCTGCTTGCTTTTCCTATGCCTATATGATTTTGTCATTGTCTACCTTGCAACTCCCTATTTCTTCCTTCAGAGTTCTCAATGTATTTTCCAAATCAGATGAATGCCAAACACCATGCTGCTCATATGAATCATAGGGAGAATCTATGTAGTCTACCATTCCGCTATTCATCTTTGATTTGTTCTTACAATGTGCAATATGTTAGTGAAACCAAATCATAAATAAACCAACATACCTTAGTGTAGTTTTGGGAGGATACATCGTGCAAGATCAACCAATCATTGAAATACATGTATATACATATTCATGACAACATATAAACTCGTAACACATGGTATATTAGTGCATAAACACCATTCTAGTAGGAGTCAAGTCATCAATGCATAATCATGCCAAATACACACCATAACCTAATGTATGAAAACTTGAACCATAGAAATGAAAACTTGACCACATGTACCCATCTAGCATGTATAACCAAACATGAATGACCAATTCATGTTCAACATGTTATCACAAAATTTTACTTGATTGGCTGCTAATCAGACAACTTCATGTAACTGTTTCAAACCAACTTGTAACTGAAGATTAGCCTCTTCAATCTGAGAGGGCTCTCTCAAAGGGTTTAATGATATTTGATAATGATGAAACTATATGGCTAAATCTACTTGGAAAATAACTTTATTATGATGTGTGTAGGTTGAAAAGAGTACAAGCCTGAAATCATTGGGCTTATGGAGTCAACAAATAAATATTTCAGTGGTAAGTTCTCTTGACATGGAAGCTGAGGCAGGTAAGAGTTTTTAGCAGAGGTAAATCACACATGGACAATGAAATAACACAGCCATTTAATCAATAAAGGAAGTTAGAGCATACACCTATGAATTCTAAGTATTAAAGATGAAAACCACTGCAAATGGTACACAGAAAATATGGATCACATAAGCACTAAAAACTCCATGAGAATCTCAGGTTGGTCAAGAAAAATTCCTTTGTATTACTGATATCAGTTCAATTACATAAAGCTGTAGTATTGCAAAAAACCTCCAACCCTTTACAATCTCGAATATATGCCCTTTAATAGACCTTGTTACATGAGAGATGATATACCTCTTGGCTAGATTCATCGAACATTTCCTAATGACACCTTGCATAACAAGAAAACATGTTCTTTAATGAGAAAATGACAGCTATTCTATTAAACAAACATTTTCCTAATAGGACTCAAACTGCTACTTATTACATCAACTACCTTATCTCTTAAAATATTTATACTTGTGACATCTAATGATTCACATATTCAAATGAGCTATTACAAAAGTCATCACTACTTGACATCTTGATTACCCTCCTCAAAATCTGGAAACAACCCTATTTTTCAGGAAAAAAGGTCCTTATCTTTAACGAATGATTTCGCTGATGGATTGTCTTCATTTCATGGTCTTCAAGTAATGGATGATTGCTGGAAAAGTCCCATGACCGTTTGAAAGTATCCACCTATCTAAAACTTCCCATAAACCTATTCAGAAACCTTCAAAATAACTCGCTACGAAAGTATGACAATTTCGTAGCGTACAAAAAATGACCTTTGCAATCAAATTTTCTGATTCTTTCCTTTTGCATTGTGTTCATCACACCCTTACACATCCTCCATATCATTTCCTCCCCTTAGAAGCTAATCAAAATGGTTTTAAAAGAAAAAAGAAAGCTACAGGTGGTTTCGTAGCATTTTCCTGGCTTCAAGCGTAGGAAACGCTACGAAATTGTGGAAAACTCTGTAAATTCCATATTTGTTCTTAGTTTCAAAAATGTACCTTCCAGCTATATAAATTTGGTTTTAAACATGCCATTGACCTTTCAAAACATAAACCAAATAAACCTAAGAGTCTTGAGGTGTTTGTTCTTCATTGATGATGAGTTGAACAATGGGCTCCTCAACTATTGTCATTTTAAGACCCTTCTTTTCCAGCTCCTCATGGATCAATTTCAGCTGTTCTTGGAGGTCTTTAATTTGATCCTTCAGATTTTTGTTGGTATATTTAAAGTGTAGGTTCATTATTCTGACATGTTTCACCTCTTTCCTCAATGGCATAATCCATTTGATTAATTTTTGTGTGTTTTCTAGGGTCTTTGATACGTTGTCAACCTTCTCTTCCCAAACCTCTTTCATCTTTTCAAACTAAACCTTCTGAAAATTATGTTTCCTTGCCTCCTTCTTCATGACTGATATTTCATGATTATCTAGCCTCAACTATTCTCAAAGGAATTCCAACTCTATTTTTTCAATGACTTTCTCCTTTCCTTTCTTTTTCTTTCTAACTGGATCTTCTTTTGCAGGTGAAGATAAGTTAATGATAATTGGTGGTGGCTGGAAAATGTCAGTGGCTGGATGATCTTCTTTGCTTCTTTCCAAAAAATTTCTAGCATGTATTGTCATGGGCTTCCCAGCTTGAAACATAAAACTTGCATCCTCACCTTCAAATTCTAACCTCTTTCTTGATTTAGCTTTCTTGAGTTTTTGTCCACCTTCATCTATATCCTCAGCCTGGATTATAGGAGCCTCTTCAATATCAATGGCATGTAGCATTTCTTCTAAATTTCCTTTAGCCACTATTTGGCTTCTTGTAATCCTTTTTCTACCTTGTTTACTCACTATGGGCTATTGTTTTGCAGGTTTTCTCATTATTGACTTTTTTTTTGTAGGTGGAAAAATTGGTGTTTCAAATCTCTGCAACTGCTATGTTTCCATCTTTACTGGTTCACTCTACTCTGCCCTTATTGATTCACTTTGTTCTTCCACTAAAGGTGATGGTATAACTCTAGGTTTAGGAGTTCTTTTAGGGGTAATGGTATCCATTTCAAAACCACTAACAAATAGAAAAGAAGACCAATCTCTACCTAGTCTTTGTAACTCATCTAAAACCAACAATTTTATTAAACTATGATGAAAAAGTGAGGTTTCACTTCCCTCAAATTTAGCTTGAACTTTATCTGCCATTTTTTCTAAGCTTGTATGTAAATAGAAAGGTATATCAAGAGATATTTTACCAAAAAAGTGTAGTAGAAGCTTGAAGTGGTAAGAATAGACTTTATGATATCTCCCTTTACAAGTGAAATATTTCCGGATGATAAGCAGTAGCTTTGAGAAATTATCCTTCATGCAGTTCCTTGGAATGCCATTTGTAAGGTCAACTTCACTATTTTCTGGCTTGATAAACCCTTTACATTCCTCAATCTTGACTTTGAATCTTTTGAACCATTTTTCTTGTCCTCTTGGAATCCCTGTTGCTGCTGCAATGATCTCTCGTCTTATAGTGAGATTTAACATTCCCACTTTTGTAGTTGTTCCATTGAAGTTTAGGGAAAATTCTTTAGAAACCTATACATGGCATCCTTGTAATATTTCACAAAACTGTAAACATCATGTTCTTCTGAAAACCTCTATCGATGTTGGGTCTTCATTTATCAGGTTCATATCTGATGGCTCATATCTAAGACAGTGGCCACCTTTATTTGTCTTCCTTTTTGCAGCCATGGTTTTTTAATGTCTTCTCTACCTCGCTTGATCAATGATATCTGCAAAACTTTGAAAATACCAGCCACATCTTGGGCTCAACGAAATAGCTCTCCAGAGCTCAATAACATGCAAAGAAGAAATGAAGAATTACAAATGACTCAATTTGGAAATATTTTGAAGTTCAATGACCACTCATAACATAATGATGACTCATACATGCTTAAAATGGTGATGATGACTTTAGCCCTGGATATGTACCTTGATCTTTACCCTAAATAACTCGAATGGCATCTAAATTATCATTTTCAAATCATTTTCTGACACCTAATAGCTAATTTGACATGAAATATAGGAAACCTTACTTTCATAGCGTACCTTGTGTATTTTTGGGCATTTTCGCTACAAAAGTATTAGCAGTTTTTTAGCGAAAAGTGTATTTTCTCTATGTATTTCTCTATGAAAGTCTGGTTTCTTGCCTAAAATGACTCTTTTGGTGCTATAACCTTGGGAAATCAAAAATTTCAAAAAATCATGATTGATGTGACCTTAGAGGATTTGAATGAGGGTGGGTTTAGACCTTAGGATAGGCTAAAGAAGAAAAATAAAAAAAATTCATTGACCAAGTAATGCAAAATGAATCCTATAACCCTACCTTTGACACATGAACCTCTAGGAATTTTTCAAATGATGCTTCATTTTTTCTGAGTGATAATAGTGGCTCCACTTGGGATGGTGTGCCCCTATGGTACACCAAAGAACCTGTAGGTCCAGTGTTTCTATCCATCTTCTTAAAAATAAAAAACTCTGAAATTTGCCAAGCTTTCCTTCAAACTCTAATGGCCTTCACCTTGGGCTCAAGTTTGATGATCAACTTGTCTTTATTAGTAGAAAAAATAATAAAATGGAATATACACAATGGTATGAATGATAACAAAATTTAAGAGGAATAGTGCTTCAAAAACTTGCCATTGACAGGCCCTCCAACACAAGGTTGTCCATCCATCTCCTACAGAATGTAAGTGTTGTTCCCATGAAATGCAGTGACTTTGAATGGACCTTTCCAAATGTTCTCAAACTTACCATGTTTCCCCTTTTCTTCAATCCTAGCCTCCCATTTCAAAACCACATCTTGGATTTGAGAATTTTCCTCCTTGACCTTCCTGTCAAATCTCTTCTTGATTTTGTTTTGAGATTGATGATTATTGTTATAGACATCCTCCCTTCTCTCCTGCAAATCTATCAACTGATTAATCCTCCTATGAATTTCATTTGGTTCCTCCTCCAATCCTTACAGTAGCTTCATGACAGGCACTCACAAGGATGTAGGAAAGATGGCTTCCGCTCCATATACCAACTCATAAGGTGAAGTTCCAATTGATCTCTTTGTGCACACTCTATCAGCCCACAGAGCATACTTCAGCTTAAAATTCCATGACTTCTTATTTTTCTGCAACACCTTCTTAATAATCCTCACAATGCTCTTGTTAGAAGATTCAGCAAGACCATTATCTTGTGGATAATATGCAGTAGAATGCCCAAGTGAAATGTGATATTGATGAAAAAAATTAATCAGCTTCTTAGTTTTTAATTCTTGTGCATTATCAGTGATGATCTTCATAGGGCAGCCAAACCTAGACAATATATTATTTTCCAAAAATGAAATGGTAACTGAATCATTTGCTTACCTAGTTGGGATCACTTCAATCCACTTCGTGAAATAATCAGTTGCTGTCAGAATCCAACGATGTTGACCTGAAGATGATGGATGAATCTCACTTATAAAATCTAGCCCCCACTGTTAAAATGGCGCCTCAACATAAATAGGCATCAAGGGTAAAGGAACAAGCTTCTTCTTAGCATCAAAAATATGGCATTCATGGCATACATCAATATTTTTGTAGACATCTTTAAACATAGTAGGCCAATAATACCCTGCTCTGAGAATCTTATTTTTTGTTGCCTTCCAATAATGATGACCTCCACAATCTCCTTTTTGAAACACCTCAATCAATTTTTTCAGCCTCCTCTTCCAGTAAACAATTCAAGAGAATACCATCGGTATCTTTCCAATACAGATTTTATCAATGATGCAGTACCTCAAAGACTTTAGCTTTACAAATATTTCCTTGGACTTTGTCAACTCAGTAAGTGCTCTATGATTATGTAAGACAAAAAATATGTCTTTGTAACAATCTGAAATGATGTACTTTTCCTTAAAGGGAATCATCTCTTCATCTTCATCTGATAATTCTGAAATTTATGCAATTAAGTTCATGTCAAGACAGTCAAATTTTGACTGTGTCATCAGCTTTATTATGCCTTGACCTTTAACCAATTTTGTGGGCTTGATCTCTATATCATATTCCAGCAAGTTAGCAATCCATTTCCCTCTCTTACCATCAGGATCAGCTTGAGTTAGAATTTCTTTCACAACAACATTAGGAACAAAAGCTATAACATGAGAATGCATAATGTAAATTCTGAAATATTTGATGGCCTTGACCAAGGCATAAGCTTTCTTCTCTAAGATTTTGTACTTCAACTTTGAATTAGCTAATGTCCTACTAAAAAATGAAATGAGATGCTCAGTACCTTGTTGTCCTTTCTGCAACAAAACTTTAGAAATTGTATTTTCTGATGCAAATGTAAAAACCAGAAATTCTTTTGAAAAAATTGAGCTGATCAACACTGGTGCTTGAGTGAGTGCCTTATTGATCTTCTCAAATGAGTGTTTTCTTCTATTTTCCACTTGATTTCATCTCCCTTCTTCAGCATCTTTGTTATGTCCTTTACAATCTCAACAAAATTAGGAATAAACCTCCTCACAAAATTGACCTTTCTAAGGAAAGGCTGAATTTCCTTTCTGCTTCTATGCAGATCCACTTTCTAAATTTCATTGACCCTATTTGGATCAATCTTAATCCCATATTTAGAAATAATGTTCCCAAGTAGCTTCCCTAAAGTTAGAGAAAAAATTATTTTAGCGGGATTGAGATAAATACCAAACCTTCTACACTTCAGCAGAATCTTTTCTAGGTGCTTCAAGTGATCTTCTTCTCTCCTTGAGAAGATTTTTATGTCATCCAGATAGACAACCACCATCTTGTCCTTCTCCTCAAAAAAGGCAATGTCTATTTCTCTTCGAAAGGTAGCTCCTGCATTCATTAGACCAAAAGGCATTTTGGCATACATGAATGTGCCCCATGGTGTGGTAAAGGTTGTTTTCTCATGATCTTATGCATACACAAGTATTTGATAGTACCCTAAGAAACCATCAATCATAGACATCCTTTGTGAACCAAAAATGTTCTGCAAAATTTGGTCCATCTTTGGGAGAGGGTAGTTGTCCTTCATAGAGGCTTTGTTTAAGTTTCTGAAGTCAATGCGGATTCTGATTTCTCCACTCTTTTTTCTGACTGGAATGAAGTTTGCAAGCCACTTTGAGAATACATTTGGAACAATGATTTTAGCATCAAAGAGTTTATTGATTTCCTTCTCAATCAGAGGCATGAAAAGTGGATTAATCCTCCTCAGCTTCTGCTTAAAAGGCTTTTCATTTTCTTTAATGGGAATGATATGTTGAATGATAGTAGGATCATCCTTCTTCAAATCAGCATAACTCCAAGAAAAAACATCTATGAACCTTTTCATCATCTCAATATATTTCTGTTTCATGTCAACTGAAAGAAACTTTGAAAGCTTAATCATTTTTGGCATTGCTACTGTACCAAGGTTACAAATCTCTACCTTCTCATCATCAGCTTGTATCCTAGGAGACTTGAACACATCATTTTGATCAAAGCGCTTCTCAAGGGTTATGAGACCTTTGGGTATATAGTTATTCTTTAGTTGTAACACTTCATAATTTCCCTTTGTTTTAGCAAGCATGTTTTCCTGATCTACTTGTGTACTTTCAAACTCCTCTTTCAGCTCTATAAAGTATTTGACTTGTTGATCATCCTCAAAAACTTGCCAATGGATAATGTTATCAGGGATAGCAGGTCTATGGTGAACTTCAACCTCATATATTTCAGTGGAATGTGTAGGGATGATAAATAGACATGCAAAGATATCTAGGGAGTCAGCTACTGAGTTTTGTTCCCTAGTCTTCACAATAAATGAATATTCTTGAAAATTCTCCAACATCTCCATGACTAAATTTCTATATGCCCTCATTCTCACTTCCTTATTTTGATACACACCCTCAACTATCTTAATAACTAATTCAGAATCTCCACAAACACAAATATTTTGGGCACCCATTCTTTTCAAAACTTCTAAGCCCAAAATTAAAGATTCATACTCAGCCATGTTATTTGTGAAATTAAAATTCAGTTTGTAAGAAAATAACTCACTTTCATCTTCTGGAGTTGTGATCCAAATTCCTGCTCCTTCCCCCTACCTTCTTGCTGATCCATCAAATGTAAGAACCACCAACCTTCCGCCTTCTCCTCACTGATTTTTTGATTTGATGTCTTCTGAATTACAGTTTGCTAATTTTCTACTTTCTTTTCATCCTCTGCTTCATCAGTCAATTCATTGAAAATAATAGCAGATCCAAGTTCAGTATCAACAACATATATTGGAAAGTTCTAAGGTTTATCTTTACTACTTACCATGTAAGCCATCCTTTTTTCTCTATATAGTCTCATTTGCTCACCAAAAACATGAATGGTGGCATAAGTTAGTTCCATATGCATTGTATCTTTGATTTTCGTTTCCCATGACCTTGATAATAGCATGCCAAACTTAGGTGGAATGTATGCTACCACAATGTCCATGACCACTGTCTTGGCAGGGACTTCTGTAAGACCAATAACAACATCTTTTATTAAACCAATGCACTGAACTCTTTTTGAATCAAAGGAAAACAAATCCTTATATGGTCTAGTAATTTCCAATCCGATCCTTTCCATGATTACTTTAAGCATAAGATTATGAGAGGCTCCTGAATATAACATGGCATTATGCAATGTCATGTCATGAATAATAAGGTTGACATAAAAATGAGGCACCTCTTCATTCTACTCATCCTCAAATCTTGGACCCAAGTATATGGTTGGATGATATTCTTGAACATTTAGGATATCAACAGCTCCTGGTTGGGAATTCTGTATTTTACAATCTTACTTCTATATTCATTCACCTTAAGAATTTATCCAAAAGGTACTAGGATTTTGATCTTAGAGATCTCACTCTCCAAACTTAAAACATAAGCATATTTTTCAGTTTCTTTAGCAGGAAGAGGAGGTAGTGTATCTTTCATAACTTCAGCAATCTTGGGGGCATCTTTCTTGAGCTATGTTTTTTTTGTAGTAATTGGCACATTTCTTTTTCTGAGGTTGTACTGTTTCTGCATCTCAAAGATTGCATGTTGATACCCTTTAAGATAATAATATGGTTCCTCACCCTTATTTACTTCATGATCTGACTCATCACGTTCCTCCTTAGTCAAAAACATCCCTGACATGTTTTCATCTAAGCAATGAATTGAGTCTTCTTGTATTTCAGACTGCTCTTCTTAATCAACTAAGTTTTGCTGAAAAGAAGGCCTTAGTTGAGGGTCAGGTGGTTGATTTCTATTTTCCCTTGGTCTCTACTGGATTTGAGGTCTTCTGAACTAAGGATTTCTAAACTGAATTTCATGTTGTTCAAGAGGAGCAGAGGCATTCCCAAGGGCAAGCCTATCCATCATTTTTTCCATTGTCTTCATCATGGAATCAAATTTTTCATCTGAGGTAGAAGGCTTATCTTCTTCTTTCAACTTAGTCTTTCCCATCTTGGACTTTTTTGCTGCTATGATATTGACTTCCACCTTCACTGCATCATTTTTTATTTCAGCAAGTGAAGGGGATTCTCTTTCTCTTAGCAGGATAGAAAATTCATAATCAAAAGCTTCAACATATCTCAGTTGAGTTTCTCTTGGTGGAGGATTTAGATGGGTAGGGATGGATTCATAAGCTTTGTTAAATATTTTTGAAAATTTTTGAACAGTTTCATCAACAGCTCTCTTCAAACTATTATACTCAGTGAGTGCTTGTATAGGGTTGGTTCTATTTCCCCACTTCCTCAAGAATCTATCTTCAAATTAATTCCAATTATGTAGACTTCCTAGAGTAAGGGCTTTGAACCACTTTCTAACTTCACCAGTAAAGCTCCGAGCAAACAATCTCATATTTACATCCTCATGGTCAACCTCCTCCCTATCTATAAATTCATTGAAATGATCTACATTCTCTTCAGTTGTATTTTCTTCATCACTTCCCCAAGTTTTGATTCTAGCAGAATATTTTCTAGGAAGGGAATTTAAGACAACTAAAAGAGCAAGAGGGGCATACCTAGCAGGTGCAGCAGGTTGAGGAGGCACATTTCCAACCATGATGAGACTGGGACTGTGGTAGTTTTATGAACAACAGTAGTTGAGGAAGAGGAACTTTTAGGAGGAGGGTTGTTTTGTCTTTGTTGTCCAGTCACAATTGAACTCCAATTAGGAAGAGGAACACCATTTTTAATTCTTAAAAAAATTTCAAATGGGTCTATTTCCTTCAACCTATCCAAAGATTCTTTCTCTAACAGTAACTCTGAAGTGACTGCTTCCCAAAAATCTTCTTTATCTTTTTGAGTTACTAAGGCAGAGGTATCAATACCTCTTCTATGTAGGTCGAAGACAATTTCAGTTAATTATTTTTCACTTTATAACCTAAACAATACTTCTTGAATTTCATCATCAAATATTTTATCTTCAGGACTTCTTAAACTTTAGAGGACAAGGATTTTGTATGTAATGGAGTACCTGATATTGCAAAAATTCCTTGATTTCCTCTGGAGATGGTGTTTGGATTGTCCACAATGGTAGGTGGATCAGGGTCAGGATTACTCCTTGTGTATATCCTTCTCAAAGCCACCTTTAAACATATGAATTTTGAATGGAGTCACCAAGGTAGATGCAGCCTCGAATAGATTTCTGAGCTCCCACTACCTCCAGAAGTTTAGTTTCAAAATTTTAGGAAAGTATAATATTCAAGCTCCTGGAAGATGCACTAAAAGTTTATCACAAAATTGTACTTAATTGGCTGCTAATCAGACAAATTCATGTAACTTTTTCAAACCAACTTGTAACTAAAGCTTAACCTCTTTAGTCTAAGAGGGCTCTCTCAAAGGGTTTAATGATATTTGATAATGATGAAACTAGATGGCTAACTCTACTTGGAAAATAAATTGATTATGATGTGTATAGGTTGAAAATAGTACAAGTCTGCAATAATTGGGCTTATGGAGTCAAAAAATCAGTAGTTCAGTGGTAAGTTCTCTTGACATGGAGGCTGAGGCAAGTAATAATTTTTAGTAGAGGTAAATCATACATGGAACAAGAAATAACACATCCATTTCATCAATAAAGGAAGTCAGAGCATACACCTATGAATTCTGAGTATTAAAGATGAAAACCACTGCAAATGGTACACATAGAAAATATAGATTAGATAAGCACTAAAAACTCCATGAGAATCTCAGGTTGGTCAAGAAAAAGTCATTTGTATTACTGATATCAGTTTAATTACATAAAGCTGCAGTATTGCAAAAAATCTCCAACCCTTTACAATCTCGAATATTTGCCCTTTAATAGACCTTGTTACATGAGATATGATCTGCCTCTTGGCTATATTCATCAAAGTTTTCCTAATGACACCTTGCATAACAGGAAAACATGTGCTTTAATGAGAAAATGACAACTATTCTATTAAACAATCATTTTCCTAATAGGACTCAAACTGCTACTTATTCCATCAAATACCTTATCCGTTAAAATAGTTATACATCTGAAAAATAATGATTCACATTTTTGGAATCTAACGCGTCGACCACGTTCCTGTGCATGTGATTATTACCGAAAGAATTTCTACTAATTTAAATGATTCACATATTTGAATGATATATTACAAAACTCATCACTACTTGACATCTTTATTACCCTCCTCAAAATCTCGAAACAAACCCTATTTTTCAGGAAATAAGGTCCATACCTTCAACGAATGATTTAGCTGATGGATTGTTTTCATTTCATGGTCTTCAAGTCATGGATGATTGCTAGAAAAGTCCCATGACCCTTTGAAAGTATCTACCTATACAAAACTGGCCATAAACCTATTCGGAAAACTTCAAAACAGCTCGCTACAAAAGTATGACAGTTTCGTAGCGTACAAAAAATGACCTTTGCAATCAAATTTTCTGATTATTTCCTTTTGCATTGTGTTCATGAATCATCATGCCTTGACACATCCTCCATATCATTTCCTCTCCTTGGAAGCTACTCAAAATGGTTTTAAAAGAAAAAATAAAGCTACAGGTTGTTTCGTAGAATTTTCCTGGCTTCAAGCCTACAAAACGCTATGAAACTATGGAAAACTATGTAAATTCCATATTTTTGCTTAGTTTAAAAAATGTACCTTCCAGCTGTATAATTTTTTTTTCAACATGCCATTGAACTTTCAAAACATAAACCAACTCAACCTAAGAGTCTTGAGGTGTTTCTTCTTCATTGATGATGAGTTGAACAATGGGCTCCTCAACTACTGTCATTTTAAGACCCTTCTTCTCCAGCTCCTCATGGATCAATTCTAGTTGTTCTTGGAGGTATTTAACTTGATCCTTCAAGTTTTTGTTTGTAGATTTCAAGTGCAAGTTCATTTTTCTGACATGTTTCACCTCTTTCCTCAATGGCATAGTCCATTTGATTAACTGTTGTGTGTTGTCTATGGTCTTTCATACACTCTCAACCTGCTCTTCCAAAACCTCTTTCATCTTTTCAAACTAAACCTTCTGAACATTATGTTTCCTTGCCTCCTTCTTCATGACTTCTATTTCATGATTAGCTAACCTCAATTGTTCTTCAAGGAATTCCAACTCTGTTTTTTCAATGACTTTCTCCTTTCCTTTCTTTTGCTTGCTAACTGGATCTTATTTTGCAGGTGAAGATAATTCAATGATAATTGGTGGTGGCTGGATAATGTTAGTAGCTGGATGATATTCTTTGTTGCTTTCCAAAAGTTTTCTAGCATGTCTTTTCATGGGCTTCCTAGCCTGAAACATAAAACCTGCATCTTCACCTTCAAATTATAACCTCTTTGTTGATTTAGCTTTCTTGAGTTTCTGTCCACCTTCATCTATATCCTCAGACTGGATTATAGGAGTCTCTTCAATATGAATGGCATGTAGTATTTCTTCTAAATTTCCTTTAGCCATTGTTTGGCTCCTTGTAATCCCTTTTCTACCTTGTTTATTCACTATGGGCTCTTGTTTTGTAGGTTTTCTCACTATTGAATTTTGTTTTGTAGGTGGAATAGTGGGTGTATCAAATCTCTACAACTGCTTTGTTTCCATCATTGCTGGTTCACTCTACTCTGCCCTTACTGGTTCACTTTTTTCTACCACTAAAGGTGATGGTATACCTCTATGTTTAGGAGTTCTTTTAGGGGTAATGGTATCAATTTCAAAACCACTAACAAATAGAAAAGAAGACCAGTCTCTACCTAGTCTTTGTAACTCATCTAAAACCAACAATTTTATTAAGCCATGATGAAAAAGTGAGGTTTCACTTCCCTCAGATTTAGCTTGAACTTTATCTGCCATTTTTTCTAAGCTTCTATGTAAATATAAAGGTATATCAAGAGATATCTTACCAACAAAGTGTAGGAGAAGTTTAAAGTGGTAAGAATAGACTTTATGATATCTCCCTACACAAGTAAAATATTTCTGGATGATAAGCAGTAGCTTTGAGAAATTATCCTTCATGCAGCTCCTTGGAATGGCATTTGTAAGGTCAACTTCACTATTTTCTGGCTTGATAAACTCTTTACATTCCTCCATGTTGAATTTGAACCCTTTGAAACATTTTTCTTGTCCTCTTGGAATCCCTGTTGCTGCTGCAATGATCTCTAGTGTTATAGTGAGATTCAGCATTCCCACTTTTGTAGTTGTTCCATTGAAGTTTAGGGAAAATTCTTTAGAAACATGTACATGGAATCCTTGTAATCTTTCACAAAACTGTAAACATCTTGTTCTTCTGAAAACCTCTACAATTGTTGGGTCTTCATTTATTAGGTTCATATTTGGTGGCTCATATCTAAGACAATGACCACCTTTATTTTTCTTCCTTTTTGCAACCATGGTTTTCAAATATCTTCTCTACCTCACTTGATAATGTCTTCTCTGCCTCACTTGATCAGTGATATTTGCAAACCTTTGAAAATACCAGCCACAGCTTGGCCTCAATGAAATAGCTCTCTAGAGCTCAATAACATGCAAAGCAGAAATGAAGAATGACAAATGACTCGATTTGGAAATATTTTTAAGTTCAATGACCACTCATAACATAATGATGACTCATACATGCTTAAAATGGTGATGATGACTTCAACCCTAAATAGGTACCTTGATCTTTACCCTAACTGACTCGAATGGCATCTAAATTATCCTTTTCAAATCATTTTCTGACACCTAACAACTAATTTGACATGAAAAATAGGAAACCTTACTTTCGTAGTGTACCTAGTGTATTTCTGGGCATTTTCGCTAGGAAAGTATTAGTTGTTTCATAGGAAAAAGTGTATTTTCTCTGTGTATTTCGCTACAAAAGTGTGGTTTCTTTCCTAAAAGACACTTTCGGTGCTATAACCTTGGGAAATGAGAAATGTTAGAAAATCATGATTGATGTGACATGAGAGGATTTGAATGAGGGTGGGTTTAGACCTTAGGACAGGCTAAATAAGAAAAATTAAAAATTTTCCTTGACCAAGTAATGAAAAATGAATCTTATAACCCTACCTTTAACACATGAACCTCTATGACTTTGTCAAATGATGCTTCATTTTTTACAAGTGATAACATAATATAGAATCACATATGCAAGTATACACCAACAACACACAAACATGAACAATATGTGACCTAGCATAAACAAGCAATGCATATATAACATGTAGCAACATGTAAGAAAGTGTGCACTAATGATACATAAGCATGAATGACACATAATCAACCATACACTCATGACAACATGTTGACAACAACACTATCAATCCTTCCATGGCGACACCACTTTGACCATGGCCAACACAAAACGGATGCACAACACATACACCATAGGTAGGAGAACACATAAGTAATTAAAAAAAAAATGACCTATACACTACCCATCTAGTCCAAGGTTTGAAACATGCTCTGATACCACTCAGTAACACCCTCTTCCCACATCTACCAAATGTAACCGACCAACCAGGGTAAAGATGTGATGAGAGGCTACTATAATGAGATTCAACCTCCTAGGTGACCTTAAGGAAGTGGAACCTATAGACCTTCTACAATCACAAAAACACCCCCATGAGGTAACCCATCCATTCAGGCCTCTTACCCCTGGGTCACACTTACATTTTGACACCTTAAAGCCATATTCACAAGAATACACTTGCATGTCTGCATCCAGGAGGCTATAGCTACATGCATAACAATGCATGCCAGCAACAAGGGCCCCAAATACTCAGTTATGTGCCAACGTTCCCGATATTTGAGCCACCTTTTCAAGCCTAGAACCTAGTGCTTTGTCGAGAACTTCATGAAAATATTAGAGATGATAAATAACAACATGTCAATGATACAAAAGTAATCACATAAGTAGAAATAATTTGGAACCCTCCTATCCATGAAATGAATTTTGTAAAACATGTCACAAACATGAAAGCTACAGGTATAAACAATAGAAGAAAGCATAGGGGTCTCATACTTATCTGAGAATTGCTAAGAATCATTGCTCCCCTACATAATAAACTACAATACAATCTGTTTGACCATAGATACATTGTGTATTCATTTACAGGTAAAAGCATGGGGAGAGCCATACATCATCACTTTAAACCAACATAATAACAACATAAAACCATGGATACAACAACAATAGAATACACATATAAATCAGTACATTTACATACAAAATACAAAGGGAATGAATTGATCATTAATAAATGTAGAAACAAATCGTAGATGGGACTTCCACATTCCACCCAACCATAGATTGGTTGAGCCAAGTATCTCATCAATTCATCACCCCCATGCCATATTCCGAGCATGAATGTGGGATCTCATAAAACACATCAATAAAAACCAATCCATGGCTTCCTTAGGCCAAGCCACCTCAACCCTCAACCAGTGATTTCACCTCACAGACGAACATCACAACCATCACATATTGGTCTCTATCCAAGCTACTCCATGGATCCATAGTGTTTTTTCCAACCAAGGCTCTAGGAATAGTAACTCAACCCCGGTTTTTTTTTACCTCTAGAGTGTTTGTCTAACCAAGGCTCCAGGACTAGTAACTCAACCCACCTAGGGCTCCAGGACTGGTAACTCAAACCAACAACTTTCCACTGGGCTCTAGAGCGCTTGTCCAACCAAGGCTCCAATAACTAATAACTCAACCCAAAAACTAAAGAAATAATGAGAACCAACCAAAAAACAATCAATGGAAATAAACCCACAACACCATGGTTATCTAGGAAATGGAAAGGCTAGGAAAATTCGCGTGCATGCCAAAACTAGTGAGGAAAGCATACATGCAACTTGGTACATGTAATCAAAACCCACTGTAGCTTTTGATGCCGACATCCGCTTGAATTTTCCTTCTCTTCCTTTTCCTTCTTTCTCCAAATCAGCAAGTATCCACACTCTCCAAGAATTCTCCAAGAAAAATTTAAGTATCCAAGAGTATGAGAGAGAGAGAGAGAGAGAGAGAGAGAGAGAGAGAGAGAGAGAGTAATGAGAGAGCTCCAAAAATGCATTGAGAAAAGGTAACAAGTGATCCTAAAAAGAATTTTTATAGAAGAGGTCTCTATTTTCTTCATTTTCCATTATTTTTCCTTCATTTTCCTCCTCACATGCAACCTATGATATTTTACCTCCCTTTTCCCCTAACTTCCATTATTTTCATAAATAAATGTGCCAAAAATAATTTTTTCCTCTTTAATTCCTTAGCCGTTGCCTTTTCCAATTTCCATGGCCATAATAAACCATGTGAACACCAGAACTAGGATTTTTTTCCCAACATTTAGCTTGGAATACATGTCCCATCAATCATGGTTATTATTTTAACTTTATTACATGGAATTTTCACCAGGGTCGTTACACAAAAAATAATAAGTATGAAAAAAATTGCTTTCTGGTTAATGCTTGGTTTTATGAGGAATACAAGAAATCAAGGATAATGTTGAAAGAGTCAAACAATGATAACATAAACCTCAAAGATTACAAGAAAATATTAAGAAAGAAAAAGGATGCTTTCATGGTTGCAAGAAGAGAAGAACTAATATTCCTTGGGAAAAATAACCTCAAATTATTTTGGAAGGATCTCCAACCGAGAAAGACACAAAATGAAAATAATATTATAACTTCTAATTGGTTCGACTATGCAAGGAAAATTTATGAAAAGGCTGACCCTCCTCCCTTTGTCAACACTGATACTAAGCTCTTAATGGTGTAAGAGGTAGAGATGGGTGTCAAGAATTTGGGTGTTGGAAAAGCAGAATATTAGCTGAACTCCAAGAAAAGTATCTAAAATGGGGATTAAAAATTCTTGCACCTCACATTACAAAAAATTTCAACATTATACAACAGGGGTTCCTCACAGATTCGACAAATAGTCTGACAATATCTCTTTTAAAAAATGGTGACATCAATAATCTCTCCAATTATAGGACCATAATGATAAAGCCCTTGTTTGAAAATTTATTTGGAAGCATATCATAAAATAAAATCAATAAGTAGGCTGAAGAAAGAGATAAGCGTGATAAAGGGAAAGAATGTTTTAGACCTAAACATTCCATAGTTAACCACAATATAACTTTAACGAACATCATTAAAAAAAATTGGGAGAAAAAGGAAAAGGCCTTATCTTTGGCACAAAATGGAGGAACTTGGGGAAAGTTGGGGTTCCTAGGCATCTTAGAGCAGTTGTGCATAGAATGCATGAAGAGATGAAAGTCAAAATTAAAACTTGAACACACATCTATGAAAGTTTTAGAAGTGATATTGGGGTCAAGCAAGTTTTCCAATTGTCTCCCACCCTTTTTGGTTTATATATTGACAAATTTGAAGAGAGGATAAATTCGCAAGGGGGTGTCAGTGTCCATTTGGGTGACTTTGGTATAAGGATTTTTTTTGTAATGTACACCTCCCCTCACATCTACCCAAGTAGCCATAAAAATAGGGTAAACATGAGCTCAAGGCAATTAAGAGTAGAATCAACCTCCTTGGTGGGTGACTTTAAGAAAGTGGAATCAACACAAAAAACCATAACACATACTACTTGCACCTGCTACGGGAACCCCAGAGGCTATCCCAGTCATCAAGAAAACTTGTCCCTGCGTCCCACTGAATTTTACTGAAGAAAATCCCTAGATGCTCCCTTGATATGGGCAAGGGTGCATCTGAGAGGATTTGGACACTCCCACAACATAGCCATGCGTGTGTCTAGGGGTTGATTTTCCCAGACCTATGCCCATGTCCGTGGGATTTTAGGCACTTTTTAAGCCAAAAATCCCGAACACTACCCAATATTTCCTCTAGCTCTCATAATCCATTAGACACATGATGAAAATGCCAAATAACCAAAAATTGACTCCCGGACTAGGCCTGACCATCCCAAGTTGGGACTAACATTATGTCAAACACTTGGCATGAATGAAGGATAAAAATATAGGATACAAGACAGAGCATGAATGACTGAAAAATTTTATGAGACGTTACAAGAAGTATCCTCACTCTCTTCCTTGAACAAATATGACATGAATTAGGTCTTACATCCATTATTTTAACAATTACAATTAAATACTTGAAACTACCATGACATGAACTGGTCATTTAACCATGCTTATAACTAGCATAAAACCATAGAAATAACAGTGAGATAAAAAACATTAAATACACAAATTAATAAGTAAAAAATCAAGAGAAATTAGCTTTCATTAATCATAGGCAACAACCGACCAGGTTTGGGACTTCCATGTACCACCCGACCATATAAGACATCGATAAGAATAATATCTCTTTAGCTAATCACCCTCATGCCATATTCCAAGCATGAATGTGGGATCTCATGGATAAAAAAATCCAAAACCAATCAAGGGAATCTAGAGGTTAAACCACCTCCACCCTCACCATACCATGATCACACAAAAACTAGTGCTCTGATCACAAAACCAAACCGAGCTTGGAATGCCTCTGAAAATCCATTTCTATCCTTGAGTAATTTTCCATCTCCTCGTCTCTGAGGCTTTATCGCAATCCAATCCTGGATCACTAAGCCCCAAAACAAGACACCACCCTTAGACTTTACCATGTATCCTGCCAAAATTGGTCAAGGGATTCCTAGGCCTTTGGGAATTTTCCTTGAGACCACCTCTACCCCGGATTCTGAAATCCATTCACCAATTCCAAAGCTCAAAACCGAGATCAAAATACTAACACACCATGGCATCCAAAAAAAAGGCAAGGCAAGGCTGAAAACCATTGTCAAAACCCGGAAAAAACATGTCACCAACAACAAGAGAAAAAAATACCAACATGAATAAGCCATACATGCCCAAACCAGCTAGGAAATCACAAATGCAATATGTTACCTACAAGTATTCCCATTGAAGTTGTTAGATCCTGCTCTTCCATTCTTGATCTTTCATTTCCTTCCCTTTTCTTGTCCTTTCTTTACTTGTTTTCCTCCTTCTTGGCTCAATGTTGAAATGATCGAAGAAAACTCTAAGTATCCATGAGTGTAAGAGAGAGAGAAAAATGAGAGAGCTCCAAAAATGAACTGATAAAAAGGGTACCAACTGATAATCATAAGCCTTTTTATCAAATTAGGCCTCTATTTTCTTCATTTTCCATAATTTTCCACCTTACACGCAACCTGTTACCTTTTACCTTCATTTTCTCCTATTTTCCTTTATTTTCATAAATAAATGTGCCAAAAATACTTTTTTCCTCTTTAATGCCTTAGCCATTATCCTTGCCAATTTTCATTATACATAAACACATATCCAATGATGCCCATTAGGATATTGTTTTCCCAACATTCAACTTGAAATAAGTGTCCCTTAACCATGGTCTTATTTTTTACTTGATTAACCTTTTATTACATGAAATTTTTCCTGGGTCTATTACAAAACCCTCCCTCCATGGGGCACACCATCCTCGGTGTTAAACCACACCTACACCTAATTAAAAACTCTAAAAAGCAAACATACTTCTCATGGAGCTTTATAACATATCTCGATGTAGTATATACAATGATAAACCTGCTGAAAAGAAAAAACCATGATAACATGACCATATAACATCCATACTGCTTATTTGAGATTTATAACTTATATCGTGGTGGTATTTACATCCATTTACATATTTACATATACCAAAACATCACCAAAACATATGCCAAAGATATACCAAATATCATACCAAAAATGCTTTTCCTCAATCGACAAACAATGAAGTATACATAGTGATCAAGTGCTCAGTGTAAAAGCTCAAAAATGAAAGTGCTCAAAATTTATTAGAAATGGAACGATCATGACTGGCCCATTTCTAGGAATCTGGCGCACTTTGTTTTGTCGAAAACTGACTCCAGATGAAGAATTTATAGCCCGTTGACTGTCGTTCAGAACATGCGAATTTTAAAAAAAAAATTGTAGACCAGTGATAGGTTGATGACATGGAAACCCAGTCAACATGCAAGGAATATTCTTTATTTTTTTCCAAGTAGCACTGTGACAAGTGTCACAACATGATTTTTCAGGTTGGTTTGAAAGTGATTTTTTTTATATATCTGCTCCTAAGGTTGAATTCGATTTTTTTATTGGTTAGGGACAACCCAACCAAACGCTGACACGTGGTGCAACCAGGGGCCTCCATGTTCCCCCTTTGGTGGACCCTCTCCAACTCCAAGGTTCAAATTTCAGTATATGTTAAGGTCAAATTTCATCATTTGTGTGTCCAAAGGTTGGTTTTAACATATGGTCTAAAGTCCAAATATGATGGTGGGTGCAATTATTTATAATACAAATAAAAAATATGGGTTATGAAAAATTCCAAAGCATGGCACATATATTTTATAACCATAGTCCACGCATTACATTTACCATAGTCTGAAGACTTAATCCAACGCTGAAACATTATACCAAGGTCAAAGGTTTGGGTGGCGGTTTGGAACATATATATTTTTGGTGGAAAAAAATTATATCAGATGAGCGGAGGTCAGGGTCGAACCCACGTCCTCCCCTGTTCCAACGTAGCGGCTAACCAATAGCCCATAAAATTGTACTATGCACTAATTAAACCATGATTTGTATAAACACACTTAGTGCGCCATTAATCTGCTCTTATCGCAATTAATCCAGATTACAATTAATTTAAAATTGCAGTTAAATTTGGTGGAGATTTCAGCGGTTCCCCCAGTTTCGGCGAATTGCCAACTTTAGCGGTCTTAACTAGAGTCTTCTCTAGTTTTGGAGGAGGATTCTAGGAAAAAAAATAAATTGACCATATATTGAGGAATTTTCGACCAATTTTGGCTCGGGAAGAGTCATTCCTAGTAGATTGGCATGCTCTGAATCCATTGGTACAGGTTGCAAAGGTAGAGGAGCAATTCAAAAGGTTTTTTTGTCACTTTGAAGAAAAAAGGAAGCCGAGGACCACAAGGAGGGAAGTTCATGCCTAGATCAGTTGAAGACCAAATTGAGAGAATGAATATTCATTTATGATAGATTTGAGCATTCTGAACTCATTGGAGTATTTTTCAGGAGTTGTAGGTGAATGTAAACATCAATTTTTTTCACTTTTGAGCTAATACAAAGGCCCAAGCCATGGAAGATGGACCAAGGAGATGTAACCTAGGAGGGGTGAAATTCTTCATCAAAGCTCTGTGTTGTTGGATCAATTGTGATGGTTTTTTGTGTATTTTTTTTTCTTCTGTTGTTCAGCATTTTATTTTCATACTTTATGCTCTTGAATTCACTCATAAAAATTAGTTGATTTACCTCTTTGACACACATAAGAAACAAGGAAACCTATGTACATCAAACATAAGATCAGCAAATAAATTTTAAATCTGAAGATGAAATTAACACAATAAAACTAAATTTAATACATAGATCAAGTTGCTATCAGAGCCTGGTTGAAAGACAAGGTTATTTTCTTGATAATAGCTTGAGTTTTGTGCAAGTTTAATGGTTGCAAATTTGTGATGCTGACAAGGTTAAAGTTGCAGAGAGGTGAACGGAAACTGTTGGTTGCAAGTCCTGAGATTAGGACCAGAAGAAGGAGAGCTACACGAGCACCATATCCACCCAAATTTTCACTCGCAGTTGCACTTGAAGCACCTCAAGTTTTGTCTCAAGAAGTTGAGATTAAGGAGGTACAAGTTGTACAAGAAGTTGAGTTGATTGAAGAGGTACAAGAACTAGAAGCTAAGCTTGATTCCAGAGCCATCAAGATAGGTGTTGGGAAAATGTAAGGCCATTTAGAAGAGGATGATGTCAAGAGAGACTTCAATGACATAAAGAGGATGGTTAAAATTATGTTTGATGCATTTACTGTTGGGATGGAAGGAGAAGGTTCTAAGCCTCCACATGGAGACAAAACTTCAGATGATAATAAGGATGAAGAGAATATTTCAAAGGGTAATGGAGGAAATCCACCTCCATATCCACCATATTCATCATCCTCATCATCTCCATCAGCATCATCTTCCACTTCCACCACAAAAACCACCCATGCTCACTCCAAAGCCATAAGGTGAAAAACACCCTTAGTCAAACTTGATGTCAAATTTGAGCTTCTAATGTATAATGGCAAGATAAATGAAGAAATATTGGACAATTCGATACGTCAATTGGAGGTGTATTTTAGAATTTATATTCTTCATGAAGATGACATAAAGATTCAATTGGCTTCTTTGAGGATGGAAGGATATGCACTTGTATGGTGGGAAGCAAGGAATCAGGAAGAGATTAAAAAATACGGTAATATCTCTATGTCTTGGTCAAGTTTTATTTCTATTGTTAAAAGGAAATTCTATCCATTAGCTTACATGAAAAGGGCCATTATGGATTGGAAAAAATTTAGATAGTTGAAAGGGAAAAGTGTGCAATATTATATTATGAATTTAGGAGAAGAGCTCTTATTTTGGGTATTAATTTATATTCTCAAGAAATTTTTTTAAAGTATGTTCAGGTTTGTACATATACCTTAGGAACACTATTCTCATGTTTAATCCCATAAACATAGATGAGGTTTTTGTTCAAGCCACGCACTAAGAAGCAAGAGGGAAACGAACATAGATGAGAAAAGTGAAAGTGAGGGAAAAGGAAATGGAAAGTTTTATGGAGGAGGAAGGAGAAATAACTTTGTAAAAGGAGAGAAAGAAGAACTTACATGAAAAAACTATTTGAATAATGGCCATGATGAAGACCACAATTGGAAACTTCATCCAGAGTTGGAGCCAAACAAACTGAAAGCCAAAGAGAAGGGGAAAATTGTTGCTATAGTTGAACATGAGTTAGGGTCAGATTCAGGAGATGAGACAAAGATTACAGCCATGGGTTTGAAAGGTAATAAAATAGAAATAAATTTTTCTTAAAATTGTTCCAATTTCACTCAAGATGAATATATAATAATAGAAATTTTCCATATTAGAGTTGTCTCAAAACAAACCAAGATTGATACACTTTTTGATAATGGGTCACAAGCTAACTTGATTTCCGAAAACTTGGTTAAACAACTAGACCTTGAAACCGTTATACATCCAAGGCCTTATCCTTTAGGATGGATATGCAAGAATGCAAACTTGTAGGTTACAAGATAGTGCATACTAAGATTTTCCATAAATTCAAACTTTCTTGATGAAGTTGAACTTGATGTGGTGCCACTTGAGATATCAGGTATTGTATTTGGAATTCCTTACCTTTATGATAGGAAAGTAGGATTTCATCACCATGAGAATAAATATCACTTGTTTAAATATGGAATTGATTACATATTTAGAGCACATAAGAAGAAGACAAGTTTGTCTCTTATACATGCAGGATAAATGTAGAGGATAACGAATGCAAGTCATAATTTGACATTGTTAATGATAAAAAAAAGAGATGTTTTGAATCAAACCTTTCAAAAATATTCTTATGATTTTAATGATATTTTTCAGGAATCTAACAGGTTTCCTTTGAAAGGAGGTGAATAAGATGTAAAATATTTGCAGCAATCAACATCAGTTTTGAGTAGTGTTGGAAACAAGATGTCAGTGCAAGAGAGTACAAAGGTCAAAGAGAAAGTGACAAAGCAGCTTGAAAAAGAAGGCGTGGGTTCCACAAATGCTTTTAATTGGTTTCTAAAGGGTACATGGTAATGGAAAAGATACTTGGTCAAGAGTCGATGCAAGTACAAATAAATATCAATTAAGAATCACCATGACAACAGTGTGCAAGGTGAGGCAATTTTTAAGTTTCCTTTGATTAATGACCAATGTAGGAACATGATAGTTTATGCAAGAATATATTTATGCTCTACAAATTCATGGTAATTTCATCATGACAGTGTCAATGACAGTAAGAGAAGGTCGCGAGAATCAAGGAAAAAGTTAACTTTTTGTTAAAAGCTCCAAATGATGAAAATGGGAAAATTTCAGTGGATAGAGACTCGAAGGGTGAGAGAACAGTACCCTCATCCACATGATCAGTAATCCAAGAGATTTTGGGGTCCAAAATGATTCTAGCGAGGAGGAATGATCAGGTGCTCATTGTAAAATATCAAAAATGAAAGTGCTAAGAATTTATTGGAAACTGAATGACCGCGATTGGCTTGTTTCCAGGAATCCGACGCACTTCTTTTCATCAAAAATTGACTCTAGATGAAGAATTTATAGCCCGATGACCCTTGTTATGCAAGAAAATCCTCTTTTTGGACAAAGACAATCCCTATAGCCCTAGGATGGGTCTATTAACAAAGGGAACAATATAACACCTACTTTTCTAGATTGTAAATGAACAAAGATCGCATGGAGATGGACTACCTCGATCTGATGCTACGATGTCGCTCCTTGCCCAAGTCTTGGTGATCCTTTTCTCTTCTCAGTTAAATTTTCACTGTCACCACCACTCATCTACCTACAAAATTGATCAAACAACAAAAAACGTGAAAGGAAAACATGCATTTTACATAAACAATCTATCTAGTTAATCAAGGAGTACTATAAATCTAATCACGAACCATGGACGAGAGTGGAAAGTAAGAATCAATTGTATCATTTTAATACAAGAGGAGGATTTACAACCCATGCCTTGATGTTGAAGCTCTCCTTCAATGGGTTCAGATCCAGACACGTCTCTAAAGCACTCGTTTCAACTCGATATGCGAAGGCCAAAGGTCTCAACTCTCCTTCAATGTCTATAACAACATTTCTCTCTCTGTTATTCTTCTATCCATTCTCACTAGCAGAGGTATGGGAGGATGTCCATATTATAGCAATAGGAGAGGGAACATGGATCCACTTAAGGTGGGGAAATGGCTTATCTCCTTGGGTGGTTCCTATTTTGTAGGAACAAGAAGCCCAAAGGGAGAAGCTTAGTCCTATCCACATGAAAAAACAACCAACTCTCCGCCCACAAAGCTTCTAGATCACGAAGTTTCGTTTCCATTTTTAAAAACCTTCCAGAAGTGGATCAGCATGGGTGTGATCTCCATACTAGAGGTGATCGGAATTTCTCACAGGCTTAAGATGAGTCATTGGTGCGGGTGAGACAAATAAGGGTCACCCTACTCCAAATAAGCATGTTTTTAAGGAGCTACTCCCGGAATGATTAATAGAGAGTTTTTTTTGCATACTATAAGGGATGTAATGGCATATTTTCATGATGGAAAAGAGACATAGAGATCACTGTTAAGGTCCTCCATGATTTTGGAACAGGGAGTACATGGAAAATGACAAAAAATTGTGTAACAAACATAGTTTAGAATAGGCAAATTTTTTAAAAAAATTGCAGAACAGTGGCAGGTTGATGACATGGCAGCCCAGTCAGTATGCAGGGAATATTCTTCAGTTTTTGCCCAATTGCACTGTGACAAGTGTCACAACGGGATTTTCCAGTTTGGTTTGAAAGTGAATTTTTTTATATATCTAATCCAAAAGTTGAATTCAAATTTTTTTTATTGGTTAGGGACACCCCAACTAAAGGCTGACATGTGGTGTAGCCAGGGGCTGCCACATGCCCCCTCTGGTGGACCCTATCCAACTCCAAGGTTCAAATTTCATTATATGCTAAGGTCGAATTGCATCATTTGTATGTCCAAAGGTTGGTTTTAACATATGGTCTAAAGTCTAAATATTATGGTGGGTGCAATCATTTATAATATAAGTCGAAACTATGGGTTATGATAAATTACAAAGTCCTCGCTCATATATTTTATAACCATAGTCCACGCATTACATTTACCATAGTTCGAAGAGTTAATACAAGGTCGAAATATTATACCAAGGTCAAAGGTTTGGGTGGCAGTTTGGAACGTATATATTTTCAGTGGCAAAAATTTATATCAAATGGGTGGAGGTCGGGGTCGACCCCACAACCTCCCCCATGCCAATGGAGTAGCTAACCAATAGCCCACAATGGTAGTCCTTGTAAATTATGGGTTCTAACATCCATTTATTGTTATATAATTCGACCAACAGGGTTTGGAGGGGGCCAACCCTGTGAGCCAACCCCCTCCTATAAGACCATCCACCATAACCTCGGCAGGAGCCAACAGTTAAATGCGCGTGGATTATTGCTTCTCCAGGTTTATCAACCCATAAAATTGTACTTTGTGCTAATTAAACCATGATTTTTATAAATGTTCTTACTGCTCCATTAATCAGTTCTTATCCCAATTAATCCAGATTAGAATTAATTTAAAATTACAGTTAACTTTGGCGGATATTTCGGTGGCTCCCCCAGTTTTAGCGGATTGCCAACTTTGGCAATCTTAACTTGAGTCTTCTCTAGTTTTGGAGGAGGATTCAAGGCAAATAAATAAATTGCCATATCTTGAGCAATTTTGACCAATTTTGGCTCAAGAAGAATCATTCCTAGTATATTGGCATGCTTTGAATCCATTAGTATAGGTTTCAGAGGCAGAGGATCAATTCTAAAGGTGCTTTTGTCACATTGAAGAAAAAGGAAGCCAAGGGCCATGAGGAGGGAAGGCCATGCCTGGATTAGTTGAAGACCAAATTGAGAGAATGAATAGTCATTTCTGATAGATTTGAGCATTCTAAACTCATTGGAGTATTTTTAAGGAGTTTTAGGTGAATTTAAACATCATTTTTTTCACTTTTGAGCTATTACAAAGGTCCAAGCCATGGAAGCTGGACCAAGGCGATGTAGCCCAGGAAGGGTGAACTCCTTCATCAAAACTCTATGTTGATGGATCAATTGTGATGGTTTGATGTGTATTTTGTTTTTGTTGTTCAAAATTTGATTTTCATACTTTATGCTCTTGAATTAATTCATAAAAATCAGTTAATTTACATGCTTGACACACATAAGCACTAAGGAAACCTATGTACATCAAGCATAAGAGCAAAAAAATAAATTTTAAACCTGAAGAGGAAATTAACACAGAAAAACTAACATTCATACACAGATCACATAGTCTGCATATGATCTACCATCTCTCACGTAGCTTCATTGGGCCCAAATTTATTCCACTACACTTTAACTTGTTTGAGGGCTATGTTCCTGAGAATGAGTTACTTCTACTACAATATATACTAAGGTTTCGACTGAAATTATCCTTCTTGCTCCACCTGAAATACAGAAAAATAAATAACATCATCATGAAACACGAAACATGAAACATGAAATAAAGCCCAATCAATAACATGATCATGATCATGAAACATGAAGCACATCATGGAATTTCAATATTGGAGGTAGTGCATGTTGATAGGCCACTAGTCCAATCCTCTCAAGGATCTAAAAAGGCCCATAATGTCATCGTACTAATTTGGCACATGATCCAATCCTCAAGAAGTTCTTCTTGGGCTTGATGCACACATAGACATGCTCCCCAACCCGAAACCCCTTAAATAATCTATACCGGTATACATAACTCTTATGTTTGTCCTGTGCTGCCTTTAGATTCCTCTTTATAATCTGCATTTCCAACTCCATGTCTGTCAACATGTCCAATCCAATAAACACCTTGTTAACTGGATCATTACAATTGATGGGAGTATTACAACTCTGCCCATACATTTCCTCAAAGGGACTCATCCCCAATTACTCCTTATACCCCTTGTTTTATGCAAACTCAACCAATGGTAGATACTCTTCCCATTTACACCGTTGATGCATCACATACATCCTCAACATGTCCTCCAATATCTCGTTGACCCTCTCACTCTATCCATATGTATGTGGATGATAATCCATGCTGAAGGCCAACCATGTGCACAAAACTACAAACAACTCCTTCCAAAACTTGGAAGTGAACTTTGGATCCCTATCTGCCACAATCTTATTTGAAACACCATGAAATCTGACTATGTTTCTGATGAACACATGTGCTAGATTGCTACCTGAATAGGTAGTCTTCACTGGAATGAATTATGAAACCTTTATCAACCTGTACACAACAACCATAATGGAATAATGTTGTCTCTCCATCCTTGGAAAACCTGTGATAAAATCCATGGAAATTACCTCCCATTTCCATTCTGGAATGGAAATAGGATGTAATAGACCACATGGATGCCTACATTCCACCTTTACTTGCTGAGAATGAAAACACCTAACCACGAACTCTGTTACATCCCTCCTCATATTCGACCGATAATGGAACCTATTCACTGTATTCAATGTCTTCTGATAGCCTGGATGACCTGAATATGGTTTCATATGAAACTCCCTCAAGATCACCTTTCTGAGATCACTACTATCTGGCACATATATCCTGTCTCTAAACCTGACCAATCCATCTGCCCTGAGACGATAGTACACATCTTGTACACCTCCACCTGTAGTTGTACTTGCACCTATACTTATGCTCTATTGCAATATGTTCCTAAGCTCCATATGCCTGACATCCTACTAACCTTCCTGCAATTTATTATTTAGTAAATCTATCGCATAGGAGCTCATAGCTGCAATGTGATTTACCTATATCCACCTTCTAAGAGCACCTGCAACCCTATTCTCTTTACCTTTGATGTATCTGATCTCAAAGTCAAACTCACTGATTGTGGAAAACCATCTAGCTTGTTTGGAATTTAGATTTGGCTAGTCAAACAAGTACTTCAACCCACTATGATCACTCATCAGTAAAAACCTACTGCTAAGAAGATAGTGCCTCCACATATTCAATGCATGTATGATCGTTGGTAACTTAAGATCATGCGTCAAATAGTTTATTTGTTATCATTCAGTTTCTGTGACTCGTAGCATGCCACCTGTTCATCCCGCATAAGGACTCCACCAAACCCTCTATTGAAAGAATCTGTACATACTACACATTATTTTCCCGAATCTGCAATATTTAACACTAGAGCATGTGTAAACAACTGCTTAAGTTGTTCAAAACTAGCCTCACAATCCTCTGTCAAGTCAAACTTATTACCTTACCTATGCAATGATCTAATCAGATAAGTAATCTGTGAGAAGTTCCTCACAAAAATTTTGTAATAACCTACTAGTCCCATGAAGGATGTAACCTCATATACATTTATATGAGCTTCCCATTCCATGATGGCTCTTACCTTTTCTATATTTACTGCTATGCCCTTGTAATATTCCCAATTTTCCATCAGCTAATTGGAAAATTAGAGTTCTTAATTTTCTTAATTAATTAATTAAATAAGAGGGTGGAGGGACCCATAAACCCCATAGATGAATAAAATCCACTTTTGGTGTGTGTATATGGATAATTAGATAGTAGATATACATTATGGAGTGGTGGAATAGCTTCTTAATGAAGGAAGAGTGGAGATCATGCAATATTAATGATAATATCATGGAGATAGTGGAGGAGTCAAAGTAAGATCATGGTGAAATAAAAGTAATATCGTAGAGAACTAATGATGAAATACTGGAGGAAGTGGTGCATTTAATGCACACATGATGGAGAGAGTGGAAACTACATGCAAAGATAGTGGAGATCATGGAGAGATAGCGTAGTCTTCATGGAGGCTAGTGGCCAGATGTGTAGCGTAGTTATGAGGTGGGCCATGGCTAGGGAAGGATCACAAAGCATAAAAGGAAGATGAAGGCAACAATAGAAGGCATATTTTAGAATTGGATTTTAGATCTGGATTTTTCATTTGACATTTCTATGCACGCTTCATATGTTTAGCTAAGTCTCCAGTGTTGTTTAGCACACAGGTGTTTCTGAGCAGAAATACCACCCTTACCCACGGGGGACTTCGAGTGCCTAATATGGGAAGGTTATTTTGAGCTGCCATACATCATTAGGCATTGGTGCCACATTCAACCCCTCTCTAAAACACATTCAGTCTCAGGAATTACGCATTCCTGCTTGAGGGTTTAAGAGGAGGAGGTTGTTTCTAGCATTTTCAGCTAGGAAATCGGTGGAGGATTCATTATTTCACCTTATGCTTCAATATCAATATTCCTGGAGAAAAATATTGATATATGACATTCAGGCCATCAGTTTAGACCTCCATGTAGCAGCAATTCACCTAGGAATTGTGCAGTCCATTCTTCGAGATTTGAAGGAGGAGGGAATTTTCCATTATTTCAGATGGAAACCATGTGAGGGATCACCTCCTCACTTTCGGCACATTATTTCCATCATTTTTGAGCTTCATTTCAGCATCTAGAATCAAGATATAGCTTCATCCTCCTTGACAACACAATTTATTCTAGTTTTTGTGTATTCAACAAATGCATCTAGTGGAGGATGAATGAGGAGTTAGATCTTGAGCTTCTAGCTTGAGGATCTAGAGAAGGGATCAACCCTTAAAGAATTAAGCTGATTGTAAATCATTGCAGCCATCATATCTTCATTTTATGCAGTATATCTGCATACCTATCATTTATATGTTGTAGGCCCTAAGAGGGTGATTTTTCAAGATTGTCAGATCTGGAAATCCTTTCTGGGTTATCTTGGGTATTCATCATAAAGCCCGGATCTAAAATCCCAAAATCATCTGAGCACTGGAAATGCCAGATATACACATATTTTTCCAGCCAATAATTGTAGTCCTAACATTTGTAGCAGGGACAACCCAACATAACCTCCAGTAATCCAGCGGTTACGCAGTTCCTTTGAGGAGAGGGCTTCAGGGTCATTCTAGCCTACTTGTTTGGCTTGAGTGTTTCATATTTTGAGCACTGTTGTACATTGTAATCCACCTCCTAATAATAAAATGGCTCAACTATTCTGCATATTTTTATGGTGTATCTAGTTTATGTTTACATTGTTGTAGTTTCCAACTATTGTCTTTTGTATTACTATCTTTTCCATTTTGGGATATTACAGTGGTATCAGAGCATGACCTTTGGCTCATCTTGTGAGAAATACATCTTATGACATCAGAAGAAGAAGCAGAAAAAAGATATTTATAATGGCAGAGGGATTCAATTTTTCCACTCTTCTCTTTAGCTCTATGCAGGATCTCTCCAAGGAGGTCAAAAAAATGAAGAGAGAAAGGAAAAATGAGACTCCAAGAAGATTCCATAATGAGGAAGGTCCAAGCACTTCCTTGATACAAATTAAATCAACTCATAAACACATTGCAGAAAACATAGACACAAAACTTAGACAAAACATTGGCGGAAAAGGCAAAAGCCTCATGGCTTCTTCATGTAATCTCTCTTATTAAAAGAATTTTAATTTACAATTTAAATAGATGAGAGAAGATAGTCCATGCTATCTTAGTCTCTTTTGGTTGAGTTAATTACTCACCAAAAACCCACCAAGATAGGAGTTCCTAAACAAACTCCATATTTTGAGGAACAACCCAACAACCCAAGAGTTAGGAATATTTAATTAATTATTTTGGATTTATTATTGTCATTTTAGAGAGGCTAACATTCCCCCCTTCAATGAAAAATCCAAAATAAGAACGAGGAACCATCTTCCAAGTTCTCATGTTGATCCTCAAAAAACATTGCTTGAAAAACCACCAAAGCTGGATGCTGAAAAAATGCAATCTGAAGAGACCATGAGTCAGCTGCATGTCTGATTCATGTCTGAATTTCGCTTGACAACTCCATCAAGTGCCAAGTTGCAAAAGGATCTATCTGTCCTTTGCATGAAAGCAGCATCCTTTGTCCACTGACAAAATTTGTTCAAAGCCCACCGGTTGATGATGTCAAAAACAACTCACTGTTGCTTTTACTGTGCTGAAAACTATCACTGCTTCTTTGCTGTCGACTGCCCACTGGAAAATTTGTTGATGCCCACTGGAAAATTTTTTGACTGCCCACTGGCAAATTTGTTGATGCCCACTGGCTGTTGAAGATGCCCACTAGCTGCTTTTGCTGGTTGTGTCGAGACTTTTAGTCTGACAACAACTGTCAATTTCATTGACATTTTCCCCCCTTTGTCAGCGGAAAGGAGAGACACTTCTGTGGAAAATATTTCTGAACTCCCCCCCTTCAGGTGTAGGAGTTTTACACTGTTGTACTCCCCCATTCAATTGTATGAGAGTACCATCATCTTTTCAGTGTGGGCTACACAATGTGTGATCGTATGCGGTTGTAGAACTGAAGCAATCTTTTAACTGTGGATGACCATTCCCAAGGGTCGATCCATTCATAATGTATCTTCAACCTTGCTGATTTGTGTTGATTGCGACATTTTTCTGAGGAATGAGTGGACTTGCCACAATGGCTACAGGGATGGAGATCAAAACACTGATCTTCCATATGACCGGTTCTCTGACAATGAGAACATTTCGATGTGACCTCAACTTCAGGTTGTGTGGAATTATCTTTTTCGACAACTTTGGGTTGCATGCACTGCTGGTTGTCTGCAACTGTCTTTGAATGTGCTGAGGGGATCTGTTCAAGAAATCCTGCACTGACGAACTGAATGGGCTTGGAATAATCAGGAATATGTAAGTTGGCGTCATCTTGGACATATCCTAAGCCTCGTCGATTCTTGTTATTCTGAATTTCTTCCTAGGGCCTGATGATGGGCTTGGAAGAAATTGGATCTGGAACAGCTGCGACACTTGAAGCTGGCTGAATGAAGGACTTATCATCTGGATGGTGCAAAGACTTATCATCTGGCTGAATGAATGACTTATCATCTGGATGGTGCAAAGACTTATCATCTGGATGGTTCAAAGACTTGAAAATATCATTCTTTTCTTGTAATTCAATCCTTTGAAATTGTGACTCGAGCTGAAGAAACTCAATAGTTTCATGTGTTTGTTGTAGATTCCGTGAAAGATCAGCAAGAGTGTCTTTGCTGACGTGCACCATGTCTTCATCGCTTGAGATGATCAAACTGTGAAGAATGTTTAACAACTGAATATGTTGCGCCATCTGAACTTGCGCACTTGAAAACAGGCTCTCTTGTTGTAGATGTCGTACTTTTTCACTTGAATGACAGGCTCGCTTGCTTGATTTGTTGCTGACTGTGCTTACTTGCTAGAAGTGTAGAATTGTCTCGCTTAAACTCTGGAATTCACGCTCGCTTGATGACGATCGCGTTTGTTTAAGCGCTCACTTGACTTTACTTGATGACGACACGCTCACTTGAATGAATAACCACACTCGTTTGATGTCGATGTCAACTTGGTTGATTGTTTTAACTTGTTTGATGATTACTGCAATAAACTTCACTCTGGCTCGCTTGATGTGTTGATTGATGCAAATTGCTTGAAATCACGCTCGCTGGGAGATGTAAACTTGTTTCTTGTTTGGAAAAAACACATGCATTCAATTGATTTTGTGTAAAAGAAGGGTGTCGAACACTTTCGACAATGCACCCAAGAAAGCTTACAATGAATCACTTTAAAATAATGAATTCACTTGTCTTTTTTAAAAATTCATTAACAATGAATTTTTAATGATTAACATAACATAGTGAATTTGATTACAAGTTCTGAAAAGAATGTATAACAACGCTGATGTAGACTTTTGAGTGTGCAGGTGCATGAACTTGATGAAGTGAATTGGCTTGTTGATTTAAAATGCTGATGTAGACAATCTTCAATTTGTGCAGGATCATGTGTTGATCTTGCAGCTATTTCGTTATGTGTTGTGCTTGCTGATATTAAACTTTATGTAGGGAATTATTAATGTGTCACAACTAGACACATATCAAAAAGCAACAACATGAAGCCAAAAAGAAAACATACGCCATCAAACACACATGGTGTACCTAAGATCCCCTTATTCAATTTCGGGCGGATCTAGAACACATCAACACAAAAAAAATGATATCTTTATTGAGTATGGAGATCATCAGTCTTTCATCTTTTACAATATTGCCATGGAAGCTTTCTCAAACAATGAGAATGTGATGCTTGCAAACTTTGGAAACAAAAGTCTTCAAAAAAACGTGTGCACTGATCACTCATACCTTATTTCTCCGAAGCACACTTATCTCTTCAAAGATTTCGAAACATCACCCTTATTACTCCAAAAATTACAAAAGCATCACTCTTATTACAAAATCAATGACAATCTTCACCCTTATGACTCCCCTCACAAAAATATGTTTGTCATTCCTTATCTCTCCCCAATCAATATTAATGATGCTTTTACATAATTTCCATTAAACAAATGGAATGAGCATGGTGAAGTCACTTTTTATCTCTCCCATTCACTCATTAAAAAATAAAAAAATTAAAACACACTCTCCACTTATTCTCTCTCATAAATATCATCTTTTAATTATATACCCCTCCTTGAGAGAATTTTATGAAATCTTTTAAAAAATGAATGGATCCACTTTAAAATTCAACGTATCTCCAAAAAAAAGTCAAAGCACACTTTTTTTTAATTATTTTGAGAAGTCACGTAAGCAGCATAAAAGAATTTCACGCAGATACCATATGTTACAAATTAAATAACTCAGAAACTTATTGCACATAGTCCAATCTGCTGGTTGTGGAAAATAATTACCATGTTTATGCCGGTCGCCAATGAAGCGCTTAAAGCAAATAAGAAGTAGAACTCTGAATGCCTACTTGGCACATTTAAACTTAAGTAGAGCCGTAACCATGGTATTCTAGGCTTCGAAATACGGAAAAGAATGACCAGGCAGGAAAGTATTCGAGCCGCAACAGGGTCATTCCAAGCATCAAAGTGGAGACCTCTTGCGCCTTAGATCACTCGGCCATCCTGACAAGATAAGAATGTTGAGAGTGGGATTTGAACCCACTCCATTTACCAAATTCCTGGTCACGTCCACTGTTTGAACGCGTGCAGAAACATGCCTCTGATCTTCACACCGCCCTTCAACGTATACCAACAAAAAATGGATTGATCCGTCGAAAACAAGTCACTGCTTGGCAAGCTTCATAGATATGCAGAGAGCAATATTCAATTCTGCTTGTGGAATCGATTCTGGATTGATATTAATTCACGTTTTTATTTTTATTTTTTAAATTGCCAAATGAGCCGCAGAAAGTGCAGAATCGATATTAGAATCGATGTCAAATGTAGAAAATGAAAGAGCAGAAGATGGACCTTTAGAAAAAAAACGTTGTTTCTATTCAAATGCTGGAACGCTGGCAGAATGCTGGAAGCGCTGTTTGAAGCGCTGGCTGAACACTTCAAAATATTTGAAATCGATTTGCAGATTCATACGTTGTTTGAAGCTTCTTAACCAGCAGATGATTTGAAAACGCACTTCTTAACGCTATTTAGAACGCTGTTTAGAGCACTTCTTAACGCTGTTTAGATTGCTAGAAGTTTGAATCGATTTGCCAGAATCGATTTCACAGATTGATGCCAAATACAAGTCGATGTTTCAACACAGATCGATGCTATAGCAGAATCGATATGAATCAATTGTTTAATACCACATACAACCATTCAAAATGCAGAATCGATACCAATCGATGCCAGAGTGCTCTAAAATGAAGAATCGATTTAGAAAACGCTGGTTCTAATCATTTAAAACGCTGTTTTAAAAGCTGTTTGAAACGCTGAAAGTTGAATCGACTTACAAGAAAGTGCAGACCGATGTTTTTCAGAATTGATTGTTCAGGATCCACGTTCCATTTAAACACCTCAGCGCTTTCATGAGTACGCAGGTCCACACTGCAGCATCCACACACATTCACCCACGCACATTTCTTCATCAAGTTTGGGGTCTTGAGGCCACCACCATGGCACGATGCAAAGGATCCCAAAAAGCAAAACCATCAGCTCCGATACCACATGATACAAATTAAATCAACTCATAAACACATTGCAGAAAACATAGACACAAAACTTAGACAAAACATTGGCGAAAAAGGCAAAAGCCTCATGGCTTCTTCATGTAATCTCTCTTATTAAAAGAATTTTAATTTACAATTTAAATAGATGAGAGAAGATAGTCCGTGCTATCTTAGTCTCTTTTGGTTGAGTTAATTACTCACCAAAAACCCACAAAGATAGGAGTTCCTAAACAAACTCCATCTTTTGAGGAACAACCCAACAACCCAAGAGTTAGGAATATTTAATTAATTATTTTGGATTTAATTATTGTTATTTTAGAGAGGCTAACATATTGTGATCGAAGACATAGATAGATCAATTGGAAATGACATTGAAACAATAAAAGGGACCAAAATTTGCATTCAATTAAAACAAAGTTGTCCAAATGTGTTTGCATTGGACAAAAAAAATATTCTTATTTCTTTGTCATGTTTTGGTATAGACAACACAAAAATGCTATGACGTTTAGAAAACAAAATACAAAAATTGGAAAACATACAGTAGCCAAATACAAAGGGAAAAATATCCATTGCAATGTTTGAAGAAATGTAATCAGAGGAAAATTACAATATCATTCGATGGTGATCAAGTTTTTGATCTTGTTAGAGAAGGTAATATTTGAATTTATTTCTAATGATAAAGATCTAGAAATAAATTTGAATATGTATAATTTTGTTAAGTTTGTTTTAATTATGTGAGATGTTTTTGTTGTAATTGCACCTACCGAAAATGATGAAAATGTGAAGTATTATTTGATGCATCGCACCTAAATCTAAAAATAAAAATTATTAGAAGACTATAATGATCACGGATTTCCACATGAAAGAGGATCTATTATACCGAAAGGTTATTTTTTCAAACACAAACTAATCAAAGTGGGATTTTTGTTTACTTTGAAGACTATGAACCTTATTTCCATAAGTTGTCAATATAGTCACTTGGTGTGTGCAACACGCATAAAGTTGTTAGAGGTTCAATCAAAGAAAAAAAAATGAAAAATTAAGAAATGGAAAATGTCAAAATCGATCATGAACGATTATCAAGATGGCATTCCATTGGAATTTTTTTGATTGAACTGCCCAACAATTTATTCTCTTTGGATTATATACCCTAGAACTTCCGCACTCAATTAAAAATTGAGTCGCATTGTTATGTTATCCGTGCAAGTGTTTTCACATGTACAAATTGTTTTGTACATGCACACTCTAGTATCAACCGAAAGTAACTTTTCTATACATGCATTGAAGGAAAATGTTGCATATATATATATATATATATATATATATATATATATATATATATATATATATATATATATATATATATATATATGTTCTAGAATGCAATTAATCGAAAGTAGTTTTTCTATGTGCATTAATGAAAATGTTACACGATCGGATATATACACGAAAATTAATGCACGTCCAAATATTTTTCTTATGGGATTTTTTAAAAAGTATCCACAATGTAAATAAATCATCCACAGTGTAATTTTGTATGAATATTCCTTTTCAAAGGAAGAGACCTTGTTAATTCTCCAAATTTTGGTGGGATTTGACCCACATCTCTATTCCCGATTGAAAATATAGTACAAAATTTGTCTCCGTCCAATGGTCGAATATGTTCTATGTGCATCGATGAAAATTTTGTGCACGTATTGAATATATATGTATATATATATATGTTCTAGAATGCAATTAATCGAATGTCAATTTACCAATTTATAAAGAAATGAGGGTTATGTAGTTGAGTGCATTAATGACATTGACCCCAATTCAACAAATATTATATCTACTTCTTATATTTCCAATCAAAATTAAAGGGATTTATATGTAAGAGGGGTATAATTAATATAGCCTAAGAAACTACTTTTAGAGGTCAATGAAGGTATCATCATGTGGGAAAAAATGTTTCAAGAACACTTGATCGTACTTAAAATTAATCTTAAGATTGTTTTTGATCTCACATACCACATACTATTGTTTGAGTGAAAAGAATTTCTAATGAAAAGAACATAGCTTTTCAATCCAACTAACCATATCAATTGAGCTCTATTTCAAAAAAAAAAAAAACCAAAGCCAACAAAATAACATCCTTGATTGTTATTTTTATTAGAATAACTAAATCATATTAAGGATTCTCTTTCATTGGAAATTGTTTTGGATGGATAACTTTAAAATATGATTTATCTATTCCAACAAAAAAAATGACAACCACAAATGTTATTTTTTGACATGTTTTGTGCCATGTTAACTTTTCTTTACTCTTTTTCAATTAGAGCTCAATTGATATGGTTAGTTGATTGAAAATCTATGTTCTTCCTGATTAAATTTTTTCACTAAAACGAAGAGAAGAGTATGTAGAGATCAAAAGCAACCTTAAGATGCCAAATGTAATTCAACCATCCAAAACTTGAATTAAAAACTTTTTGATTATATCAAAAGAAATTACTTCACATGTCATGCCAATTGTAGTTCAACTATCCAATAAAACATTAAAATTTTAACATTATATCACATGCCAAATGTAGATTGAAACCATCCAAAACTTAGTTTTAAAAACTTTTTGATTATATCACAACATTATCACACATGCCTAATGTACTTCAACCATCCAAAACTTGAGTTTTAAAACTTGTTGATTATATCACAACATTATCTCACATGCCATGCCAATTGTAGTTCAACTAGCCAATAAAAAACACATAACATTATATCACATGCAAATGTAGATTGAAACTATCCAAAACTTAAGTTTTAAAATCTTTTGATTATATATCACAACATTACTTCACATGCCATGCCAATTATAGTTCAACTATCCAATAAAAAAATTTAACATTATATCACATGCCAAATGTAGATTGAAACCATCCAAAACTTGAGTTTTAAACTTTTTGATTATATCACAACAATACTTCTCACATTCCATGCCAATTATAGTTCAACTATCCAATAAAATATTTAACATTATATCACATGCTAAATGTAAATTGAAACCATCCAAAACTTAACCTTTAATTCTAACAAAAAATTATAGATCACAACATTACTTCACATGCCAAATGTACTTCAACCATCCAAAACTTAAGCTTTAAAACAAAACAAATTATAACACATCATTACCTAACATGCCAAATGTATTCAAAATCAAAACATTAATTTATAGATGGCAACATTACTAGAAGTTCAACTATCCAAAATATGTTTTAAAAACCAAACAAATTATATAACAACATTACTTCACATTCACATGCAAAAGTACTTAAACCATCCAAAACTTAACTTTCAAAAACAAAACAAATTATAGTAACACAATAAAATATGTCCAAAAATTGTAGATCTCACAAGTATCATGTATCAAGTTACACACACACACACACACACACACACACACACACATATATATATATGATTGTGAATCTAGATAATATATAAAAAAGTAAATTTAAGACTAGAAATCTCAATCAAATCTACAAATCATGTCCATCAAATACAGATGGATGTAGTGTATTTCCTAGCAGAGTCTCAATCTACGCACTATCTTGTGAAGCGTGGAAAACATGTACACAAGACCGATAAACATTAAAATTTGATGTTTTAAAAATGAGTGAGAATATATACAGAACTTCGTGTAAAAAACAAAATATAAGTAAAAAATCATGCAATACCTCATGAAGTTCCCTCTCCATTTGTTCACTTGATACAACTTACCCCATTGAAACATCTCCAACAAAGAAATTGTACAATATACATGTATAGTTATATATATATATATATATATGTATATGTATATGTATATGTATAAGTATATGTATATGTATATGTATATGTATATGTATATGTATATGTATGTATGTATGTATGTATATATTAAAAAATTTTATATGAAAAATGCACATGTGTATATATAAACTTATTTTCAATAATATTAAAAAATGTTAGACAACTTGTTCAAATGGTTGAAATGGCGTGGATGTTCCTATCTCCGTCGCTAAAGTCCGTGGATTAAAGAAATCTTTATAGAAACCTAAAATTAGAAATTTTAAAAATATAAAATAACTCAAGATCAAGATCTTAATTTATAATAAAACTTAAAAAACTTCAATTTATAAATTATAACTCTAAAAACATATATATTTAAAAGTGAAAAATTGAATACTTTTGCAAGTGAATTTGGGACATCTCCTAAGAGAGGCTCCAAAATAAAATATCCAAAAACCTAAAATTCAAAAATCTAAAATAACTCAAGATATATATATATATATATATATATATATATATATATATATATATATATATATATATATATATATATATATCAATTTTTAATGGAACTTTTTGCGTGGAATATATATAACTTAAACATAAATTTTAAAAGTGAAAAATTGTCCATACTTGTTAGACTGCCACATCTCCTAAGGAAGTGAAGGTACATCTCCAAGGAAGAAGAAGGTATCGCCATCCCAAAAACATTAGACGGAATTAGAATCTATTTTAAAACATTTTTTATTATTATATATGAATACGTACATGTGTGCACAATTTTTTTTTTTTTTTAAATATCACTTAAAACACTAACATTTGTCAACATATCTTGATGGTGAGACCCATATTCATTATTTGAACCAAAGAGGGGGCTCCCAAATCATGGATATTAACATTTTCGTCATTCATCATGCGTACAACCGCAAATGGTGTTTCAACATATAATGATACATTTTTGTTAGATTAATGTACATATAAATAAATGTATACATGTACATACACATGTATTTATTACAAATTGTACACATGTATGTGTTAAAATAATTTTAACCCTTTCAAGGTCATTAACACATACCGTTCCGTGCCTCTTCCTCATGAAGAATTAGGTCTTGCCAACCATTGCGTATAATTCTCGTACATATTCTCGAGACAACACTCATGTTGTCAATCTCTTCATTTGGTACAATACACAAAATTGGCACGTACATTCTCACATTCTCTTTGTCGATTTAGACAAACATCGACTCCACCCAATTCGTCGTTAGAACATTGTTGATGATGGCATCCCTTGCTTTCTCGGCTTATTTGAGAAGTCGATCCATCTCTCGACCGCAAATTTTCGCCGAAAAGGTCAATCACCACGATGGCCGGGGCAAGGCAATTCCACATCTCGCCTAGGCTCTACGGTCACACAATCGACCTTTCCCCGGACCAAAAATTCCGATGGGCAGGTCATTGTAACTCGGTTTCATTTCCAAAAAAATTATGCATAAAACAATTTTTCAAAATAAACAGAACATTGTCGTTCCATGGGGAGTCTTTCCATAGGCCGTAAGGTGCTTATCATACAAATAGTGAGCTATATTGGGGTGCTTGAAATATTTCACCTTCAGCATTTTTCTTTTTGGCCCTTCCTTGAAATTAAACATTGGCTTCGGGCGATTTCTTTCAGAACTCTTTTTTTGTTTTACATCCTCCCATTTATCGGGGACCCATTACTATTTTCTCTTTCTCATGACTTCTAAGTAATTGTATCACTTGTTGGCCCAATATTTTGTATGTACACATTTACTAGTTCGCCCAATGAATGTGTAACTATTTAGAGACTTCGTCGACCTCGGTGTTATAGAGAAAAAGCCATGAGATCTCTCCACAAATTTTGTATGAAGTTGTTGACACTTAAGGTGCATCGCACCATGCTTCTTTCCCATGGTATATTAGAAATGCTCAAGCAGACAAGTTGTGGTGGGTAGACAACCTTCTTCTTGAATGTAGCGTTCTTCCCTACATCTATTTTGACCAACATTTGGAGCATTTTCTTGCATCACACAATATATAAAATTTTGTATATTAGAAAAAACACATGTAAAAAAAATTGTACAAATTGAATGAAAAAAATATTGAAATTGGATTGAAACTCGAAGTGGTTGGCTAGCATCTTCTCCACCCTTAAACTATTGAGAACCGTAACGATCCTCCCACTGGAGAACCAACACCACCATTCATTGATTGTCCTCCTGGGAATAAATATCATCACCTTCACTTCGAACCCGCTACCACTTAACATGGCCCTCTAAGTGGATTTGAACCACCACCAACCTCTCGAGAGGAGAGAGAATCTTTCATAAAAATACGAATTTATAATCAATTGACAAATACATGCATACATTTAAATACACGTACACATTCATTGATTAAATTGTGTTCAAACCATACCACGCATCGGGGTGAACCATGGGCAACCATGGATTGAGAGAGACCTTCTCTTTCCTTATTAGCTCCTAAAAAATAAAAATGAAACTCATTAACAACTAATTTAACTCACAAAGTTGATAAAAAATCAATTCCATATGTACACACATGTATCGAGACTTAAGATTATATTTAAATTTACCATGAAATAAATTTCTTGATCCTCGATCCCCCCCCTCTCGTAGAGATATGATTATGTTTATCTTCATTGTTCATCCTCCTAGATATATATCTATAGTGGACATTTACAATTATTTTTTTAAATAACTAATTTAAAATTCTAAATTCAAAATAAATTTCAGAAATTAATGTACTTAGCATAAACAAATTATAAAGCACAACTTTCAAAACATTAATTGATGTGTGAAACTCAATTTAAGAAAAAAAAGTATAAAAATGATAAGTTCAAAAATTGTGTTTTACATGGTGGGAGCACACTTGGTATAAAATTGAAAAAAACACATTGTCATTAAAAAAGAAGTGAAAATCCATTTAAATAAAAAATTGTTGAAGTCCCCGCATTTTAATTTCATAAAAAATTTGAAGTTCACCACTTGTTGCAAATGAGTCTACTAAGTTGTGCTTTACATGGTGTGGTGGGAGCACAATTGGTATATAATTGAAAAAAACACATGGTCATTAAAAAAGATGCATTTATAAGTACATGACACACACATATCCAAGATATGTTACAATGCTGATCAATAAATTTTGAAGGAAAGAGTCTCAACACTAATTCATCTTTGAGAGATGAATTCGAATTTTGAAGAAGAGCATCTCAAAACTAATTCATCTTTGAGAGATGAATCTGAATCTTTGGTAGTAAAGAAATGTCTCAAAACTAATTCATCTTTGAGAGATGAATCTTCATTGGCATTGCCTCACATAATTATAATTCATCTATTAATTCATCTTTGATATATGAATCTTGAATTTGCATTGCCCCACACAATATATCAGCGTACATCTTATTCACATTTGTACAATGCCTTATACTAAAAATTTGAAATTGGCTACCAATATTGTTTGGTTATTCTATGCCTAATTTAGCCTATCCTTCTAACTTAAGACATGCCATTCATTCAAGTTGCACACAAGTTTAGAATTGGTGAAATTACAATCATTTGATTCCATACTCCATCGTTGTTCCCAAGCCTTCTATCAATCCAACACAATATGCCTCGTTGTTTGTTTTTCTTCTTCCCAGTATATTCATTTTCCTTTGGATGAATTCTGTTGGCTACAATATTTGAAAGCACATATGTAATCACTTATTTCCTAGGATTGAGATAGCAAGAAACTTCTATGCATAATTTCCATTTTTCAACCATATTTAATGGTTTTTCTTATCTCAAAAAAAAAAAAAACATATTCAATAAAATATATATTAAATTGAAATTTATTGCAAATGCATGGGAGAAATGAAAAAATTCTATTTAGGGATTCATTCCAAGAGATTGATTGTAGGGGCATTTACTAGATATGTCACCTTTCATAAAAGATGATCCCAGAGGCTACCCGGCCCTTTACAAACTCGCCTATGTAACTACCATGGATATGAAAATGAAAAACTTCTAATTTAGATCTATTATAGAGATTGAATGTAGGGCATTTACTCTTAGGTTAAAATCTATGTTTTGTATCAAATCACTTATGGTTTCAATGGGAAACTTCATGGCCGATTTTTGTTTTACATGGTGAATATAAAAGGTTTTTCTCTTCATTGTTTGAGACCATGGATATGAAAGTTTAAAACTATATACTTGGTTAAAGATTATGTTTTGTATCAAATCACTTTTGCTTCCAATGGGAAACTTTTATGGCTAATTTGTGTTTTACATGTTGAATATAAAACGTTTTTTCTCTCTCATTGTTTCGTACTCACATGGATATGAAAATGAAAAAATATATACTTGGTTAAAACCTATGTTTTGTATCAAATTAATTTTTGTTTCGAAATACTATATACATGTTGAATATAATTTTTTTCTCTCTCATTGTTTGAGACCATGGATATGAAAATGAAAAACTTCTAATTAGATTCATTCAGAGATTGACCGTAGGGGCTTTACTCTTAGGTTAAAACCTATGTTTTGTATCAAATCACTTTTGGTTTCAGTGGGAAACTTTTATGGCTAATTTTTGTTTTACATGTTGAATATAAAAGGTTTTTTTCTCTCTCCTCATTATTTGAGACCATGGATATGAAAATGAAAAAATTCTATTTAGGTCTATTCTATAGATATGGCTAATTTGTGTTTTACATGTTGAATATAAAAGGTTTTTTCTCTCCTCATCGATTGAGAGGTCATGGATATGAAAATGAAAAAATTCTATTTAAAACTATTACAAAGATTGACTATAGGGGCATTTAATCTTAGGTTAAAACCTATGTTTTGTATCAAATCACTTTTCGTTTCAACGGGAAACTTTTATGGCTAATTTGTGTTTTATATGTTGAATATAAAAGGTTTTTCTCTCTCATTGTTTGAGAGGTCATGGATATGAAAATGAAAAATCTTCTATTTAAAACTATTCCAAAGATTGACCGTAGGGGCATTTACTCTTAGGTTAAAACCTATGTTTTGTATCAAATCACTTTTGGTTTCAATGGGAAACTTTTATGGCTAATTTGTACTACATGTTGAATATAAAAAGGCTTTTTCTCATTGTTTGAGACCATGGATATGAAAATGAAAATCTTCTATTTAGATCTATTCTAGAGATATGGCTAATTTGTGTTTACATACATTGAATATAATAGGTTTTTTCTCTCATTGTTTGAGACCATCGATATGAAAATGAAAACTCTTATTTAAAACTATTCCGCAGATTGACCGTAGGGGCATTTACCTAGGTTAAAACATATGTTTTGTATCAAATCACTTATGGTTTCAATGGAAAAATTTTATGGCTAATTTGTGTTTTACATGTTGAATATAAAAGGTTTTTATCTCTCTCTCATTGTTTGAGACCATGGATATGAAAATGAAAACTTCTATTTAGATCTATTCTAGAGATGTGGCTAATTTGTGTTTTACATACATTGAATATAAAAGGTTTTTTCTCTCATTATTTGAGACCATGGATATGAAAATGAAAAACTTCTATATTTAAAACTATTCTAGAGATTTATTGACTGTAGGGCATTTACTCTTAGGTTAAAACATATGTCTTGTATCAAATCACTTTAGGTTTCAATGGGAAACTTTTATTGCTAATTTGTGTTTCACATGTTGAATAGAAAAGGTTTTTTTCTCTCATTTGAGACCATGGATATGAAAATGAAAAACTTCTATTTAGATCTATTCTAGAGATGTGGCTAATTTGCGTTTTACATACATTGAATATAAAAGGTTTTTTTCTCTTATCGTTTGAGACCATGGATATGAAAATGAAAAATTTCTATTTCAAACTATTTCAGAGATGGACTGAGGGCATTTGCATTAAGCTTAAAACTTATGTTTTGTATCAAATCAATTTTGGTTTCAATGGGAAACTTAGATGGCTAATTTGTGTTTTACATGTTGAATATAAAAGGTTTTTTCTCCTCTCATTGTTTGAGACCATGCATATGAAAATGAAAACTCCTATTTAGATCTATTCCAGAGATTGACTGTAGGGGCATTTCATCGACATGTTACTTTTCATAAAAGATGAGAACCAGAGACACACTGCCCTTTATAGACTCTACCTATGGCTTGTAGAAGTTAACACTATCCGTCCCAACTATACCCTATCAAGGGTGTATAAGACCCGAATCACTCAAACTACTTTACATAGACATAAGGGTGTATAGGATGCATAAGAATGCATGTGTTTTACATTGAATAATTTTCATTTTCTTAAGAATCTATTTTCAAAACAATTAACTATATAATTGGTTAAAACCTATATTTTTTGTATCAAATTAATTTTTGTCTCTAAATACTATGTTTTTTAAGTATCGAATATTTTTCATTTTATTAAAAATCTATGGAAACAATTAAACTATATAAGGTTAAACCCTCGTGTTTTGTATCGAATCACTATTGGTTTTAATGGGAAACTTTTATGGCCAATTTGTGTTTTACATGTTGAATATAAAAGGTTTTTTTCTCTCTCATTGTTTGAGACCATGGATATGAAAATGAAAAACTTCTATTTAGATCTATTCTAGAGATATGGCTAATTTGTGTTTTACATGTTGAATATAAAAATATTTTTTCTCTCATTGTTTGAGACCAAATATTTATGAAAATGAAAAACTTCTATTTAGATCTATTCTAGAGATTTACCGTAGGGGCATTTACTCTTAGGTTAAAACCTATGTTTTTTATCAAATCACTTTTGGTTTCAATGGGAAACTTTTATGGCTAATTTGTGTTTTACATGTTGAATATAAAAGGTTTTTTCTCGCTCATTGTTTGAGATCATGGATATGAAAATGAAAAAATTCTATTTAGATCTATTCCGCAGATTGACAAGAGGGGTACTTCATCGATATGTCACTCTTCATAAAAGATGAGATCCAAAAAGGCTACCTAGTCCTTACATAAACTCTTCCTGCTTAACTATCAAATCACTTTTCGGCCTATGGTTTGTTTATTGGCTAATGTGTTTTTATAAAATCAATTGGATGCAAGTTATGTGTAGATGATGGATGATGAATGAGGCATGTTGATCATAACCTTTACATCTATATGTGATAGGAAGCTTGATATACATAACAAGGTTTAGACTAGATATAATTTTTAATTTTATAATAGTTGGAATATTTTTTAATATAACATTCATCTATTACCAATAAAATGATATTAAGATACTTGAAAGAGACTAAAAAAATTGACTATAGTACCAAAAGGTGAGAAATTTACATTGAAAACATAGAGAGATTAAACTTATTATGTGGGTGACTTCAAAAGTAAAAGTGGACAATGTATATCCTCTTAGAAGAATTGCATGGTGAAGAAAGAAAGAGTCATTACTTTCTCTATCTATAGTAGAATTGGATTATAGTAGTCACTTTTTGAGGCATAAGTGTTTTGGATGAAAATGGGCTCTACAAGATATTAAGGTAAATTTCAGTGAACCTATATCTATTAAGTGTTTCAATACAAGTGTAATAATAATTTCTAAAAATAAAATATTCTACTTCCTTCAATCACTAAACATATCATCATAAAGTACCACTTCCTCACACAACAAGTCTTTGAGAAAATAGTGAAGTTGAATACATATCCACAAAGCCTCTTGTTAGAGAACCATTTGAATACATGTGAGAAACAAATTAGGATATTTCTTTTAAATTATTGTCACTTATTTGACTTTAAAAGAAGTGACACTTATTTGGGATTTCAAAGAAGAGCCTAGAATATTATAGAGAATATGAAATTGAGTGCAATACTATGGGGAGAGTACACAATATCTAAGGGGGAGAATACGATATAAGGAAGGATTAAAAGAGTACAAAGAAGCATATGATTGTGTTATCAATTTGAAGTAGTCAGAAATCATAACAAAGACCATCATCAAAGAAGCATATGATTGTGTCAATATACCTGTGCCATTAAGAAGCATAACAAAGGACCATCATCAAATTGGGCAAGATCAAGCAGTCTTCTTCATGAAGAAGCAACATTAACTAGGTTCATCATTTGAAGGTTCATTTTTTAATGAAAATATTTATGAAAAAAGTACATATGTACATATATAAATTATATAAACATGTAACAACATCAAATGCACATGAGTATTATAAATTTTCATATCTAATTAATAGATGTTGAAGGTGATTCTAGCTCATTCTTTATTGGCATTATCATAACTTTCAGTATTCTCCTAATCTAGAAATGAACATGGAATGAATCATTGTACATTATGAGTCATGAGATCCACATTTCCAACATACTATTTGCAAGTTCTATATGAAGATATGTAGTCTAATAACTAATTAGTTATGATATTTGTGTAAATATGAAAACGGTTCTATGATATAAAGGCCAACATGGGATCAAACTACAATGTTACATTTCATTCCATCACTATTATTCCTCTAAGTCCTTTAGCTTTGTATTATGAAAGAAAATTTATATATGCTATGCGATATTTGAATGCTATATTTAAATGTATACAAATGGTGAATGGTTAAAGTATTAAAGTAGAAATTGGTTGTAGGTTTTATAAAAGATAAACTTCATTTGAGAAAGAAGAATTAATATCACACTTTTCATATCTCTCCAAGAGGACTATATTTATCACAATGTTTTGAGTAGATCACGAAGACAATAAAAAAAAAGACATTTGGAAAAGGAAAATAAAGATCTAAATGCATATGAAAGTCAATAAGGTAGTGGCTAAATTCAAGCAAACAATGAAACAAAGCTTAAAGAAATACTAATATTGCAAGAGAATTTCATACATGCAATAAAACCAAAAGAGGAAACAAAATTTCACAATCATATATCATGAAAGGGACACCACTAGTACCGATATATTGAATAACTTCATACATTGAACCACTACAAATGGAAATGAAGAAAAAAACATCAATATACTCTAAATGGACTTTAATACAATTATTTTTTTGACACAGTAACCCTCTAAGACTTAGACTAATGCCCCACAAAGGAAGTTTTCTGCATACATCCATAAACAATAAAAATAAAATTTATGTTCTAAAGAGAAAGAAAGAACGAAAAAATATGTATATATATCTCGTAAAAATCCATGTATCTACATAGAAGGATTGAGAAACAAACAAAATAAAAAGGACCAGGACACATTAATAAACAAAACAAACAAATCCAGGATCAAGACACACTAAATTGGGGTAAGAGGACTTCTTAAATTGGGAGGAAAGTTAAAAGAAATTGTTTGAAAGAGGCATTGGGAGAGGCACACATAATTGGGCTAAACCGAAGTGTACCAAGTTATATTGTAATTTTTACCTCTAAATTGTAATTAGTTGGAAAGCACAAACAATCAATCCATCGATGATTGATTAGAGCTCGGGTCGGTTTATGTAGTGCTAAAACACATTCGAAACTTGTATCAACATAAAAATAGAACAAACATTGGAAAACTGTATCAATCTAAAAACAAACAGACAGATTGGAAAATGGTATCAATTCAGAAAACAAAATAGATTGGAAAACGGGTATCAATCTAAAAATAACAGATTGGAACACCGGGTATCAATCTGTAACAGAACATATTGAACACCGGTATCAATCTATGAATGAAAAAAAATGCACGTATTGGAACTCGGGGTATCAATCTATGAATGAAAGTAAGAATCGCCGCACATGTCATGGAATTTGCACCCTCTCACGCAATTTAACCAAAACAACCATATCATGTTCAATCATCTCGCTCGATAGGCTACATTGCAATAACCCTAAGAAACATTCTTGTTAATACTTCCCATGTTTATCTCACAAAAAATTTTATCAAAGGGATGTTAGGATTTGCACAAGCCAAGCAAGGTTATCGATTGGTGTTATGCTTTGGAATTAAGGATATTATTTATATTTGAAAATATTGGTGTTACTACCTAGCTAGTTCCCAATGAACTAAAATAAGTAAAAAAAAAATTGAATGCACATTGTGTTAACTTGTAAATAGTAAAAGAAGTGAAAGAATAATGAATAATTTGTAAATAATAAAAGATATAAAACGACAGATTTAGAGTAAATATGTGATTGTGACCAATCCATTCTTACTATACATGTCTCTCCCTATATATCTACCATTCTCACTGCCTTCGTAATTGTGCATCATAACAAAAATGCCTAAATCCACATACTTTTCTTTTGTGCTAAACCCACTCCTAACCAAACCTAAACTCACCTAAATCAAATAAAATAGAAAATGTGAAAACAGACATGAACAAACTCTTTTAGAATATTAAAATAAGAATTACATTACTGTATTAATATGATTTATAATAACCAAAATCATCAAAAAGATTTGGTATCACACTCCGGCCTTAATAGCCATTTGTGGTATCTCTCCGGTAGAAGCCAGTGGATAAGTACTCACCGTAGTAACTAATCGTGTCTCCATAGAGTAAGTCATGGTAGGGGGAGTTTTTGTGTCATATTTTATTATTCCCTCAATACCGACTTATCATCAAGCTAATACGTGTAGCGTTACCATGATATGGCTTTTGATGTATCTTCGTAACGTCACAAGAGCATATGGGATATACGAAGAGTTCTTATAATCGGGCCTTAATAGTTGGTTGTGATAATTAAGTCCATTCTTACTCATGCCTCCTCGTCCGTCATTCTCCATTCTCTATTGGTGGTAAAAGACTATGTACATTAGTAAAAACACCTAAATCCACATACATTTCCTCTAGGCTAAAACCATGCTCAATTCCAAAAAACCCTCGATTCATGTATCATCATTGGACTATTGATTTATGTTCGAATTTCGCAGTTGGAATTTCAAAACCAAAATAAATCCATCTCGCAATCATGATCTTACTCGCTAATAGTAGGTATTAATTGCATAAAAGGAAAAATATTCGAATAACTTTTGAAATGATTTAAAGATTAGAGTCCCAAATAATTATATGTATGAAGAATGGAACAAGAAGTTCATACAGTGAAAAGTGCTACTATGTGTGGATGTTTAAAAAAATATAAACAAACAATAAAACAAACACTATCCGGAATGTGTCCATTAAGATTATACCCTACTTAAACAAGGAGAAAATATTCAGTCACGATTCGTGAAATATGTTGAACTCAACATTCACATTATCATATCCAACATTAAATCACGAATCAGAATATCTCATCAAAGCAATCAAATAAATCAAATAAATCTCTCTTAACTGTATTGGAAAACACCTCCTTACCTAATTCATTTCATGGTTTTAGATTAATTGAAAATTGGCCAAATACAACTCCCCGATAACAATTCGTGGTGCCAAATCGGGAAGAATAGATAAGCAAAGAATAAATAATAAAAATGATTCTTCCGATGGTGCCAAATCAGCAACATAGTAGTAGTAGCGCCACAAAAATGAACAGAACAAAAATCGCAGTAGAATCTAGTGAAAAATAGATTATGCAAACAAAGATGCGCAAAAATGAGAAAAAGTTCAAGTGTGATATATTTATAAAATATGAGTTTGGCTTCTAACTATTGTTGCCGGTTTTCCCATCTCCGGCCAAAATCTATTTTCCCACGCCCTCGCATGTCGTCAATCTAAATGGCGAACAAGTTCGACCGAATTTTCTCAAACGTTCGGCCAAACTATCGTTAGAAAACAAGCTCGCCCCCGACTCTCACAAAAGTGTAACCCAACTTCACATTTTCACCCTAGTCAATTACAAATAGTATTCATTGTGATCAATCTCAAACTATTTTATTATACTATTCTTAATGACACCTTTGTTAGTTTTGTCATCTGCTCATATTGATTATGAAAAAGGACAAAGCTGGAATCATAAACCATTTAAATATTTAGCTCGAGTTGTTGTACTAAACATCATACTTTGTCTCTCTTGCCTCTCCAATATTAATAGGTTTAATTAATATAACACAAAAAATAAATTTACATTGTCAATACGTTTTTGTGCTTAGTGAAATCAATGGACACTTTTTAATCCAATTACTTTAAAATTAATGTCCCATCATACATCCAATTACATTAAATTATAAATCAACATATACACCTAAATCAATGCATCTAATGCAAGAAATCAAATAAGATTAGAAAATAATATCTACACTCGAAATCAATGCATCTAATGCAAGTAATCAAATAGAATTAGAAATCAACATCTAAGATATAATCAATGTATCTAGTGCAAGTAGAAAAATAGGATTAAAAGATAACATCTACAATGAAATCAATGCATCTAGTGCAAGAAATCAAATAGGATTAGAGACTTCATCTACACTCAAATTAATGCATTTAGTTCAAGCAATCAAATAGGATTAGAAATCATCTACATTGAAACTGTTATCTAGTGCAATCAATCAAATATAATTAGAAATCAACATCTACATTGAAATTAATGCATCTAGTGCAAGCAATCAAATAGGATTAGAAATCACCATCTACACCGAAATTAATGAATTTAGTGCAATAAATCAAATAGGATTAGAAATAATTTACATTGAAATCAATGCATATAGAGCAAGTAATCAAATATCAATAGAAATCAACATCTACACTAAAATAAATGCATCTAGTGCAAGAAATATTATTCCCCCTCTCCCCCCTCCATATATATATCTATATCTCCCCGATCTCTCCTTCTTTGTCTCTTTATCACATCCCGAGAAACACACACACTCTCTCACCCCATATCTATCAATATCTTTGTCCCTCCCTCCTTGTCTCCATCTATCTCTTCTTTCTCTTCACCTTCCATCTATCTCTATCTCCCTTTATCTATCTATATCAACCCCAAAAATACACTCTTTCTCCAATCTATCTATCTATTAGCACCTCCTCCTCTCCCACCTTCTATCCTCTCTCTCCCTTCTCTCCATCTTCCTTATCACTCCTCTCTCTTTCTTCACCTTTCACTCTCTACTGTCATTCTTATAATATATATATATATTATAATATAGCACATTTCATATTGTATTAATCCAAATTTACTAAATTTAATAATATTAATGTTAGGGTTAATAATATTTTCTTTTTTCATGGTATTAATAATAATTTGGTCCATGGTATTTGGGCCATAGACTTCATATATAATGAGATGTTGATTTCTTATCTTATTTAATATATTTTTATTTATTTATCTTACCTCTTCATACCTCTTTTATATTCAATAATTCTACCATACCCCTAGTTTATTTATGTTTATATTTTTTATTTACCATACCACTTTATATTTTTTATTTGTTTACCATATACTTTCTTGATCGTTTGTAAAACCTATTCATATTTTAAATTTATACCGTTTAAATTTATTTTAAATTTTTTAATTGTTTATTTATATGGTTATGTAAGTTATTGTTTGGGTTTAGCATTATTTAGATTTTATTGTTTAAATTTCATTTTTAATTTTCTTTATTTTGGCTTCCGACATACTTATACATTGAGGTCATACCGAGTTGTAGAATGCTCCTTCTAGCACAAAACTATTTGATGTAACATGTCGAAGGAGTTGGAAGTTTAAGAAAGTGTGATGTGTCACACAAAAACACAAAAGGAATCTCTTAAGCCCTATATATTTATTGCATGAAAGTGAAGTCTAGTGTGACAAGATGTATCATATGGAAAAAGGCAATGTTATGAAACTCGTTTGTGATTTATTTTTCACGAGATAGAAAATTTATCACCATACAATATATCACATGAAAAAAATTAAATTAAATATATGTTATGAAGAAAATAAAATAAATTTAATTGTTTTTCATCAAAAATCATTATTTGTGATTTTTTTCATGTAGATAGAAACTTTATCACCCTACAATATATCATATTTAAAACAATTTCCAATTAAATATATGTTATGACAAAAAATAAAATAAATTTAATTGTTTTCTTAACAAAAATTAGATTATTTAGATTTATTTTTTTACATAGATAGAAACTTTATCACCATACAATATATCACAAACAAACAATTTTAAATTAAATACATGTTATGACAAAAATAAATAAATTTAATTGCTTTTCAAAAAATAATAAAAACTTAAAAAGGCTAACCAACTTAGTAATTATAAAAACCCATATTTAATAAATATCTCAAATCAATGACAATATTCTAAATTATTAATGCATTATCTCCCATTTCCAACAATATAAAATATCATAAGTAATGTATTTTGTACATTTCAAACAATGTAGAATATTCTATAACCTCTAATTACATATTCTTAATTTTATACTAATAAATGCATTTTTATTATTATACAATAAAAAAATAACGATCTACTAGCTCCCACACCACCAAAGAAAATATTTAGAGTATAACATTGGTTACTGCACCGAAAGTATTTAGTGTATCACACTATTTCAAAATTATAAGGTCACACTTCATTTAATTTTAAGTAGGCATTGCGTATATCAAGCTTCTTTATAACTTTGTCCTTCATGTGTTCTTCCTTAAAGATTGTCTTTATGTTCCTTTAAATTTTGATGTCTTATGCATCTCACACCATACTTTATTTAACTTTACACTTAAATTTGGTTTTAAAGTATGCAATTTGTTTTAAATTTTTATTTTTAATATTAAAATTTAATATTTTAATTTTTAATTAAAAATTTATGTGATAATATTTAATTAAAAACAGATTAAATATTTTAAATATACAAAAATAAAATAATTTATTAATATTATAAAAAAATTACTCTGATAGAACATTATAATTAATTAAATTAATATACATTTTTTTAATATCAAATTGGAGATAAAAATTGAATTGAACAGAAATTGTAGCTCCGCTGTGTGAGTACCGCACTGGAGACTCCACACAAATGGAGAGTACACCTAGCATTCATTAATTAAATGATACAACTATAGGTACACGTAAAGGAGTAGGAAGTTTTAAACAAACTCCTATATCCTAGGAACTAATCCTAACCATGAGCTATGTTACAACAATGTAACCATTTCTCCATTAACATAAAATAGTATTAATTATTTTCAACTCTCCACCTTAATGGAGAAAGGATTATCTGAATTCTGGTAATAACATCCCTCTAAACAATTGAAACTTTATTCTCACAAGAGGCAATAGTAAAAATGTCCGCCATATTGTCACAAGATTTATAGTATATTAAACAAATATTTGTTTTTACTGAAGTTTCTCTCGAACAAATGGAATTGAGTATCAATGTGTTTGGTGTTTTTGGTGGAACACTAGATTGTATGCCGCCACTTGGTACTGCTACTTTTGATGGTAGTTGCTTCTTTCTCGCTTCTTCTCGCATCATGGAGAAGTTTCTCAACCGTATATAGATTCACATAGTTGCACACAATTCTTGGTGTACTCACAACATCAATTGAAGATAAAACTACAATACTCGCTTTTTTCTCGCTCCCATGCTATGACCTCGGATCCAATGCTAAATGCATAACCCATGATGGATTTTCGATTATCCAAATTACTCCTATTCAATCCGAATCTCGAAAAACCTACTAAAGTAACATCAAGGTGTCAAAGGTATAAAATACCATAATCACCGCACTACGAAGATACCTCAATGCACTTTTTGTTGCCACCCAATGAATTTCGAGAGGATTAGACATGAACTAATCCCGAAAGACACTCAATCGAGTATGCCAAGTCTAGTCTAGCCGTAGTAAGATGTATCAAACTACCAAACTAGTTGTCTATACATAGTGGCATCCACCTCCTTATCGCTATTGTCACCGCACAACATTAGATTATGTTGCAATGGTGTTGATCTCGACTTACATCAAGCCCATCCTAAATTTTTCAAGAAAAATTTTTGGCATACTTCCCTTGAGTAAGAAAATTATGTTTAAAATATCTCCATATTTCCAAACTCGAAGCAATAATGAAGATTTTCAAGATATTTCATACCAAATACTTGCGATATCTGCTAGCCTTTGATTTCCTTTAATCAGAGCATCTCGCATTTCCTATTATAATCATATCATCCACATACAAAGAAATCAAAATAATCTTCCTATGTTTGTTATACTGGTTTTACGTATTTGGATCATTCATGCCCTATGAAGACCATGATGTAAGCAACAATAAATCATCTTCTCCTACCACGACCTCTAAGCTTGTTTTAAACCATAATGCCTTTTTCAATCTACAAACTAGATGTTCCCGCTCTTCTTTGACAAACCATTCAAGATCTACTAAATAAATCTCTTCTTTTAAATCACCATTCGTAAATGCACACTTAACATATAACTCGTCTAGCTTCCATCGACATGTTGTAGCTAAATAAAATAACATTCTAATGGTATTTAGTTTGGCCATGTGGCAAAGGTTTCATCAAAATCTATTCCCTCTTGTCGTGAATAACCCTTTCTACCAATCTAGCTTTCTAAACTTTTCCGTACTCGTATCCGCATTAATTTTAGGTTTCTTGGCGTGTACTCATCACAACCTATCGTTGTTTTTCTTCGTACAATTCAACTATATCCCAAGCATGGTTTTTAGTAAAATTGCTTCAATTTCTTCATTCATCGTTAACCTCCATTCATCATATTGACTTGTTCTTTATATTTTGTGTCTTACATTGTTTAGAATACTATTCATTAAAGCATAGTCTTTCAATCTGGCCGATAATTAAGTCTCGCTACCCGATCTTCTCGTAAAGCACTCACCTCAAATCTATCCGCTTTAGACTTGTACACAAAGCATTATCGACTACATCACCCGTTTCTCGCTTCTTTGCTCCCGTTGCTGATTATTCTCACTCGCTTTCTTCCATCAATAATGAAATGTGCCATTATTTATGACTTTCTTCCTTTCCATTTCAACCCGTTCATGAAATACGACATCTCGACTAGCAAATATTTTATCACTCGCGGTGGATTAAATAACTTGTATGGTTTAAACCTGCCATATCCTACAAAGATACATTTCATGGCTTTAAGATATAACTTCTTTATATCCTCCTTTGGTATATGGGCAAAGGATTTTGACCCAAATACTCTTAAATTACTCCGTCATCGGTTTGAATCCACATAATGATTCAAAAGGAGTTTTTAAAGATGAGACATTTAGTAGGACTCTACTCTTTAAATAAACAAAAGCAGTTGTTGATAGTCAAATTCTCTAAAACCATTTGATATACCCTTACCTTGAAGCATACTTCTTGTTGCACTTCGCCAGAGTTATGTTCTTTTGTTCCACCTATTGAAAATGCAACAAGATGATGGAGCTTAGTGAAAAGAAGTCGCCTTCACTAAGTGGGCCCGCAGGCTATTTTTGGCGCAAAGTCTATTTTGAGACTATGTATATTTTTATACATATGGATCATGGTTTATGAGTTGCAAGATGCTATTTATGGATGATTGGTCGAGTTGGTAAAAATAGATGGACCTCTATTTTTAGACATTGGGCGGAATCTATTTTTAGATTGCCAGGCTAAAAATAGAACAGTCGAATATTATTAACCTTTAATAATATTTAGACTATAAACATTATCTTATCCTCTTGGAGCACTTCAGTTTGATGCTTGGATGTGGCACATGCAGCTGACAGAAGGAAATACACTTTTCCTTAGGGTTAGTTGAGCTATTGCATGGTTGACTTCAGTTAGAACTCATGTGGCAGAGTTTGGTGGAGTTGATGAGACAGTTGGTGGAGTTGTGTTCGGTTTAACTTAGTTGAACTAGTTGTATTTAGTCTAACTGACAAATACACTAGTGATGAGTGGTGTGAATTAATTATTAATTAATTCACTAACTATTAACTCATAAGTCAACTAAAGAACACATCAGTTAACTGCAATGCATGGACAGTTCAGTGGAGACCAGTGTTAGAGGTGGGTGAAAGGGTGAGTCTACTATCAGTTGTGACTATTGGATGTGCATGAGATTTGCACACACATTGATGGAGATTGCCAATGAGGATTGCACAGTTGGAGCTAGTGGGATTCGAACTTGGATCTCATCATTACTCACTTGGATTGCGCAGTAGAGGCAGGCAGACTTGTGGAGGAGATTTGAACCTGTGACTTGTTCTATTTCTCAGCTAGTTTTGTGTGTAGCATTGAGATAGTGCTGAGAGCTGTGAGAGCTTTGTGCTATGTATTGTTACATGTTCTCTATCATTATAATATACAGATAGTTGGGGGTTTTCATCTATTGCTTTCCCCATTACATACTATGTTGATATGTGTGCTTGATTATGTTTTAATGAGCGCATGCGACTGCTTTCTATTTCCGCATATTGATGATCAATTGTAGAAGAGGTTATGTATTATGCATGAAGCTTTAATATTGTGTAATTAGGATAATCTCAGTGAATAATTCAGCAAATTATTCAAATTTCTACATGGTATCGGAGCAGAATTGATCATCGGATCTATTACAGTGATTACAATTATTTCGGTAGACAGAGTATGTAACGGGCCAGGTAGCCTCTGGATCCATCCTTTCTTTGAAAGGTGATATATCCAGTAAATTCCCTTACAGTCGATCTCTGTGCTAGAAATAATTTGTTCTCACATTAGATCGGAAGCAGTTGAGTTTTGAGCTGGTAGAATTCGAATTTGCAGCAGAATTTGGAATTTGAATTTGCAGTAGTTTTCTTGGTGCCACTGTTGAAATGTATTTCAACGGATTGCGACTGGAATATGCCCTTGAGGGCAGTCCAAATTATGTTGCATGGAAGGACCAGATGGAGGTGGTATTAGATGATAACGGGCTGAAGGAGTTCATAGATGCCGAGATCCCAAAGCCTACTGATGCTGCTCAAGTTTATGCTTGGCAAAAGAAGATGGTGAAATGTCGAAGGATTCTGTTGGAGGGCGTGAATGATCACATTGTATCCATCCTGCATGGAAAGGCTTCTCCATACTTGATGTGGAAAGTGTTGACAGATTTATTCCAAAGCAAGAGCGACCAGAGGAAGTTGGCGCTAAAGGATAAACTCAGAAACATTAATATGGAGAAAGGCGACAGTATCGCCAAGTACCTCACGAAGTTCACCCAATGCAGGGATGAGCTGGGAAGTGTGGGGGTGACTGTCGATGAGGAGGACTTGGTGGACTTGGCTCTCCTTGGTCTTCCGAAGAGTTGGCATTCCTATCAGGACTCTGTCAATGGTCGGGAGAAATTGCCGGGATGGGAGCGACTTTGGTCGGATCTCATGCAAGAGGAGATAAGGCGGACTACCAGGGACGAACCTTCATCAAAGGCATCTGATGAAGAAAATTGCACTTTGGCTGCCAAAGAAAAGAAGGGGAAGAGCAAGAAAGCTTCTCATTCCGGTGCGAAAGGCAAGAAGCAAGACATGTCCAAGGTGAAGTGCTTTCACTGTCACCAGCACGGACATTATGCCACAAATTGTCCGCAAAAGAAGAAAAATAAGCATGCTGCTGGATCTGCAGCGGGAGAGGCCTTAGCCTCGCAGTTTGAGCTGGATTTTTCGCTGATCGCATGCTTGGTCTCAAGTGTGATGGGATCAGTATGGTTCTTGGACAGTGGTGCGTCTTTTCACATGACTAGAGATCGAGATCTGTTTTCAGATCTGGATGAGAAAGATCTTGGAGTGCACATCGAGATGGGCGATGATGGTAGATACAGTGCGACCAGTATCGGTACCATTTCCTTTGAGAGGGAGTTTGGTAAACCCTTCGTATTGAAGGAAGTGATGCATGTTCCAAGATTGAAGAAGAATCTGATCTCTGTGGCGATGTTAGAAGACAAGGGGTATGATGTTGTCTTCAGCGAGGGAAAGGCTTTCCTGCGCAGTAAGACAACTGGAGAAACCCGGAAGATAGGGGTTCGAGTCAAGAACCTTTATCAGTTGCAAGTAGATGGCTGCGCAACAATGGCATGCAAGGCGGAAGGAGTGGTGAGCCGGGATGATGGCGAGCTGTGGCACCGGAGATTGGGCCACCTTCACCATGGAGCTTTGAAGATACTGTAGCAAATTTCTACTGGGCTTCCTAAGGGCACTCTTGCGCAGTCAGATCAGTGCAAGGGGTGTACCTTGGGAAAATTTGTGAAAGCCACCTTTCACGAGAAGGATAGTCGCGCCACGACGATCCTTGAGAGAATCCACACAGACGTGTGTGGACCTTTCTCAGTAGCTTCGACAGCAAAGCACAGGTACTATGTGATCTTTGTTGACGATTTTTCTCGGAAGTGTTGAATCTTCTTCATGCAGAAGAAGAGCGAGACATACTCAAAGTTCTGTGAGTTCAAGGCGCTGGTTGAGAAGGAATCGGGGAAGCAGGTGAAGGCTCTTAGGAGCGACAATGGTGGTGAATTCATCTCTGGCGAATTCAAGGACTTTTGCAGTGCAGAAGGAATTCGGAGAGAGCTCATAGCACCTCATAACCCACAGCAGAACGGGGTTGCTGAGCGGAAGAACAGAACGATCGTGGGTGCTGCACGGGCGATGTTACATGATCAGGGCCTACCCATTCACTTGTGGGCGGAGGCATGCAATACTGCAGTATATGTACAGAACCGTTGTCCTCACAAGATACTTGGCATGAGTACACCCGAGGAGGCGTTTTCTGGTAAGAGGCCTGATATTTCCCATTTGAGGATTTTTGGTTCACCTGTCTACATGCATGTGACGAAGGATGCCAAGAAGAAGCTGGAGCCAACCGCAGAGGTTGGGATATTTGTGGGGTACACTGATACGCCCCACAACTATCGTGTGTATTTTCCAGACAGTCGCAAGACTGTTGTGTGACGGGATATCAAATTTCAGGAGGAGAAAGCCATGAAGTGTTCGCTTGAGAGGGAGCCACACTTGCATGCATATGAGGAGCTATTAGTTCCTAAGGATGAGCTTCAGGATGTGGATCAGCCACAAGAGGAAGTTCATGGAGTGGAAGAGACCACTCATGCAGCGCCAACCATCAGAGGGCGCAAGCGCACTACAGAAGCTGAGCGACTAGCTCAAGATGCATAGAAGGTTGTAGGACCACCTACAACACAACACAAATAGAGACAGTCATCGGACCAGTACACTGGATACATGGCTCTTGTGAGCAAATGTGTCGTGACAGAGCCATCCTCTTTCGAGGAAGCCGTGGAGGACCCCGCATGGGTAGATGCCATGGTGGAAGAGTATGATTTGATTGTCAGAAACAATGCATGGGAGATTGTCCCAAGGCCGGAAGGGAAATCAGTGGTGGGTTCGAGATGGATCTACAAAGTGAAGCAGGCAGCTGACGGGAGTGTGGAGAAGTATAAGGCAAGATTTGTTGCCCAAGGCTTTTCACAGATTGAGGGGATCGATTATGAGGAGACCTTTGCACCTGTTGCAAGGTATTCTTCCATACGGACGATTCTTGCTCTCTCAGCGCAGATGGGGTGGCACATTCATCAGATGGATGTGAAGACTACGTTCCTCAATGGAGTCATTGAGGAGGAGGTGTACATAGAGTAGCCCGAAGGTTTCGAGATCTTCAGCAGTGAGTCGCATGTGTGCAGACTCAAGAGAGCACTGTACGGGTTGAAACAAGCACCTCGTGCTTGGTACACACGGATAGACAGTTATTTCACCAGACTTGGATTCTCCAAGAGTGAGGCGGATCCTAACCTGTACCAGATTGTGGTGGAGGGGAAGTTGCTGATCATTGTACTGTATGTAGATGATCTGATTTTGACGGGTGATGAGCTGTTGATACTTTCATGCAAGGAGGATCTTGTTAGAGAGTTTGAGATGAAGGACTTGGGCCTCCTTCATTATTTCCTGGGATTGGAAATTTGGCAGCGCAGTGATGGACTGTTTGTTTCTCAGGGTAAGTATGCCCGGGAGATACTGGAGAAGTTCAACATGCATGGCTGCAAGCCTGTTGATACTCCTCTTTCTGGTGGTTGGAGGAAGGAGGATGCTACTTCAGCGGAGGTAGTGGATGTCACTGTTTATCGACAGTTGGTGGGGTCGCTTATCTATCTGGTCAATACACGACCCGATATATGCTATGCGGTTAACCAGCTTTCGCAAGCTATGGTTAAGCCTACCAAGATCTTCTGGAAGGCATGCAAGCATGTATTACGTTATCTTAGAGGCACATCGAGATATGGCCTGTGGTATAGACAGGAGGATGGGGTGAAGCTTTCTGGCTTCACTGATGCAGATTGGGCAGGGAGTCCAACGGACCGGAAGAGCACTTCTGGAGGAGTTTTCAGCATTGGGTCGACAGCAGTTTCCTGGTACAGTAGGAAGCAGAGATCCGTGGCACTCATTTCAGCAGAGGCCGAGTACATGGCAGCTAGCTTGGCTGCATGCGAGGCTATTTGGATGAGGAAGATCCTCGTTGGATTGTTCGGGTTGCATTTGGAGCCTACAATGATTTACTGTGATAACCAGAGTTGCATTAAACTCTCGGCTAATCCAGTATTTCATGATAGATCCAAAAACATCGACATCAGGTACCATCATATCAGAGATTGTGTGCAGCGGAGAATCATGTTACTTTCATACATTCCCACGGAGGATCAGGATGCTGATATCTTGACGAAGGCGCTCACCAGGAGAAAATTCGAATACCACAGAGGCAGGATAAGGGTTGTATATAATCCATATCTTGTTGAGAGGTAGTGTTGAAAATGCAACAAGATGATGGAGCTTGGTGAAATGAAGTCGCCTTCACTAAGTGGGCCCGCAGGCTATTTTTGGCGCAAAGTCTATTTTTAGACATATGGATCATGGTCTATGAGTTACAGGATGCTATTTATGGATGATTGGTCGAGTTGGTAAAAATAGATGGACCTCTATTTTTAGACATTGGGCGGTTTCTATTTTTAGACTGTCGAGCTAAAAATAGAACAGTCAAATATTATTAACCCTTAATAATATTTAGACTATAAACATTATCTTATCCTCTTGAAGCACTTCAGTTTGATGCTTGGATGTGGCACATGCAGCTGACAGAAGGAAATACGCTTTTCCTAAGGGTTAGTTGAGCTATTGCATGGTTGACTTCAGTTAGAACTCATGTGGCAGAGTTTGGTGGAGTTGATGAGACAGTTGGTGGAGTTGTGTTCTATTTAACTTAGTTGAACTAGTTGTATTTAGTCTAACTGACAAATACACTAGTGATGAGTGGTGTGAATTAATTATTAATTAATTCACTAACTATTAACTCATAAGTCAACTAAAGAACACATCAGTTAACTGCAATGCATGGACAGTTCAGTGGAGACCAGTGTTAGAGGTGGGTGAAAGGGTGAGTCTACTATCAGTTGTGACTATTGGCTGTGCATGAGATTTGCACACACATTGATGGAGATTTCTAATGAGGATTGTGCAGTTGGAGCTAGTGGGATTCGAACTTGGATCTCATTCATTACTCACTTGGATTGCGCAGTAGAGGCAGGCAGACTTGTGGAGGAGATTTGAACCCCTGACTTGTTCAAATCTCATATAGTTTGTGTGTAGCTTTTGGAGATAGTACTGAGTACTTGTGAGGAGTATTGTGCTATGTATTGTTACATGTTATCCATCATTATAATATACAGATAGTTGGGGGTTTTCAGCTATTGCTTTCCCCATTACATCCTGTGTTGATATGTGTGCTTGATTATGTTTTAATGAGCGCATGTGACTGCTTTCTATTTCCGCATATTGATGATCAATTGTAGAAGAGGTTATGTATTATGCATGAAGCTTTAATATTGTGTAATTAGGATAATCTCTGTGAATAATTCAGCAAATTATTCAAGTTTCTACACCTCACC